>JBAIAA010000084.1:600000-946056 GCA_037893245.1 Crossaster papposus
ATGGTATAATGATACTCGGAGTCAAATTTACAATTAACATAACAACACCACTTTAAAGGTAGTATACACCATTTGCAGATATCGAAAATATTTACTACCGAATTATTAAGAAATATCTTACTCAAAATAATGATTCTAGGCATCCAGCAAAATGATTGCGCTAGATATCCTGTAATTATTCCGAAAAATATAATTTTATAAAGAAAAATTCACGATCGCCGGACGGCGGTTCTAGATTTCACCTGCCTGATAGCGTTTCTTGTGGAACTGCGTGATGATCTAGAAGACTTGCCGGAGGCCGTATTTTAGAATACAGATGCTAACAGCAACAGGACACCTTTCATATACTGCCTGATGAGTGATTGATAAACCAGTGACAATTGGGTTCGACAGTCAAAACAAAAGTGAAATCAACAAAAATTGTGCAGTAAACTACGCTGAAGTAAAGATGTTTTTTGTCAAACAAAATGGTGACAATTCAACGATCCTTAAAATCATGCACTGTGATTGGTCAATTTGTCGAGGGGTGTGGCCTTTTGGGTCGGTCTGTTGATGACCTTGGGGCGACTTTTGATAATCGACAAAACCCAGCCAAGTCTGTTCCAAGCCCATATGGCCCCTCAAGTATATATTTCAAATTATTGTTGGAGCCTCGAACCTAAGTTACTTAATATGCGTCTCTTTTTTTTTTATATCACCAGGCAGTACAGATCCTACTGGATGTCTTTTCGGCTGCAATCATCGCCTGGTCGTCCAGTGATTTACCCTTAATTCTGGGCCTTGCTCCCAGCTGGTTACCAGCTCACCGTACTCGGCAGGGACCAGGGAAGATTAGTACCAGCGGCGTCGGGTTTCGTCCAGTCGAGCAGCAGGCCAGTGAGGAAGTATTACAGCTCTTGCCGTACAGTCTACCATTGCTGCTGAAGATGGAGCCATGGTCACAGATAATAGATAAGGTACAGTGTGTCACAAAAAGAGTACAGCGCGTCACAGATAAGGTACAGCATGTCACAGACAAGGTACAGCGCGTCACAGGTAACAGACGAGGTACAGCGTGTCACAGATAAGGTACAGCATGTCACAGACAAGGTACAGCGCGTCACAGGTAACAGACGAGGTACAGCGCGTCGCAGACGAGGTACAGCGCGTCGCAGGTAACAGACGAGGTACAGCGCGTCACAGATAAAAGACTACAAGAACAGTATTTTTGTAATGTTTAGATTTTTGACACTTGCATAATCAATTTGATTTATGTATTTGTTTTGCTACAGGTTTTGAATTGGTTGCTAGACATGCATGATGTTGAATGCGATATGCTGTCATCCAATACAAAAACTCATTTGAAAGGTAATTTTCATACTATACTTTCTACACCATAATGTTCCAAATATGAAAAGTGAAAAACCCAAACTTTGATAATGGTTTAAAGGGATTGTATACGTTTGGTAATTGGAACCCACTGTTTGTTTCAATCCTATATAGTTATAAATATATACCATAAAAATAACCTGTAACAATTTTATTTCAAAAAGTGGTAGCGATTTTGAGATATTGCCGAAATTCTGGAGCGATTTTGTCCACGCAGGAAGAATAATCTGCATTGGAATACACACTCTGAGAAACGTCACTGCAGTAACGCTTCTAAGATTCAAATTTTTGGGGATAAAAAGTGATATCTTTTTCCATAACCGCAGTACTTCAAAGTGAAAAGTTTCTAAAAATGCATTATACATGTACTATCCAAAGCTGCTCTACTTCTTACCAAGTAAGTTTTTATTGCCATTAATTTTTGGAGTAATTACCAAACGTATACGATTTTTTAAGATGGTTTAGAAAGTCTAAAATGTACTCCTGCTGAAATTTTGTTTGTGTGACAATGGCAACCAGTAACAATATTTTTTAAATTTGTTTTACAGCGACTATTTTGAGCCTACGTCACACTCCGGCTTTCAAGACTCCAGCATGTTGGACCAGGATTCACAGCTTGTAGCCCCTCATGAACCAAAACAAGAACTCGGATGAATGCTCAATAGGTTTTCAAACTGAAACAGTCCAGTCGTGCATTTTTGCTAAACGCGTATGCATAAAAACAAATATGTATTGGAAGCTCCAAGCTTATATATAGCTCCTATTTGTGTATGGACATTCTGTTAATGTAGTGCCATTTTTTTTTCGACCTGAAACCGTTTTCGGATCAGGTTTAGCCATCTTATAAGAAATCCTAAATAAGCCACACCTCAAAAACAAACTTAAAAATGCTTCAAAAATGTCCGAGGTGCAATAATTTAGCGGAGTCATTGTGCAGAGTCTAACTTGTAAACCTGTCATATCGGTTTACAAACCCACAGGGACAGTGTACAGTGTACATGAAATACAGGACGACTTGCCCAAGCCAAATATTCAGGTTTTGTCAGTTCAGTTTATATCTGTTGGTTTAGGCCTAGTCAACCCAATTCAAATTTGTTTTACTGGAAAGTGCTCCATCACAAGGCCTAAAGGCCACCCAATGGAAGAAAGAAAAATAATTAGATATCTATTCACATATCTTTTGAACTTGATCAGATTGTAAGTTTTTGAAAGCAGGATACAGGCAGGGAGTTCCAAACCTCTAAATGTCAATAAATCACCTGTGCACAAAACATTTGACCTTGCTCTGTTTTTGTTTATTATTCACTTTCTATGTTTACATGTCGAATATAAAAGGTTTGTTGCAAAATTTATTCAGTAACTAACTGACAGGAGCTTTTTCAGATTTATCATAATTATAAATTGATGCACAAAAGATAAACCCTACCTCATTCCCCTGTTTCTTTTAAACTGAATTATCCTATCAAATATGAACAGTAGTGTATCAGCTCCAAGCACAAGTACCCCCATCAATGCATAGATGGGAGAGGGATATTTAAACTCATTGCTAGGGAGAAGGTTGTGACGTGACCCGATTTGTGCTGCTTGACAAACCGCTCACACAATCATGTGACCTGCTCCAACAAAACCCAACACAAAGTTGACAATTTTTTTTTTAGATTTTGCAGGTTCTCAGCTTTAAAATGATGTATGATTTACATATGTACCCCCACCCTATCTCTCCTAGGGGAAAGGATTTAGTGATAAAACATTTCTGATAGTGATATGCATTTCTGAACTTCAAAGTTGTTTATTTCTATACAAATTGTTTTCACACCAAAAACACACTTCTGGGTGACGGATTATGCTCAAATTTGAAGAGATTGTACATTAATATTTTGTGATTCAGGAAAACAAAAAATGTTAAAATCCACCCGCAATGACTTCACGAGAGTACATTGTAATAAAACACATTGTGGGACTTTGTCTGGGTTTCGTTGGAGCAGGTCTCATAATGTGCCAACATTCTCGTCCACTTAAGGCATTTATTTAAAGGTCAGTTAAATCATAAAACAAATATTGAGTGGCTCTAAATTGTGGAATATGAAAGGAATTTTACCACTTGGCTTCGCCTCGTGAAATAGAAAAGTCCAGATTTTACCCTGCGCTAATATTCATCCCATTCCACTCAATAATTGTATATTATACGCTTAACTGATAACTTGGTGAATATCTATTAACCCTTGCAAATTCATATGGTAAACTGTACATACAAACTGTTGGACTCTGATTCTAGAGTAATGTACCCACTACCCATCCCAACCAGGGGCCAATTTTATAAAACATGTACCGGTAAGCACAAAAAAGGTTATCGGCCAAAACGTGCTTTCCTTTTTCGAAGCAAAAAAACCAGCTGAATACCATTCACAAACAATAAACATCTACGAACATTTTGGTTTGTAACCCTGTTTTTTTTCAAGGAAGAATTTTTGTGCTAAGCAAATTTTGGTGCTTACAGGTTTTATGAAATTGGCCATTGGTGTTTTGGGGTTTGTTATGATTAAAGTGAAGCGCAGACTCGACAGAGGGCTCCTGGGTTCTTCTCTGTCAGGAATAGTAGCTGAGACTTGCCATGCTCACTGTACGCTGTCAACAGAGAAAACAAAAATGCGTTGTTAACTCACAGAACTAGGTGGAACAACCTCTTCAGACTGGCATCCTTGACTAAGCTGCCCTAAAAGCCAGATTATTCCAATGAAAAAAATCAAGTTCAAAAGTTGAAACGGGTGAGATTGAGTTGACGGTTGCGGTTACTTTAAACTACTTACGAATGCATAAATTCTGCTACTATTTTCTACTTTTTGTTTCACACCTTCAACAATATTTTTTAAACTCACTGCTTTTTTTGTATAACGGTGTTACACAACGAAGTAGTGCAATTGGGTCAATTTGTTTTATAGGGTTATTTTAAATGAAAAATGCAGGATTTTTTATGGGGGTGGGGTTGCGAATTTGTACTTGATGGGACCAACAATGGGACCACACATTTTCGTTTGCCAGTACCAATATTTCTACGTCAAAATACCATTATTTACCCCGGAAAATGTGGACATTTTGGGGGGGTGCGTACGCACCTGTCGCCCCCCCCCCCCCCCCCCCCCCCTGCGTACGGGGCAAAATCTGACCAGTGGTTTTCGTGCTATTTTTGTGTGTGTGATTTTGGCCAAAATGAACAAGGACACCAATATTCAAAGGATCATACCTCCCTAACTTGTTGGTTTTGATTTCATTGGAAAGCTAACATACCTAATTCAATTTTTGCATTATTTTTATGTTCGAGCAATTCGACCTCTACTTTGACCTTAAATTTGACCTTTTGGATCACGCAAACTTGAGCCGACTCTGTGCTCAAATTATACCCTAACATGTTTTTTACAATATGTGACCTGTTCCAACGAAACCCGGACAAAGTCGCACAATGTGTTTTGTCACAATGTACTCCTGAAGTAATTTCGGGATGGATTTTACAATTTTTAAGGTTTTAGGTTTTCCTAAGTCACTTACTATTAATCTACAATCTCCTCAAATTTGAACAAAATCCGTCTACCAGAAGTGTGTTTTTTGGTCAATTTTGTGAAACATTTGTGTATAGAAATAATACGCTTTTCTGAACTTCAAAGCTGTTTATCTCATAATTAGGTTGATAGGGTGGGGGTACATATGTAAATGATACATCATTTTAAAGCTGAGAACCTAGAGAATTTGAAAAAAGCAAAATCTGAAAAACTAAAAAGTCGACTTTGTCCGGGTTTCGTTGGAACAGGTCACATATATCAAATTGGGGGTATAATAATATTTATAATAATAAATGTGATTTTTTCTATGTAAATGTATACCATGTACATGGTAATTTTGCATATGAATAGGAGATTTGACACGGATTGACCCAATTGTACTTCTGAGAGCTTAGTTGGGATGGAGCACAAGTGTTTTTGAGTACAGAACATGCCAAATGATGCTGTGGACATGGGGTGAGTATCAACAAAAACAACTCCTTAAAGCCTGCAAAATTCCTACCTTTGTTCTTTTGTTTATATGTGACCCGCTCTGCAAAAATGAGTCCGATGTCGCAAAATACATTTTTATGTAAAGGGCTGTTTATTGTCTCATAGGTTTCTCCGACACCTATATTTTCAGATCTGATCGATTGAAAAGATTGTTTTGATCCCTAAATTAATATTATACAGGTTTTTTCATTCTCTTACCATAGCATCTGATGAAGCACTACAATTGTAAATCTTCATTTCTTTTCAATGACATTTTTAATATAACTAAGAAAAAGCAAATTTCCCAAAATTGTAAAAGACCAATGCATAACACTACAGAGTTGTGCCATATCAAATGTAAGCTTATTTCCTGCTTTTTTAAACCAACTGTAAAATGGATTTTTTTTATTTTATTTTTGCAGAGTGGGTCATATTTTGATCCTACTTTTTCATTGGTTTGCTGGAAAGACTGTTAATGTAAAAACTATTTGTTTGTCTGAAACCAACCACTAAAAATTTTGCTATTTGTTGACTTATTATACGTCGTCGAAGCGAATGTTACCAATTAGATGTTAAAGTTGTGTACCTGTGAGTATTAAAGGTAGGATACACCATTGGTAATTGCTTGAATTAACATTAATAGGTAGATTTGGGGGGTTGTATTTTATAGTAAATATCGTTTAACTGACCTGTCCGAAGTTTTACAATCATGGATGCCGAAAAAAGCACAAAAAACAGCGTTTGTTTTCAACCGTCGTTGGGCAGTTATTCCTGTGTTATCTTTGTTTTTTCGCGATCGCCGCCCGGCGATCGCTAATTTTTCTTTATAAAATGATATTTTTCGGAATAATTACAAGATATCTAGCGCAATCATTTTGCTGGATGCCTAGAATCATTATTTACTTTCAAATGAGTAAGATATTTCTTAATATTTCGGTAGTAAATATTTTCGATATCTGCAAATGGTGTATCCTACCTTTAAGCACACCTGCCTTGCTCGCTGCGAACCGGTCGCTGACAGATATTTCCAGTAGTTTTGCAAATTTTGGTCAAATTTGACAACGAGACAATCAAGACATGTGTTTTAACAGAATATCTCAAGCTTTGGGCATTAGGCAGTATGATCCTCACCACAAGATGTTTGGTTTTTTTTGGTTTTTTTTGGGAGGGGGTGGCACGCTGTATACAGCTATTTGTACACTTACAAGATTCGTTCTGAAGCCAACGTTTCTCTTTGTAGAAAGCAATGCAGCTCTCAAACTCTTTGTCCGTGTAGTTGTCAACAAAGATTGGCACAAAGGGGTCCATTGCCTCAAAACCCTGCAAGAGATCAAATCATGAACTAGTAAACAAAACTACAGTTTTCAAGAAAAAAAAAAAAAATCGGGACAAATTTCATACCATTTATGCCGTGGTTTATACAAGATATATAATCATAATACATAGTTTTGGTCCTCTTTTGTTATATATACACGCTGAATTTCAAGATTTGGATTGTTAACTTATCCTATTTCAAACATCTAGTTGAAAGGAACCCTACCTATTATTGTCTTAACATTCCTGAGAAAGGACGAACACAATAACATGTTTACGTCTGTAGGGGCAGACATTTTATGGCATGCACATAGGCATTTCCAGCATGAATCAATGTGTGGCAAACAGATATGTGGTGAACACATGTACATACGTACATACGTACGTACGTACGTACATGTACATATGAATCACAAGAAGCACGCAAACAGCTTGAATTTTTTTGGGTCACAAAAACGGACCCTAAATATTGTTACAACACAAAAATGCCCGGTTTTATATCCTACTTTTCAAAGTTTTTTTCCGATTATCATCATTTCATTTAAAATACGATTTGTAGCCCAATCCGGCGGTTCCATATCAACGTGTTAAGATAGACTCGTGTATTAAAGGTAGAATACACCATTTGCAGATTAAAAAAACCAAATTACTACGAAATTGTTAAGAAACATCGTACTTATTTGAAAGTAAATAATGATTGTAGGCATCCAGAAAAATGACTGCGCTAGATATCCTGTAATTGTTACGAAAAATTTAATTTTAAACAAAAATAATTCCTGATCACCGGACCTTGATCACAAAAAAACCGAACATAACCACTGTCTGACGCCGGTTGAAAACGAACAAAGTTTTTCGTGCTTTTCTTAGCATCCGTGATTGTAAAACTTTGTACGGGTCAGTTAAACGATATTTACTAAGGGAATAAATGTGTGTTCGGTCGGTTTTAATCACTCTGTTTAATACCGCTTAGAGTCTGGGTGCTGTAAAATTCAGCCATAAAAGCCCAGAAAATCACGGAAAATTGTCGCAAGTAAATTTCGGTGTTTCGCCATTCTGTGCGTGTCAAATGACATGTTTCCGCCTCTGTCGCTCTACACAATACATGCAATAAAGCGTATTTACTAGGAACCAGACTATTACTGCTATTGGCAACCTCGTTTTCAGCGTGTCAAGCTGTACGCGCCCAACACCACCCTACTATTGGAGACGATGTACGGTTGGAAATAAAGTGAGCCCTGGGGACGGGTATAATGCGACATCGCGTGACGTATTTTGCTGCCAGCTAGTTTTAAACACTTCCAGCCATGTCTTTATCGTCCGTTTAATACCGGCCACATGACGGGCTCTCGACCAATAGGAATGCCTAAACTGTCCCAGGTATTTATGAATATAAAATACAACCCCCCCAAAAGAATCTACCTATTCATAATAATTCAAGCAATTACCAATGGTGTATCCCACTTTTAAGACAAACTAATTATGACCTTTAAAACCAACGTGGTCAGCCCAGCTCACTCACCTCTTTCTGTAAGAGATGAAGTGGTTTGTAATCGGGTTTTGGTGGACGCAACAAATGCTGATCCACACTGGTCACTATGGCACCATTAATCTAAAAGCAAGAACAAAATAATATAATGTTGAAAGATGGTAAGTACTACTGGTGTACAAGGTTTTGATTTGAGATAAAAACCTATATTTAACCAATTCGACTCGGAGGACGTGTATACATGGCGTCTTGCTCCAAGTCCAAGTGCATTTGTTCCAGGCGGTGTGTTCATCTATGCAGTTCATCAATACTCCGAAAACGGGCTTATTGAGGGCGCGCTTGATTCTCACGAGATTCATTGCACAGCTCGGTCTTGACGCAAAAGTCACATGATGGATATGGATATACACGCTGTGCACACGGCATTATTGCCTAAATGTGGTTTCTTACACGCTGCAAAAGGCTAACAATTTTCGGGTGTATCATGGTGCCATGGCAGCCGAAAAGTGTTCGCCTTTTGCGAACGTGTAAGAACCCACATTTGTGCAATGGTGCCGTGTGCAATTTATGGGAAACACACAGCGTGTATATCGAACACTACATTGGAATGTCCTTGAAATTTTACGGGTTCACGTGACCCTTGCGTCAAGACCGAGCTGTGGAACGAATCTCGTGAAAATCAAGGGCACCCTCAATAAGCCCGTTTTCGAAGTATTGATGATTGATGAACTGCATAGATGGACACACCGACCGAACAAATGCAAAACTTGGTCTTGGAGCAAGACTAGTATACACACAATGATTTTCCGGGAAATCAAAACGAATGCCGGCCTGAACCCGCGCCTTGGATCGATGCTCGTGAAAAACAATCCCGCGCCTGGGTCCCGATCAATGTCTAAATAATCCTGGCGCTAACTGATTGTCAAATTTTTTTCTCCCGAAAGGCAACATATTAATTTGAGAGAGAAAATAAATTTGAAAAAGCTGCACGGTAATTTAAAAACCATAATTTATTATTTAGGAAGAGCATATTTTAAATAAACCATTGGGATAGGGTTAATTTATTATTAAATTGTATTCAACTATGGACGCGATCGTACGAGGGCACTTTTCACCTAGCAACCATATTCCCTATGGGTGGTACGAATACAATTTCACTGGTAGTACGCACTGCGCTTCTCGTTCATTTGATTCTCGTATACCAGTGGGATTGCGTTGTCTGTTTAGTGACTGTTAAATGCGTTGAAAATGCGTTGAAATTGAATTTAAGTCGGGTAAAATGGCGTTGATAATAGAGAAGTTCGGAAAGCTCAAAATTCAAGCATGGTCATTTTATAGCTACAATGTACATACATGGAACATCTGTTTTCATAGACTTGTGTTATCGTAATGCCTAGCGCTTTTATATACAAACTTCTGATTAGTTAATGCGATTCCAAATGCATTTTTTTACAACCCATGTACCAATCACAGACGCTCTAGCTTACGAGACGGCAATGTCAAGCCTCGTGGGCATTTTCCAAACCCTAACTTACGTTCAGTTTCCGGCTTCATCACCATTTCCAAACTGCATACAGGAAGGCACAACAGAGACGAAGCTGGGGTTTGGAAAACAGCCCAAGTCATTTCTAGCACAATCTACACTCGCGTCGCTTCAAACTAGGATTGGGTTTTGTTTCGGGCGCGTCAAAACTCATATTTTTATGGGAAAAACAAAACGTACGGTTGTATTTTTAACATTCTTGTACGAAATACGGCAAAATCAGACCAGTTATTTTTTTTTTAAACTAATTTTTACCCATTTGCCTTGGAGCATCTTTTTGAAGTGTTGCACCATGGTCATTTCACTCACTGGAATCTATAAAAATAAAAAAGTGTATGAAAGCAGAATGATAAAGATATTGCATGGATACAATAAGCATTTTGATATGTTGAAGAAAATAAAATCATTTTGTACAGATTCTTGTTTTACATAATTCTACAAAACAATTATGCCCCCCTTTTCAGAGTTCCAATAGACCAGAGTTAATTGGTTTACATGAAAACATTTATCTTGGGCTATCTTGCCAATTTAAAAGGGCTACAAAAAAAAAGTGATCGAGAAAAAGGAAGTTTAGGAAAGGAAAATTCAAGTATAACGGTTAATGCTAGCGTCCGACAGAGCTTATGATACCCACGATAACCAAAATAAGCTACGATAGCTCAATCGTAGCTTTTCTCACGATTTTGAGGCTAAAATCTGTGAATCGTATAAAGCTATTCACGATTCATAAGATGGAGTTGCGAGTGTTAAGATTGCGTTACGATGGACTTGCGATTGGCGTAAAGATGGAGTTGCGATTGAGTTGCAATATACTTGCGATTGTTACGATGGACATACGATTGCTAACGATAGACTTGCGATTGACTTACGATTGATGCGATGGAGTTACGATGGACTTACAACAATTTTGGCCTCAAAATTCCTATAAATACGAGACGTTTTTCATCTCAATCATCATTTCATGCCTAGAAACCACCACGATAGAGCTACGATAGCCTACGTTGGACTTACGAGTGTCACAATAACGCTACGATAACGCTACGATAGAGCTGCGATATAGCCACGATTGACTCAATTGACTCAATCGTGGAATTCTTACGAAAAGATAAGTTGAACTTATCTTTTCGTAAGTGCCCAAAATTTGCTTACGATGCTAACGATTGATACGATACACTTACGCTATCGCAAATCTATCGTAAGCAAAAAAAGCTCTTGGTGACGCAGGCATAAGGTATAAAACTGGAACAGTAAATAATCAATGGGAAAACAGTTCTAGAAATTGCTCTCGATTTCACTAAGCGTCGCAACTCGAGTTACAAAGAGTAACGCGTCGCATCTCGCGACGCATTGTACGATCTATTTCACGAAACTGGTGATGCGTTAAACACCACGCAACTACCTTGACATGGTATGAAACACGTCGTAAGTTACGACGTGTCTTTGGGTCGTCGTAAAATAAGATGCGTCTTTTAGTTTTACGCCATAAAAATAAAATAAACGAAACTAAAATACTCGGGCACTGTGTGGGAAGTGAAACATTCATCGTAGTCATATGAATAAACCTTTGAATAGTGCACTTGAAATTTCAAATTAGCTAAAGGTCCACAGCAAGCTTGTTTTTCCTTAAAACTGCATCGAACGTCAGCCATTTACGTTTTTGAAGCTTTCCGAGAAGAGATTTAAAGACTCTTTGCTGAATACCAGACGGCTATTTACTGGGTGTTGAATAGGTACATACAACAGTCACTGTTTTGTGCTATAAATACACCTATGACGCGTCGCATGGGCGTCGCAACTGCGACGCGTCATAGAGATACAGCGCGTCGCAGGGCTGCGATTTATCAAAAGTTACAAAGAACTGAGTGAAATCGGATGCTGGAGTGTGTGGGAAGAAACTGAAATTTGTTTATACTGCAGTTTATTTGTTATGATGATGATGATGATGATGATGATGATCATGCATTTGTAAAGCGCCATCTATCTAGTTGCCTATTCCGAGGCGCTGCCAGGAACACCGGGGCGAACCCCTTCTCTTAGCGAAGAGTGTTACTGGGTTCTTTTACGTGCATTACACAACGCACGGGACCTACAGCTTTACGTCCCATCCGAAGGACGAAGCAATAGTGGTTTAATTGCCTTGCTTAAGGACACACGTGTCGACACCGGGACTCGAACCCACGCTCTGCGGAACAGAAAACCGAGTTCTTAACCGCCCGGCCACGACACTCCACTATTTTTTACACTCATCTTTTGAATTAGAAAGAAATATACAAACTTTGTTCTTTTAAGTTTTGAAAATCTGTGATTCGATGATATCATTAAAATTTAGAGAACATTTTTTTAATTTGTTGTTTTCTCAAACAAAAAAAATCCTTCAGTGTATCACACAGTCCTAGGTTTATTACTTCTTTTATAATGAACAAAATAACAAAGCGGCTAAATAATAGCATCCGTAACATCAACAAATCTGCAAAAATTGTTAGGAAACCAAACAAATTTGAGCATAATCCTACAATGTAACCTCCAGGTTTGCGTACGGCCGTCTTGTCAGCAAAAAGGCCATTGACGCCTTTGACTGCAAACAGCATCTTGAAAGCACCGCTCCAGCTTTGTCTTTGAAGCTCCTTAAAGATGACACCGATAACATCGCTGGCATTCTTAGGCCTAGAGATACCCTGAGATGAGGAAAGAGAAACGTTGCTTAAACTCTTCATTCTTATCAGGTTTAAATGCAAGAGTAAATTCTGTTGTATTGTGGAGTAAACACTAGCCTAGGCACACCTTTTAGTACATGATGTTATGGGGACATTCCATAGGGTTTGTGTACTTAAAGAAAATCTCTCTAAACTCAAACTCTGAAAATTCTTTCCACCTAAACTTTTACTTTGGCAACATATTGATAATCCAAACTTTAAACAGCCATAACTTGTTAACTAGTTCGCGCCGAAGGACGTATATACACGCAAAGTTTTCCCTAGATTCGAAACAGATGACGCATAAACACGTCACGAGCAAGGCCGGAAATGTGTGGGTGTGCTTTCCAGTACCATCTGCCTGAACCCGCCTCAGATTATGTTTCGTTATAAATAATCCCACGCCTCGGCTCGGTGATGTTAAAATAATCCCGACGCGAACTGGTTAATGTAAAGCGCAACAAACGGCATAGTAAGGATAATTTTATTCTCTTTTTTAATGCTACAGAACCCTCATTTTAACTTCTCAGTGCCCAGTTCTGTCTCATTTTGCCAGAACTCCTCACATATTTTCTGCGCTTGGCAAAAGGACCTTGCCAAGAAAGCTTGGTTAACCTGATTAGCTAACTTGGCTTAAGCTAGATCACTAACCTGGTCAACGATGGCTAGGAGGGGCTGGCCTTTCTGTGTAGTTTCACGTTTACTCCATATGTAACTATCACTCGACTGCAACTGTAGGCCAAAAGTACAAACTCAAGTCAAAGACAAATGACGCGCATAATATTTTATAGAGTGTATCAATCATTTCATAAATATGGGTTAGTATGTAAAAATTAGGCGCAAGTTTTTTTCAAGATTCAAAATGGATTCAAGGCCGGAAATGTCTGTCAGCAGCAAGCAAGGCTGGAAATGCATGGGTGTGCTTCCCGGTACCATCGGCCTGAACCCGCCTCGGATCGAGTTTCGTTATAAATAATCCCGCGCCTCGGCTCGGTGATGTTAAAATAATCCCGGCGCGAACTGGTTAAACATTGCCATAGCAATAGATTAATAATAATGTACAGCAGACCATTTTATTATTTTTTTTATTTTCATTCAAATTTAATGACAGGTGGTTCGCAACAAACCTGATGAAGTATTCATCTCTGTGAAGGCTGTATACTCTGAGAAAGCAATAATCTAGGAGCTTGATTTTAAATCAGAAGTTGCTAAAAGACACATTTGCATCAATTCCATTCAGTTGATTGCATGCAGTTATGCAATGTCAATCACTGAAACGACAAATTTGGAAATTTCCAAAAATGCATCTCTGAGCCACATCTTTGGAAATGACTTTGATTGTTTTCTTCAAAACGATGGCACACCGGAAGGAATAATTTCACAGGAAGTGAAATGAAAACTAAAAACTTTTTCCAAAATAATTTGGTCGGTTACTTTTAAACAGCTGCAAAAATAATATACTCGTCCTTTAAACAAAGCGCGCAAGTTGTGCATAGGTAATTGGACCATCGCCGTAAATAACTTCCGACAGTTTTTAACAAATTAGTCAATAGGTACTCAAGTCTCGCATACTTTGTCCAGTTTGAAGACCGAATACAAAGCTTCACCTCTTTCAAGAAGCGCTCATTTCTGCCTCTGAAATGCTTGAGCCAGTCCGTCGAGAATTCTGGCTGGTCGTACATCCCCTCGTGACGGACAGAGTCAGTGTAATCAAACCGGCCTTTTACACTCCACGACATGGCTGTAATGTACCAAAGAAAACAGACCAAACAACGCATGGTAAAAGTTGTTCTTGAAACAAGAGTTTGGAGATTTTAACCAGTTCGCGCCGGAGGTAGTATATACAAGCAAAGTTTTCCCCAGATTCAAGATGGATGAGGCATAAACACGTCAAGAGCAACGCCGGAAATGTCTGTCAGCAGCGAGCAAGGCCGGAAATGCGTGGGTGTGCTTCCCGGTACTATCTGCCTGAACCCGCCTCGGATAAAATTTTGTTAAAAATTATTCCGCCCCTAGGCTCGGTGATGTTAAAATAATCCCGACGCGAACTGGTTAAAAGGGCAGTGGAATACCGACCACAATTAATTATTCTTTGCTCCCGGTTTTTCTGTCCAAACATACCAAACATTGTTGTAAAAAATATGTCCACAGATATTTTGAAAACCACAGGGTAGATGTATATCAAATGCTATTTTGGGCCATGTTTAATTCCCAAACATCAAACGGACGGTGCTTTATGTTATTTAAGGTAGGATACACCATTTAGTAATTGTTTGAATTATCATGAATGGGTGGATTTTTGGGGTTGTTTTTCATAGTAAATATTGTTTAACTGACCTGTCTGAAGTTTTACAATGCCAAGAAAAGCATGAAAAACAGTTTGTTTTCAACCGTCGTCGAGCAGTTATTCTTATGGCGATCGCGAATTTATCTTTATAAAATTCTATTTTTTTGAATAATTACAGGATATCTAGTTCAATCGTTTTGCTGGGTGCCTAGAATCATTATTTACTTTCAGAGTAAGATATTTCTTAATAATTAAATAGTAAATTGTTGCAATATTTGCAAATGGTGTATCCTACCTTTAAGGTAGGATACACCATTTAGTAGTTGTTTAAATTATCACAAATGGGTTGATTTTGGGGGTTGTATTTTATAGTAAATATCGTTTAACTGACCTGTCCAAAGTTTTACAATCACGGATGCTGAGAAAAGCAAAGAAAACGGCGTTAGTTTTCAACCGGCTTCGATCAGTGATTCTTCTTTTTGTTTTTGTCTCAATTGCTGTTTTTTTTTTTTTTTCAATTTAATTTTTTTGAAAAATTACAGGATACCTAGGGCAATCATTTTGCTGGATGCCTAGAATCATTATTTATAAAGATATTTCTTAATAAGTAGGTAGTAAAATGTTTCAATATTTGCAAATGGTGTATCCTACCATTAAAAAAAGTGATTGATAGCTATTCTTTCCCCAATGAATATAAGAGAAACGAGAAAAGAGAAAAAGAAGGGATTGCAAGCGTTGCCCACAGAAGATGTGGATGCCGTAATTAACATCTACGACAAGAATTTGTCAAACGACACTCATTTTCCGTGTCATAGTCAAAGTACTTGGGGACTCGGGTGGCCCAATATATGTGGATTGGGTTTTCAGTCCCAGCCTGATTCAGTGGGTTTTTCTCATGATATTCTTCTAGGTTTTTTTCTCCCACCCCTAAAACGAAAAAACTAACTTCTTCTCATTTCCTTCTCTCTTCCTCAGGCGTGTGAGCTACAATGCCTGGGGCATTTTTTGAGGAATCCTTGGTTTAATTTAACAAAAAAATATAAATACTGATGATGTATCACAAGTCATCACAAGTCCATCACAAATCATGAAAAAAAATGCTGCAACCTTTCTCTTCATATGTGACCTGGCACCACGAAATGGGTGAAAAGTCGCAACATAACAAAGTTGACATTATTACATTTCTAAAAAAAAGAGGTCCTAAGCTTTCAAATGATGTATTGTGTGTTGCTGTAGCTTATTCCTAGCCGCCGCTATACTCTTTTGAAATAGCTGAAGTCATGCTCCCTTGTTTTGAGAAAATGAAGTTCAAAGTCTATGAACCGTGCCAACTATACTATCACTCAGTGCAATTCAGCCCCATGCATTACGGTTGAGTTTTTATTTAGCTATAAAATGTTGGGATATGATAAAGAAGTTTTTTGTGTATGTAAAAACGTTAACAACTCGAAACCGACCTCCCACTTGAAAAATTGACATTTCGGCCAATAACTCGTTTTGGCCATGTGCGACTTTCCGCTCATTTCGTGGTGCCAGGTCACATATAATCTCAATGAAGGTCAATCAGTGCAAAAAATGTTGAAAAAACATAAATCTGGGACTGAAAAAACATTTCCAATTTTGTTAGGAATTACTTCTTAGAAAAAAGTTCTCGACTCTCCAAAGACTTTGTACACAACTAGCGTCGGGATACTACATTATTTTCCAAATATCATCACAAATATGACCGGCTCTACAAAAAGGTGTAAAAATGCGTTTTTTATTTGTTGTCATGAATGAAATCTTTAATACCTACAGTTTAAGGTTTCATTAAAAGAAATGTTGATTTTGATGAATAAAGTGGAAAAAACGACTATTCTGTGTGCATCGTTCTGTTGTAGTACATCAGAGCCGGCTATTTCAAAGCCTGTTTTCTCAGTTGTGTTATTTGAACTCCGAAAAAGTAACCAATATGTAAGCTTGTCGTGTCTTCAAAATGGGAGGGGCTATGGATCTCTATTATATACTAAAAGAAAGCTTACGTTGTGGGCTTTCTTACCATGTATATAACTCAATTAAAAAAAATTGCGACATAAGACACCTTTTTGTAGAGCCGATCACAAATGATCTCTGACAAATTCACTCCTTTGCGATTAGATTTTTCTCCGTCGCTTGTGATGGACGTTGTGATTGGCTCGACTATAACACCAGCGCCACACACTGTTGACTATATTACCGCAGGGTACATGCACAATGAGCCAGCCCTGGCTGTGACAGTAGTGCATGACGTGACACAGCGTCATGGATTTACCGCTGCCTCGTCGCCCATACAGGACGTAACGTACCGGAGGATGGTCATAGTCGGCTCTCTTGAGATAGTCCATTATCTCCACAGCCGGCTGTCTGACCATGATGGCTGCTTCTTGGAGGGGAACAATCTAGGGAGAAGGGAGGGTGGAATACTTTGCTACACTCTGAAACAGCAAATGTTTGCAAAAAAGCTTTTGGGGTGTGACCACCCTTTAAATAAAAATGGCTGCCAAAATGCTTGTTATTACATGTACCACAATCCTGTAAAAAGCATATTGGTGGCCATTTTGAAAAAAACTAACAAATTGAAAACACCCAAAAAGCTGCTATCGCATTTTACAATTTTAGTGTGGATACCTTCAAAAAATCGCTATGAGCATTTGATACTGTTGGCCCAATATTTGGACCAAGGTTGATGGCCTAATTTTAAAACAGTAAAAAAGTCTTTTGTTATCATTTTATATATTTATTTATATATCAATTATATATTTACAAAAACAAACAAAAAAGAATACAATTTCTGTGTGTACACACAGCTTAGTGTTACATACCAAGTGTGGACATTTCTTTGTATTAATTGTGTAATTAACAAAACCTGACGAAAACACTCATTTTACTCTCACCGTGAAAATTCTTCCCACCCAAATTTGTGATCGTGATAGATAATCCTAACTCAATTTTGCATCTAAATCCCTTTTTTACGGGGGGGACACCTTGCATTTGTATTGACCGGCAATCGTGGTCGTCGGACAAAAGAATTGGGAGGCAAACAATGGGTCCACGATTGACACAACGTCCACGATCTCAACTTGTGTACAAATCCTATGGCGATCATCCGAAAACGTTATAAGTACAAACAAAAGAGGTAAGACAGTCGGACAATGCCCCGTCCACGGTTGCCGGTCAATACATGACTGTGTGAGTTAGTCTTGCATACGCACTGTGGACCTCCGAACAATATAGGTCCACACGATGCGGGAAGAGGTTACGGTGTGTGGACTTGCACACGTCCACAATCCGTTTTTCAGTTTCCGAAAAAGAGCGCTAGAGGAAAAACGGGTTAGGGTTATATATAGAAAAGATAGAAGGGACAGCTGAGAGGCCCATAATCCTAATTTGAGGGTAAATTTGTTTTGGGGAAGCGAGAAATATGAGTATTTAGTCAAAGTTTGTTAACTACACAAATACAAAGGAATGTCCACAGTGCGTATGTAAGGTAAAGCATTGTGTGTGGACGTGGGCAAGTCCACACAACGTCTTCACAACCTGCACTGTGAGGACATCTTTTGTTCAGAGGTCCACCACACATTGAATGACACGCTTGTACACTTTGTGTTTTCCCTCCAAGTTGGCTAATGGTCGTCATGGTTTTCCCATCACATGACTGCCAGCAACCAATCAGCCCTTACCATTTTCTCCCACCTGACCGGGCTGCCCACTGGGAGTATTCTTTTGACCTCTTGCGTGGGGATGGTGTAATATTGGCCAACATGCTGCATTCCATGATTTGCCTGTGTTCAATAAACAAGTTGAATTATTTTTAATGATACACTTTGTTTTACGATTCAGATATAAGTTATAATTCATCAGAAAATTGTAATGAACTTTATGTCAAAATGTATATTTTATTTACTGCCGGTTGCTTTTCTCAGCATTCAATATTGTAAAACTTCGGACAGGTAAGCTAAAAGGTAGGATACACCATTTGCAGATATCGAAAATATTTACTTTCGAATTATTTAAGAAGTATCTTACTTATCTGAAAGTAAGTAATGATTTAAGGCATCCAGCTAAATGATTGCGCTAGATATCCTGTAATTGTTCCGAAAATAGAATTTGCTTTTCTCAACATCCAGAATTGAAAACACTTTGGAAAGGTCAGTTAAACGATATTTACTATAAAATACAACACCCCCCCCCCCCCCCCCCAATCCACCCATTCGTGATAATTGAAGCAATTACCAATGGTGTGTCCTACCTTTAAACGATAATACAAGTCTAGACAATACCTTTAAGACAATACAAGTCTATTAGGTTTGCCAAACCTGACATCGCCCAAAAAGATTTGTCAATTTTTTGGAATGTAGTGAATAAATGGTGTCTGTGTATATCTCTTTAAGGATTAAATAACATTTAAAACAGAAGAAAAAAAACGGCTTTACGTACTGGGGAATTCTCTGCAGTCCTGAAGATATCTGATGTTGATTCATGTGACCCCAGTGGACTTGCCTCATCTGATGTTGTACTTGATATCGAAAACTGCCTCGCAAATTTCTACATGCACGTCCAATTGACAATACCAAAAAATGAAAAGGGCAACCATTTCTTACATATTAAGTTTTTTACAAGATTTTTTGCAAATACATTGACATTGTAACAATTGGTCTGGTGCCTCCAGTTTAACCAGTTCGCGCCGGGATTATTTTAACATCGCCGAGCCGACGGGCGGGATTATTTTTAACGAAACTCGATCCGAAGCGTGTTCAGGCTGATAGTGCCGGGAAGCACACCCACGCATTTCCGGCCTTGCGCGCTGCTGACATACATTTCCGAACTTGAACTTGGCGTGTTTATCCGTTTTGAATTTGGGGGAATTTTTGCGTTTATATACGTCATCCGGCGCGAACTGGTTAAGAAGTTTTAGGTTGATTCTAAAAATAAGTGTCTCGTTCTAGTAACTAGGGCACTTTTCAGGATGTCGGGACATATTTGTATCGACTTTATCACAGAATTCAATAGCATCGCGTCATGTGATAAAAAATAGACTCCACTCCTAAATAGTATAAAGACTGCAAAAGAGAAAAATTATGATCTAGGGTAAAGTGCGGATCTGAAAATGACTCAGATGTTTGTCATTTTTGTTTTTAATTAAACAAAAAATAAAAAAATAAAATAAAAGGATGCGACAAAAAAAATGTATGCGCGGCTTTGCATGCGAGAACGAACAAATTTTTTGGGGGGCCTTAAATATTTTTATTTTGGCACCCATAAAAATAAAAGTACACTAAGACTACTTCACTAAAGCTCCGGGTTTTATAAGTACAAGTTCCTTTTTATTTTCTCTTTAACCAGTTCGCGCCGGGATTATTTTAACATCGCCGAGCCGTCAGGCGGGATTATTTTTAACGAAACTCGATCCGAAGCGTGTTCAGGCTGATAGTGCCGGGAAGCACACCCACGCATTTCCGGCCTTGCGCGCTGCTGACATACATTTCCGAACTTGAACTTGGCGTGTTTATGCGTCATCCGTTTTGAATTTGGGGGAATTTTTGCGTTTATATACGTCATCCGGCGCGAACTGGTTAATTTAAGAGTTACAATATCAGAACTTACCCCATGCAGCAATCTTGAAAATGATCTTTGCAAATGACTTCCTAAATGTCATTAAAAAAAGAGAGAGAAAAAAGGCTTAATGTATAAAGGATGGGCAAACTTTGCAGTCTAGTGTGCTTACAAAACAAATATGTGACCCAGCACGAGTAAATGAGACACTTTGAGGCAAAAATGAAAATTGAGATTTTGATTTCATCATTTAAAGCTAAACAAGCTTTAGATGATGAAATCAAAATCTCAATTTTCATTTTTGCCTCAAAGTGTCTCATTTACTCGTGCTGGGTCACATATGTTTATTTCCTGAGACTTTGGGCTTAATTTTTTTTTTGGGGGGGGGAAAGAATTCCATAAACGGTCATAACTTTTTTTTACCTGAGCCGGTTTAATAAAAGGGGCAACATTTAAAGCAAGATTATATGGAACCCCCCTTCATTTATCTCCCACATACAAACATGGCTATAGCATTGTCACTAAATTTCTTTAATGCAAATATGCATTCTTTTGTATAGACTTTGCGACCACTGTATTCGACATTGCGCCTTGGTCCAGTGGACTCTTTGGCAAAGACTAGCTTTTGTACTGACAAATCAAGTAAGAAACTAAAAAAGTCAAAATTTCTCCCAAAAGACTGCTTATTTTGCTTATTTATGTAATATAAAATTGCCCGGAGTCGTAACAGTTACTTTACAATCCCCGAAATGGGTACCAGTCTACATAGACCCGTGAACGCAGCGTTGGTAACAAGATTGTGTTTCAACTATCACCAGTTTTGGCGCGCTTGCACTGACTTAGTATTGATGTTCAACGCACGTGTCGAGTCACTCACAAGTCACAACGTAACGGAACGTTTTTACTAACGTTACGTATAACACAGACGGAATGGATTCTATGATAATGACCGACGGATTAAGTTATAAACGTTAAGCAAACTTCTTATTGCTAATTTAAAATGTGGGTAAACTAACTGCTTACCGGCACCGGTGCCGCAGCATTTAACAAACATCGTGGGCGCAGCCATCTTGTTAATTGCAATGAATTATGGGATGTCACGGTCTGAACTCCTGTCGCCTTGAAATGCAAAATGTAAAACTGGATCTGTGGGTACCATACTGCAATCCGCCATTTACATTTTTGCGAGAGATTCGACTCCAAGTTGGTTGTTTTCCATTGTTCAGGATTATTATCAAGCCTCTTTTCAAATGTTGTAAGTCTTGAAATTAGACGATTGATATAAACATTCTTGCAGATTATGTTTGATCTATTAAATTGTCAATAGATTTTGTAAATCACTTTTTATAGTCATTTTTAGATGCACCGATCATGCTAAAAAAAACGGATCGCGCGTACTGTACTGCCGGCACTGGCCGGCAGTACACGCCGGACGGCGATTGCAAAAAAACCCAAAATAACATAAAAATAACTGCCCGACGCCGGTAAAAAAAATGCTTTTCTCAGCATTCATGATTGTAAAACTTTGGAAATGTCAGTTAAACGATAGTTTAAAATACAACCCCCCAAATCCACCCATTCATGATAATTCAAGCAATTACCAATGCAATGGTGTATTTTTTTTTAAAGAACAATTGTAGAAAAGAATTAGCTTAAAAATTGACGCACTAAAGCTCATGACATTGGGAGAATTTTCAAGCAAGAAAAGAATCATTTTTTATTTTTTATTTAAAATGCAGTAAATCCAGTACTTTGACCACAATATTGAATGTTAAGCATTTTCAGAGCATCACATGATCTAATAAACAAACCTGATAATCTGTGCACAAACCTATGGAGCCGGGAAAGAATGTATTATTAGCCTATGTACTATAATGTATTCTGAGACCTGACGCTACAAAGTCTATAGAGAGTCAAGAAAAAAAAAATTGAAATTAGAAATGTTTCTTACTCCAAAATTCATGTCTTTTCAAAAATGACCAATCACTGTTTGCAGTTGTTGAGCGCATTTTTTAAATTTGCGCATCTTTAAATTTACGCGCACAAATTTTAAAAACTGCGGGCGGAGATTTATTTTGGTTAAGTTTGCGCGCACAAACTTAAATTGCGCGATGCGGTCAACAACCAAGGCAAATACTGACACGAACTACACGGTAGGCACGAGTTTTACATCGGCGTCAGCGCTAGCGCGCGCGGAATCCAAATCTTTTAAAAGGCAAATGCATTCTGTTATTTATTTGATTGCTCGTAATAATAGATTAAACACTGTTTAAACAAATTCTAGCATTTTTACAAAGTTTTTTTTATTTGTTCTTGTTTTCACTACTAGTTTTCCATACTTTTGCCAAATCTTTGATTGTATCCCTTGAGCGCACGCTTTGTCACAAAGAATTTCGAACTTACAGTTTGTGTGCAACGCTGGTTTACTCAAGTTTTGAACAAAAATATCACTTTAGACAGAAAATAACAAACAGCAGAACGCTACTTTGGCCTTACCCTTTTTACCTTCGGAGATAAAATATAATTCTACGGCAAGTAATTCATGGTGGTGGTCAGAATTCTGTTTGAATAATAAAGATCGCGCGATTTTCAAAAAATGCGCGTCAACTCTTATGCGCAAATTTAAAATTTGTGCGCTCAAACTAAGTTTGCGCAACGCGCATTTTTTAAAAAGTGTGCGCCGTCCAAAAATGCGCTCAACACAGTCACTGGTAGTAGCTTCAAATAATTGAAATATTTGCATGATTTATAGGCTAAATAAAAAACAACATGGTTAGCGTCATGCCTTTTTTTTAAAGGAAGGAGGAGGCGCTTTTTTTATATTTTTTTTAATTTTGTATAAATGGTCGCCCGACACATCTTAATTCAGGTCATGTAGTGAACATGTCGCACCCTATCTTCCAATTTAAAATTAAAACATGGTTCACCCATGATTACAAATCAAAATTCATGTGGGTCGATCCTGTATGCACTGTACACGACTACACGTCACACCCTAGCCTTCCTATTAGAAAACATATATTTCCAGAGAATGTACACAGTGATGCTAAAGTCTAAATATGATCTTAAAATTTTGTTATCTTAAAAAAAATAAAAAATAATAATTTTTTTTTTACCAAAATGGTCAAATTTAGAAATTTTTTCAACCAAAAAAAAAAGGAAAAAAAAAAGGAGGGGACCCCCAAAAAAGAAGCGGGCGGTGACGCAAAACATGTTTTTTTTTTATTTGGCTTTAGTTCTTATTTATTTTTCTAAAGCTTAAAAAATGAGGTTTATTCACAAATTATATATGAATCAATGATCAGCTAATCTTGGAAAGATACAATGTACATGTATTGAGGAGAAAAATGCTGCAAGGTTTGCCTGGGGCCAATTTCATAGAGCTGCTAAGCACAACAATTTGCTTAGCACAAAAAAGTCTTGCTCATTAAAAACAAGTTACCAGCCAAAATTCTACGTGTCTTTCATGCTAAGCGAAAAACCAGCTGATTATCAATCAAAAACAATAAAGACCACGTAAAAATTTAGTCTATAACCTTGTTTTTGCCAAGGACAAAATTTCATGCTAAGCAAAGATTTGTGCTTAGCAGCTCTATGAAATTGGCCCCCGGTCCCATACACCCATAGGTTTGTGCATAAACAACAATTGATGCTCGTTTGTCATCCATTCCCATGATGCATTGAGAATGTCAAAAAGGTTTATTCAATAGCACCCCTATAAATTATGCACAATATCGATATATTTTGTATAATTTTTTTTAATTTTTTTTTTGCTAATTATGCGCGTCAACAAAGCTTCTCTCAAACTGTATTTACGTTGTATTACAGCCTGTGCCTAGCTAGAAAAATGCGATGTTCACTGGTGTTCACTGGCTATTGGCCCGGCGTGGGATGTGTCGTGATTTATCGATCATCACGTTGTGCTGTGTGCATGTATTGGGAATTGTGTTACACAACATACATAGTACATTAGTATCACCGCAGTTTGTGCATTACACATTTGGTTTGTTCGCCCGTTGAAAAAAATGATTTATTACATTCGAAATGTATAGATATTCCATTCTTAAAAGTATGATACACCATTTACAGATATCCACAATTTTTACTACCGAATTCTAGAGAATTATCTTACTTTTTTGAAAGTAAATAATGATTCTAGGCATTCAGCAAAACGATTGCATTAGCTACATGTATCTTGTAATTGTTCCCAAAAATTGAATTGAATACAAAAAAATTACTATCGCTAGACGGCGATCACAAAAAAACACCAAAAAAACCAAGAACTGCCCGACGCCGGTTGAAAACTAAGGCAGTTTTTCTTGCTTTTTTTCACGGAAAGGTCAGTTAAACGATATTTACTATAAAATACAAACCCAAAATCCACCCATTCCTAATAATTCAAGCAATTACCAATGGTGTATCCTACCTTTAAAGAGGTTTATGGATAAAACACAGGTTCAGTTAATAAAATTATTTCACGTTTATTACCATGTTTTAATTATAAAGTGTGGTAAACAAATATGAGCAAAATGATCTGATACCCCGATATTTAAAAGAAAATCGGTTTCATTTCAATCCAGTCCGTGTTGAAAGGTTTAATTTATGGCGGATCGTTGGTAAATAGGTTGAAGCATGGCTTGGGGCTCTTTCTTGTTGCAATTGATGAATGAATAATTCAATCTGTGTGTGTTGTTTGGAAAGCGGAGGGGTGGGGAGTGGGAGTGGGGGGGGGGGGGCAGCCACTTTATGCCATTTGGGTGATTCATCCCCTACAAATAGTGGAACTGGAAACCTGATCATTTGTCATTATTTTCTTAATTCTTTTTTCTGGCCGTGCAGATATTTGTCACCGTTTCTGAGATTGTCGCAAAAAAGACTGCTGCTGCTTTTTTGCCCGAGGTCAGGAATCAGATACTGCAGACGAGGTTGTAGACTCCACGACGACAGGACAATAGTGCAATGGACATGGCGTAATAGTTCGCATTACAAGACACAAGGAGGATGGATATCGGTCGGTCAGAACTTGGGACAGGTCAACGTATCATCGCGGAACAAACAAACCCGCTGAGGGAATCTGATGCCCTGAACTATAGCCCAAATGGCGACCATAGCACATGGACAAGTCTGGTACCAATGGCGTCCAATACGGATCAGGATAGCTTCCCTGAGTTTCACGTCCACGCTACAAACTACACCAAAGGACAACTGAAAATGAAATTGAAAACCAATAAGAAATCCGGCCTTATGGAAATCCAACGTGAACCGGATAGTGTAGACGCATTACCTAGAGGCCATATTCAGCAGGCTACCAACGCATATATGGTACGTATGGTGTTTTTATTTTGCTTCAATTTAATGCATTGTTTCTTGCTGGCATTTTCACTGTACACATTGTACCGTCGGTCTACAGTTATTTTATCACATGTGGAATATCACAAAATGAAACCACATGCCTACATGTACCGGTATATAGCCGTGATTCTGTAGAATGTCATTGATCTCATGATAACATGGTTTGATAAAAAACAATGACATTTCTTGACTTAACCCCTTGACGCCAAGAGCGGCTAGGGCTGCGGCTGGGGCTGCGGCTGGGGCTGTGGCTGGGGCTGCGGCTAGGGCTGTGGCTAGGGCTGCGGCTAGGGCTGCGGCTAGGGCTGCGGCTAGGGCTGCGGCTAGAGCTGCGGATAGAGCTGCGGCTAGAGCTGCGGCTAGAGCTGCGGCTAGAGCTGCGGCTAGAGCTGCGGCTAGAGCTGCGGCTAGAGCTGCGGCTAGAGCTGCGGCTAGAGCTGCGGCTAGAGCTGCGGCTAGAGCTGCGGCTAGAGCTGCGGCTAGAGCTGCGGCTAGAGCTGCGGCTGCAGCTGCGGCTGCAGCTGCGGCTGCAGCTGCGGCTGCAGCTGCGGCTGCAGCTGCGGCTGCAGCTGCGGCTGCAGCTGCGGCTGCAGCTGCGGCTGCAGCTAGCCAACTTCCTTTACGGTTAGATTTTTGTGACGTTGTAGCCTAGCCGTAGCTGTAGCTCTAGACGGCATTTCGGACACGGCCCTACTTTGGATTCTAGATGCTCTGCGGTGCAATCTGCAATCCGAGACATTCTCTTGCTATTTTTCAATCAATTTTGCTTGTGTTTACAACTTGATTACGGCAAGATTTTTAGGGAGATGGGGGTTGAGTCATCAATGTTGTCTATAAAACTGTAAAGTACAGGATGTATTTTTAAATACATGTACCGGTAATATTCTTACTACCGGATTACTAACAATTGGTGGCGCTTTGTGGACACTAAAGAGCTCAGTTTGCAGTGTGCATTGCATACAGATACTAGGTCTACAAAACATGCACACAGTACACACTACTGGTATGTTGTGTGCACATTCCATATGGTACAAAATGAGCTCAAGTAATTTTATTCAGAATGTGCACTCATGTAGCATGCACATGCCCAAGCCAATTCCCTAGAGGTACATGTAATACCTCAATAGCACTGGTGTTCAAGAATCTGCCTGAGTCTGCTTGTCATCATTGACAGGGAAATGATGGGTTTCTGGACTTAAGGTGAAACTTTTCCCTCAAAACAATGCCCCCCCCCCCCCCCCCCCAAAAAAAAAAAAAAAGGGAAAAAAAGAAAAGAAAAATTCAGTACCCAAATGTGTTTATTCTCTTCATTGAAAACAAAATGCTACATGTGCAATATAACGTACTAGTACATGTCACGATGTGTTGAATATTGGAGAAATGAGAAACTGGGTGTTTCAATCAGCAAAAAAAGCCCGGGAGACATACGGTACAAAATCATGAATGAAGATTTATTTAATGTGTTTTTGCATTAATGTACACAATATATACGAGACAAAATCTTCACTTGTTAGCAATTATTCGTAAACAAAATAATAGATTATGATGTACGGTTTATTAGCCTCCAACTTCACCATCTACACCGAAAGCAAAAGCAAATTGTATACTAATTGATTGGTGTTGTGCATTTTCTCACCCCAGAAGATGTTCAGAGGCAGTCCCTGAAAATGTCCGCTCTGTGCTGAAACACAGATGCCAGTGCCAAATGCCAATGTTAAATCTATTGCTGGGGTCAGTAGGTCGCATGGTACATGTACATGTTGGCACGCAGGGATTGAACCTGGTGTTGGGCTATAGCCATTATTATTGGCATAAGACAGGAGGAAATCATAGGGGATCACCATGGAAATATGTACTAGTATGTAACATTTTTTACTGTCAGAATTAATGTTACTGCCATAAGGCATAATGTCCCACATGTAATCACATGTTTACATTACTGTACAACAAACGTAAACACTGAGATTCTTTTTACTCGTTCATCCCGAATTTTGATCATAATTTTAGTATACACCATTTGCAGATATTGAAAATATTTACTACCGAATTATTAAGAAATATCCTACTCATCTGAAAGTAAATGTTGATTCTGGGCATCGAGCAAAATGATTGCGCTAGATATCCTGTAATTATTCAAAATTACAAAGATAACATAAGAATAACTGCTCGACGCCGGTTGAAAAAACCCGCTGTTTTTCGTGCTTTTTCTCGGCATCCATGATTCTAAAACTTCGGACAAGTCAGTTAAACGATATTTACTATAAATACAACCCCCAAAATCTACTCATTCATAATAATTCAAGCAATGACCAATGGTGTATACTACCTTTAAGTGTTGCTCTTTATTTTGCGACAAATATGCCTAACCTAACAAATTATAGACTATACATGTGAACTTGTTCCCTTGGGGGGAGGTGGGATGGGTATCTGACTCGTAATTTTTTTTTATTTTTACAAAATATAGTGCATGTCAACTTACAGTATCCTGTAATGCAGTAGTACACATGCTCCTTACTCATATGGTATGTCACATTTAGAGGTAGGATACACCATTTGCAGATATTGAACAAATTTACTGCCGAACTACTAAGAAATTTCTTACTTATTTGAAAGTAAATAATGATTGTAGGCATCCAGCAAAATGATTGCGCTAGATATTCTGTAAGATTTCCTGCCGGACGGCGATCGCGAACAAAACACAAATAACATAAACAAAACTGTTCGACGCCAGTTGAAAACAAACGCTGTTTTTCGTGCTTTTCTCGGCATCCATGATTGTAAAACTTCGGACAGGTCAGTTAAACGATATTTACTATAAATTACAATCCCCCAAATCTACCCATTCATGATAATTCAAGCAATAACCAATGGTGTATCCTACCTTTAATCACCAACATTGACTGAGAATTAGGCATTCCATAATGGCACTTTAAGCATCACTGGGCATGTGATACATTGTACATACACGTGTACATAATGTACTGTGTAATGATTCAATATACATTAACATGCCTGTTCCTGATTGTAATTTGTACTGTACATGTACATCATATCGGTATGTTATGTGCATCATGACACACTGTACACTGCAAATGTCTAGCCATGATTATTATATGGTAAAACAAAATTGTGTTTATGCATGTTGTTTTAAAAGTCATACATGTATACATGTATGTACACCATTTGCAGACATCGAACAATTTTACTACCGAATTATTAAGAAATATCTTACCATTTGAAAGTAAATGACTCTCATGCAGCAAAATGATTGCGCTAGTTATCCTGTCATTGTTCCGAATTTTTGTAATTAAACAAAAATAACTTTATTTATATAAAACTGCTCGACGGTTGAAAACAAGCGCTGTTTTTCTTGTTTTTTTTCAGCATTGATGATTGTAAAACTTAAAATAGGTCAGTTAAGGGTAGGATACACCATTAATTTTGTTTACTACCAGATGGCGATTGCGACAAAAACAACAGGAACAACTGCCCAACCCAATTGAAAACGAACGCCGATTTTGTTGCTTTTTTCCTGGCATTCATGATTGTAAAACTTCGGACAGGTCAGTTGAACGATATTTACTATGAAATACAACCCCCCAATTTCACCCATTCCTGATAATTCAATCATTTACCAATGGTATGACGTATAAACGCCGGATGAAGTACGCAAAGTTTTCCCCAAATTCAAAATGGATGACACAAACATGTCACGAGCAAGGCCGGAAATGTCTATCAGCAGCGAGCAAGACCAAAAATGCGTGGGTGTGCTTCCCGGTACCATCGGCCTGAACCCGCCTCGGATCAAGTTTTGTAAAAAGAAATCACGCGCCTCGGCTCGGTGATGTTAAAATAATCCCGGCGCAAACTGGTTAAGAACAATTTGGGACTGTCTTGTGTATGAGTGTGAGATTGAATCGTAGTGTTTGTATTGTAGTGAAGCATCAACCATAAAAACCTTGTTTTGTTTTCTTATACACGTGTAGTAACGATAGGTCGCGTTCTGCCGCCGGTCGAATATACCCCCACTTACTGGTCAATACATGTAGATTCTATAGTTAAGGGGGAGAATTCGACCAGATGAGAAAAACCAGCAGGGTCTTACCTACATGTAGAGATATACATGTAGATCCTAACTGAAATTACTGACGACATGACCCTGTTTGTGAATAATAATGAGTGGTTGAATTTTTCACCCAGTCGAAAATACCCAATCCTACCCTACTGCTGCATTGATTATTAAAATGTTGTCGGCATATTGCAATTTTGTTTTTGTGTGTGTGTGGGGTAAATCTGGTCTCGAATCCAGACCTTTCTCTCACCCAACCAATGAATTACAAATCAATATTCCCGGACTGCTAACAAGAGGCTCCAGACTATAGCCGAAGGGGGAAAAAACGGAAAAAGAAAAAAAAAACAGAGAGGGAAGGAACAGATGGCTGAGTGACAACAAGGGAGCCCAATAATCCTACCCCATCCCTTTTGTTGTAACTCCCCTCAGCCAATTCGCATCCTCCTCAAATCAAATTATGGAAGAGGTTCTGGCCATAAACACTGCACAACGGAGGGAATAAAGAAAAGACTGAAAAATAAACCAACCCAGTAGCTATACCCAAGGTGTGACTAGAATGCAATCCTGGGGATATGAGATGAAGGAGAGTCCTTAAATGACATCCATTGGGGGACGAGGAAACTCGGTCCTTAGACTATTTAACCTGATTACTCTACTAGCCTCTGCTTTATCCCCCTGGCCAGCCTGTCAATTTAGGTGTCATACCGCTTGGCTCTTACTTAGCTAATTAGATGTGGAGCAAAGTCTACAGTGAAACTCCTTTTTTTTTTAGTGCAGGAGAACTGTCTTTGTTTGGGAGTCTAAAGTGAAGAGTATGTATAAATACGAAGGTGTTAAGGATCAGTGAACTTCTCCAGGAATGCTTAAAAAAAATGCAAGGTTCTAGACACCATTCAACAGTTTCAATGTTTTTACATTGTGGTTTGGTGGGTAAATAATTGAAAATCGAAATTCAATTTTCATAGAAAAAGCAAAGAAAAAGCAAGAAAAAAGGATAGATTTGTTTACTTGCCTGAACTACCGTACCTCATGCGCCAGCATCCCGATGCGCGTTTCTTTTCAACTTCTTTCCCATTGAACTGGGGCCAATTTCACAGCGCTGCTTAAGCACACAATTTTTTTATTAACATACATTTGTAGCCTTTGTCTATTTCACGGAGACCGTAGGCACGGCAAAAGGCACGCTAAACCAGTTCATTACGCTTAATAACCAGATTATTTTTAACGAAACTCGATCCGAGGTGGGTTCAGGCCGATGGTACCGGGAAGCACATCAATTCTTTTGGTACATTGCTTTATGGGGACAATCCATAGGGTTTGTGTGCTCAGGGAAATCTCTCTAAACTCAAACTCAGAACACTCTAAAATTCTAAAATGTTCAACAACACCCTAATTTGTCTTCTACATTTTCTTTCAATATACCCTAACCCAATTTTACCTTGTTCTACCTTTACTGAAGAACCAATGCGCTATGGGGACCCGAAAATGTCCCCACTACTCGGTCTGTTTTTTTCCAAACAAAAAGAGGCTCGTACACCCACGCATTCCCGGCCTTGCTCGCTGCTGACAGACATTTCCGGCCTTGCTCGTGACATGTTTATAAATGCGTGATTCGTTTTGAATCTGGGAATAAACTTTGCGTGTATACACGTCCTCTGGCACGAACTGGTTAACCTAGCAGGACAATTTGCTTAAATCAGTGACGTAACAATAGAATCTCCATGCATGCGCAAACGTTAGCACAAAAATGACGTGAAATAGCACTTAAAGGTAGGATACACCATTTACATATATCGAAAAAATTTACTACCGAATTATTAAGAAATATCTTACTCATCTGAAAGTAAATAATGATTCTAGGCATCCAGCCAAATGATTGCGCTAGATATCCTGTAATTATTCTGAAAAATGGAATTTTATAAAGAAAAAATTGCGATCGCTTTGAATCATTATTTACTTTCAAATTTACTTAATATTTACAGGTAGTAGTAAAATTTGTTGATATCTGCAAATGCTGTCTCCTACAAATGTGTAAATGCTGCTCAACAAAGTCCAAGTATATTAATCATCTATCAGTAATTTTTGTTTCCCCCAGATATATTACAAAAAGACGTCACTGAAAAAGGCTGTAATAAGATTAAGTGACATTTTTGTGTGAATTTGGGAATCAAGATGACGATTTGTTTTCCTGTTCCCGCGGGAGGATGGATGGTCAGCAGATGAGAGGAAATTGACCCCTTCCCTGTGGCATTTCGGCTGCAAGACTCCAACACTTTGCATGAAACCTCGGTCATAGTATTTATAATCAACTGGGTAATAAATAAATGTTGCTTTTGATTATACTGTAGTAGAATGGACAAAATGTATAATGTGACCTGCTCCAACAAAACCCGGACGAAGGAACTGACAATTTCTGTTTTTTAGATGTAGATTTTTTAAAATTCTCTAGGTTCTCGGCTTTAAAATGATGTATCATTTACGTGTACACCCTCCCTACTGTATCTCCCTGGAGAATAGATTTAGTGATAAAACTCTGACAACCTACATGTAGAACTGAGATAAACAGCTTTGAATTTCAGAAAAGCGTATTATTTCTATACACAGTTGTTTTTAAACAAAAAATCGACAGAAAACAAGCTTGTGGGTGACAGATTATGTTCAAATTTGGATAGATTGTAGATTAATAGTTCGTGATTCAGAAAAAAAAAAAAACCTAAAAATGGTAAAATCCACCCGAAATGACCTAACGAGTACTGGTACTTTGTCCGGGTTTCGTTGGAACAGGTCACATGTACTGTACAATGGAACGCCGCTACAATACTGAACATTTGGCTATACCGAACACCAACCTTGGCTCCCGATTTTGTGTCTAGAATACCAATTGTTGAACTTGAAAATATGTCTGAAGATGTTTAGAAATCCACTGGGTATATCAAACACTATTTAGTCCGTGTTTTATTCCCGAAAGTCAAACGGCCCATTGCTTTGTGTTAATTCTAACGGATGCTTTATAATTTAGTATGATGAATACAAATTCAGTGGACGAATAAAATATGGTGCACATGATAGTAGGCGATAGTAGGCAATAAGAGGGCACTGCTTTAAAGGAAGGACACCATCTTGAAAGATGGGCACCCGGTGGATCAGCGGCTGAAAATTACTATACCGAACGATCGATATACCGAACGATCGATATACCGAACAAAATCTGGTGTTTTTTTTTAGTTGTCTTGGTTTATGCACAGCCCTCACATTTGATTGAAAGGTGCAATGTAAGATACACCATTTGCAGATATCGAGAAAACAATTTACTATCGAATTATTGAGAAATATCTTACTTATTTAAAAGTAAATATTGATTCTAGGGGATCTATAAGTTTTAGAAAACAAATTCACGATTGCCAGACAGTGATCGTGAAAAACAAAAACAACTGCCCGACGACGCTGGTTGAAAACGAACGCCATTTGTTTTTTGCTTTTTACTTGGTATCTATTTTGGTAAAACTGGTATGAACAGGTTGTATAATTTACTATAAAATACAACCCCTTCAAATCCACCCAATCCTGATAATTCAAGCAATTACCAATGGTGTATAATCCTACCTTTAAAATAGGTGTAAATTTTGACTTTATTTTTCACCAATGTTACAGGAGGTGAAGCACATTGCATGTGGCATTGCGCTATTTCTTATTCTGTCAGGACTGAGAGCTGGGTGAAAACGTTTGATGAAAATGGACTTCCCCGTTATTCGGTTTGGTACCAAAAAAAATAAGGATAAATGGATTGTATTTGTAGCTTGACTCAATTTTAAATGGATCTTAGCATTTGTATTTGAGGTTGGGCTTTTAAACAGGTACATTGCAGGAGATCTGTGAATTGATTCCTTGCCGAAAGGAACTGGCAGCCGTAATTTACAATTAACTGCCTGCATTCTGTGGGATAGTGGACTGGTTCATTCATGAAGATGAATGGCATAGCTGATTGGTCTAGACAGGAGGCCCTCATTAACATATTAAAGGTGCTGTGATAAATAAGTGGAAGGCTATTATTACATTGTATTGTTCCAATTAAATTAACCCTAAACCCTCCTCAATCCTTCAGAATCGTCATTGCAGTTTTAGAGGAATTTTGAGGATTGAGGATGAACATTTGGTATTTATTTTTTTAATGAGGATTTTGAAGGATTGAGGCACAATGTTATTTCAAGGGTGGAGGATTTTTGAGGATTGAGGCTGAATGGAGTTTTCAAAAAATGAGGATATTGGAGGATTGACTTTAAAGAAAAAAAGGATTTGGAGTGGTCATTCGGCTTGAGATGGTATTGAACACTAATTAAATAACCGCTACTGACCATTAGGTGACCATTGGCAAAATCATGACCCCAGCTGACCATTAATGGATCAAGACTGGTAGAGAAGAAGTATTTCGTAATAACAACAAATGACCCCCCACTAACCATTATGTGACCAATGGCCAAATTCTGACCCCAACTGACCATTACATGTTGGTGACCATTGGCAAAAATAATTGGATAAAGACTGAAAGAGAAGAAGCATTTCGTAATTTAAAAAAAAAATGACCCCCACTGACCATTAGGTGACCATTGGTAAAATTCTGACCCAACTGACCATTAGGTGTTCATGCCCAATTAATTGGATTGAGGCAGTGAGTACCCTTCGATTTGAACACAAGGTTTTTTTTTAAATGGAGAATGTTTGAGGATTGAGGACGAATGCAATTTGTTGATTAGCAATCCGAGGATTCTGAAGGATTGAGGCAGTGAGTATCCTTTGATTTGAACACAAGTTAAAAAAATTGGAGGATTGTTGAGGATGAATGCATTTTTGTTTAGTCGAGACCTTGGAGGATTGAGGATGGTTGCTAGCAAAAAGGGCCTAGGGGGTTCAAGGGTTAATGAGATTGGTTGGGCTAGCCTAGCCTGGGGGTATTTTTTATTGTGGTTTGGGATGTGTCTTATTAACTGTTAAATTGTTTGACACCTTTCTGAAACTGGGTCAATTTGTGGCGTAATCTTTAAAATAACTTGACATACAGGTATGTTTTGTATCCTTTCTCGTTTCTTTAGACTGTTATCTAACAACGATGTACGGTAGATGTACCGGTACATGGTACAAATGTACAGGTACGATGTACCGTATGTAAATGTACATAAATATACCTATTGCAGAGTTGTGTCCATTTTACAATTGTTGTCCGCTGTGATGTGGTCCATGGTGTTTTGTTCACCCGAGGGTGCCATTTGCCCCCCAAGGTAATGTATGTACATGTACTCCACAGAGTACAGTACATGTACATGTATGTACATCACTTTTTCAGAGTGATGTCCCCCGGATACATCACTTTTGGAGTAATACATGAACTTTTGTAATAAACCATCTGACCAGTTATCGACCGATCAGATCTCAGAATTTAAAATAATGGTACACGTAAAACAAACCAGTACATGTATTTTTTCACTACACATGTGCGTGCATGTAAAAAACAACTTTGCAGTGTGTACAGGTTTTTTCCCTATAGACATGTACCGGTAGATGTTCAATATAAACGTGTATAACTCGAAGCACAAACCAATTTTATAGAATGGTTGTGTGGACGTTTATCCCTATAAATTGAAATTTACTCTTTCAATTTAAAAAAAAATGCATTTTATAACCTAATTTGAAATTTGTAATCACGTACTAAATTTAATGTCACGAAAGGACATTATTAACCCTAACCCTGCCAGATGCAGCGCAGTGCATCAGGTAAACAAATTCTGGTGCACTTCTTTTATGCATTCAGAACACCAGTGCATTAAATGACCACAGGGTAAGACTAGAGCCGTGTTCGCACTGGACTTTTTTTTGGGAAGGTTTTACCGAGACGATGGTAAAATAAAAAATGGTCAAATGTTACCGCTGTTCGCACTTGGACTTTCGACACGGGAAAATTTTACCGAGACCGCGGGAGAAGTAGCCGAGCTGTCATTATAATGACTCGTGAGGGCGCTTTGCCTGACCTTTCTGCATTGACCCCGGTGTACCCATTCGCGCGCGCACTTTTTTGTCCGATCGCATTATTGACGCCATCGTCGGTTTTTTGCCGACGCATCCGTTGTCGTGCTTCCATTTGTCGTAAGACACGTTGACGTTCTTTATATCATCTGGAAATGATGCACTGGTAGCACCAATCAAACTTCCGACTGTATCAATAATAATATCTGCCATAATATTGACCAAAGGAACCCCAACTCTACGTAATCTTTTTGCAGAACCACCTGCTAATGTGCCCGCACGTAAACAATGCAAAGAGCGCATGCGCGGTGTCTTGTGTAGCATGACCTCGCACTGGGGGGGCCGGATGAACGTTTTCCTGGGCCGCTTTTACCGACACGCGCTGTTCGCACTGGACTTATCGTCTAGGGAAAAGTGACCAGGGAAGTTTTCCCGGGCAGCAGTTGGCCGGTAGAAGTACCCACTGGACTCGGGAGAAGTAACTGAGATGAAAATGTCCTAGGCTGTCTGCACTGGACTTAAAATGGGAAAAGTACATGTACCCATCCTCTCGGTATGTTTTATCATAATAAGTCCAGTGCGAACAGGGCTTATGAGAGCTAATCCCTATTGAACAATGCCAGAGATGGATTCTGCTGCTTTGGGTGACTGCAGACTCTAAAGGAGTTTGACCTTGAAATGTCTGACCTGATGGATCTTGCTGCACTGGGAAATGTTGACAAATGATGCAGATTGCTTTGTCTGTCTAGCCAAAATACCCTTAGGGTTAATAATATCACTCAGCATTAGTTTAGAATGATTTTGAATTTTTATAATTTAGGGGGGGGGGTGGGGTTTGGGGGAGATTTATTGTTAATCTTTTGTGGACCTTGAACTACACATGTACACTGCCTGAATGCTACATAAAGGAAGTGATTGGTGCATGGAGGTGCTAAGAGGAAAGGGAAAAACAAATACAGGAAATGATCTATTGGGCTTCGGGGAATCACCAACAGTGTGCTAAACCTGCATTATAATAATGTTGGTGCATATAGTGCTTTATACCCCTACAATGTTTCAAAGCACTTTACAATTATCCCTGTTCACCAGGATCGAGACCATTTCTGCAGCCACTCAAGATCAGCACATGTGGTCTCCACCTTTACAGGTACCCACTACATGTACAACTTATTGGAGAGAGGCAATTGTAGCAAAGTATCAATTGCTAACATCTCTTTGTTCTCGTGTACAAAATTATCTTAATGTTACTTTTATTTTCTAAGTGGTCATATTTACTCTCTAGGGCTAATTTCCTGGGCTGTAACCCGAACCCATCCTTCTCTACATGTACCGTATACCGGTACATAAAGTGTAAAGTGTACAAATGTACATGTGCATGTACACGTGTTCACATGTGAATAAGATCCTATACTATTACTAGCACAAGTTTCAGCTTTATGTGTTTCAATACTGCAATGCCGCCCTCATGCATCCCAATCTAGGGAGTGGTGACCAGCAGCTCAGCTTGTTAGCATTTTCAGGGTTGTTGTAGTCAGCCAACCGTCCTGCAATCTGCTGCGCTGTGCTTATAAGTTATACATGTACATTGTATGGTACGTGTATGTGTGTGCGATGACACGCTGCGTCGGTTGAGTTGTTGGGGGCCAACTGAGTGAATGATGATCAGCCACTGAGCTGCTTGTTTGTCCAGGTGATTTAATCTCACCCCCAGAAAGACGTCCATCCTGTTTGCATCCATTGTCTCCTCTTAAAGGGATCCTATCTGAACCTGGAAACACAGTCACCACAACCATTGGTAAGATGTGAAGAACGCCACATACTTTTTAGCACTGTACTACTAGCCAGACTGTCAGATCTCCGTGTGAAATACCAGGCTCGCATGAACATGAAGCTATAGCTATTTTGGCTGGAAGTGGATCTAGTCACGATAGTGCGCAACATTAAAGTCATGTGTGTTCATGCATGCGTCATCCATATTAGATATTATTGCAGGGCATGGTCATGTATTAGGGTGGTTTCGTATTTCACAGGGGCTGGCTGTGCGGGAGTGCGCAGTGTGCTCGGAGGCTTGTGGCCCTGCTGTGCCAAGTATCAAGTTATTTGTCAAATCACAGCGTTTGGCTGTTGTAATGGTGTACTTATTACTTGAATCCATAGAGTGACACAAAACCAAACTGTGTCTGTATAGACTGTAAATAGTCGGGGCTTTTTAGGAGGAGAATTTGACACTAAATGTACATTATGTACAAAGACGTGTCCTTGGGTATTATACATGTACATGTACATGTTTTGTAACTACTTGACTTGTGGGTTGGTTAAATCCTACATGTCACAGTCATGTGAATACAATGTGTATTTGGTTTCTTAATTCAAGGAAAAGCCCACACAGGCTTAGCCGGCCTTGTGGGTGATGACCTGGCCTAGCCTGCAGCTGAGAAATTCTGGAAATTTCCTGGTGGGGGAGGAGGTGCACTGCATAGACTTTACATTGCCTTTAAATGTTGTAGTAGTTACACATACATGTTTATTGTACACCCACTTAAAATTCTGTGTGAGCAAGAGAAAAATAGTTTGCAAAATAATACAAAGTAAATTTTTCGGTTTAAAGGTCATGTAGAGTTGACCTGTTTACAACTATCTAAAAAGTAACCAACCAAAATATTATTAACCGCTATGTACTGTAAATTTACCGGTACATCGCTTAAAGGTAGGATACACCATTTTGCTTGAATTGTCATGAATGGGTGGATTTGGAGATTTGTATTTTGTAGTAAATATCGTTTAACTGACCTATCCGAAGTTTTACAATCATGGATGGCGAGAAAAGCACGAAAAACAGCGTTTGTTTTCAATTGGTGTCGAGCAGTTATTCTTATGTTATTTGTGTTTTTTCGCAAACTAGCGCAAACATTTTGCTGGATGCCTAGAATCATTATTCACTGTCAGATGAGTAAGATATTTCTTAATAATTTGGTAGTAAATTTGTTCGATATCTGTAAATGGTGTAACCTACCTTTAACCAGTTCGGGCCGGGATTATTTTAACATCACCAAGCCCACGCGCGGGTACCGGAAAGCACACCCACGCATTTCCGGCCTTGCTCGTGGCGTAAATGCGTCATCCATTTTGAATCGGGGGAAAACTTTGCGTTTATATACGTCATCCGGCGCGAACTGGTTTAAGATAATAATGACACTTAAAATCCCTGTGAAATGACTCATTTCCAAAGAACTGTCAAGTGGCACATTTACAATACTTAACATATTATGTACAAAATGTAGTTGGTTTGTAACTCTAGCAATTATTACATAATGTACATCACAACATTAATTAATGTGAATTACAGTAAGTCCAGACAATGGGCATACACTGTACATGACCATGTAAACATTAGCGGGCCTTCACGCAATACAAAATTCCTATTCTCCTTACTGTACAAAATGTATCAAGTTCATATACTTTCATCTCTGGTGCTGTTTGTCATGTTTGAATGAACACACTTTTTTAGCAAGTATCATGCTGTGCCCGGTATACCTACAGAATTTACAAGTACACGTTTTCTAAACAAACTTTCGATTTGTTAGAAATGAACTTTGCTACACTAATTTTGTTAAAACCTTTTTGGTTGTCAATCATGCAGATGAAACCAAAAAGATTAACACAGTCATAGACATCAGTTATGATTAAAGGTAGGATACACCATTTGCAGATATCGAAAATATTTACTACCGAATTATTAAGAAATATCTTACTCATTTGAAAGTAAATAATGATTCTAGGCATCTAGCAAAATCATTGCGCTAAATATCCTCTAATTATTCTGAAAAATTAAATTTTATAAGGAAAAATTCGTGATCCCCGTCCAAAAAAACAAAGATAACATAAGAATAACTGCTCGACGCCGGTTGAAAACAACCGCTGTTTTTCGTGCTTTTCTCGGCATCCATGATTGTAAAACTTCGAACAGGTCAGTTACACGATATTTACTATAAGATACAACCCCCCAAATTTACCCATTCATGATAATTCAAGCAATTACCAATGGTGTATCCTACCTTTAATTTGAGAGTGCATATTACTGGTACTACATACACCCACACATGTACGTACGTGGATGTATGCGTACATGTATTGAGAATTTTTGTATCACTGTGGAGACATGGCTTTGTTCTCGTGTACAAAATGGTTAAAAAGTCGAGCACATTTTTCAAAATGCTCCCATTTTAACCACAATTATTTTCCTGGGTTGAAAACCCAATATACCCTATATTATACCCTAACCCAAACAGGTAGCTTTACCTTACATACGCACTGTGGAGTGGACATTCCTTTGTCTTTGTGTAGTTAACAAACTTTGACTAAATACTCATTTTTCTCGCTTCCCCAAAACAAATTTACCCTCAAATTTTGATTATGGGCCTCTCAGCTGTCCCTTCTATCTTTTCTATATATAACCCTAACCCGTTTTTCCTCTAGCGCTCTTTTTCGGAAACTGAAAAACGGATTGTGGACGTGTGCAAGTCCACAAACCGTAACCTCTTCCCGCATCGTGTGGACCTATATTGTTCGGAGGTCCACAGTGCGTATGCAAGACTAACTCACTAACCCTAACCCACATCCTAACCCTAGTTTTTGAGTAATTTCAGTACAATCCAAAAATCTAATTCGTGAAATTCCTAATGGAGACCTATTCATGTATAGAAATTACCCTTTGGAGACCTTTTTCACTCCCATTGTCCCCATTGTGTTCACGTCTCCAGAGGGTACCGTATTTCGCATCGGTACATGTACATACTTGTACTGTAACATTGTACACAAAATCTGATTACATCTACCGGTACATAGTTATAAATTACGTGTACCGTACATATTTTCAGTAGCATACAATTTGAGCCGAATAGTTTGAACTTGATTCCGTTAATCATTGTCAAAGCCAGATTGTAAATTTGCCTGATTTCCCTTGTTCATTCATAAACAAATCTACTAAACACAACAAATGAAGTACTATCCTGCCATGATTGCACCAGGAATACAATCGATAGGCCCTGCAAGTCTTGACTGATTGAATCCCATGCTTAATTTACGGCATTCATGCCACTAGGGGAATCAATATGCAAGGGCTGGAATAATGATGTTCTCCCAGCTAGGGACCAATATGTATCACACGGCCCTTGCCAAATTAACCATCCTCAATCATTCTGTCCGCTGCAAAACATAACACTATAGGGACAATATACATGTGTACATGTCTGTAACATGGTTAATTTGTTGGGATTAATAAATTGATGAAATGTCAGAGATTTTGTGAAGATATAATAATATATATATGAATGGGAACTAAAAAGCGTGCAAACCTTTACGAATACATGTTTTTTATATAAATTTGTATAAAATGAAACATGTAGGGTCATATGCACATGTACAAGTGCATCGAGTCATGTTTTGCCATAACGACCGAGATTGTGTTTATCTTTTTTCCTGTACTACATGTATAACCTAACCCCATAGAGGTAAAGTACACTTTAACGACAGAATTTAACAATAGACGAACACTGAAGGATGTTATGTCCATGTGGTACATACATACATGTAACAACACCCCTATCAGGAAACGCATATTTCGAGTTTCAGAGACCAAAATAGATATGTATAGTGTACATTATGGATTGTTTTGAATTAATTGAGTTTTTGGTATTACATGTAAATCATGTACCTGTAGGTTTATACAACTGTAAAGAATAAAAACGGCAATCACAGCCGTTTCTATACTTCTTCTTTTTTTATTTACAAGATTCCTAGGTTTTGTCTAAGTAACAGTTGTCATAATTGACTTTAAAGGCAACCAGAAAAACAATTCTAAAAGAGGAAAAAGGGCAGATTAGCATTTTGGGAAAAGAATATTGGTGCACTCAAGTACACCTACTGTAGATCAATCGCGCAGCATAAACCTAAGGCATTTATTTGGGGTACCGTGCATACACTGTAGTACTACAAAAATATTCCCACAGACCAGTGTAAAAGAGTACTGCATACTACAGTTTACTCTTGTAGTATTTTGCAGTTGGGTGATGTTGGGGTTAATTTATAAACATGTACATTGTACATACTGGTACATGTACATGTACTGTACAAATACATATGTATACGTGTGCATGATCACGTACGGTACATGTACATTGATGTCATACAAGTACAACATGTTATGTGTTGCACAATAAAAGATGTTTGCATACCAAATTGAACGATCCACATGCGTGTACATGTACATGTATGTGTCAATAAGATGTGAAACGTCTTGTTCATGTACGGTAGCTAAAAACATGCGCGTGCACGGGCGTGTGCACTTTTGCCAGGATTGTGCAAGCAACTTGCAACATCCAATCCTCTAAATGTAGTCCCCGTCTGAGGCCATTCAATGCTCGGGAAGTCTCGCATATCAGTATTGTGAAACAGACCCCCCCCCCCCCCCCCCAATCCCCCCCCCCTTTTTTTTGTTTTGTAACAATTCTGAACTGGATAGACCAAGGTGCTTACATTGCAGCTTGTGCCTTTGTTAGCAGGGGGTAAGGTTTCATGTACGGTTGTTGGAACGGCCTCAACCCGATACACCAGCTATTCTCCCATATCATATCATTATTTGGCTCTATATCGAGCTCGCGCGACAAAAGCACCAGCAATTTGATACTGCGCGCATTGTTGGCCATTACCGAACGGTTTGGAATCGAGAATGCAGGGAAAGGTTGACAATACTTTTTTTGTTTCTTTCCAAAAACACGGGATTGAATTGGCATTAGGAATCGAAGTCTGCGAGGATAAACAAGATGGTAAAAAAAATAGTGACGTCAAGCGGGGGACGTATCCAGAGTGTGATTAATATTGGCGCTGTTGAATTCACAAAGACAGACGCAAACACTATTTATATCTCGGACTTCATTGAAATTCATTGCCTGTTATTGATTGCCTGCACTGACCAGAAATGTTTTAGAAAACGCAGAAAAACCCAAGTATGTACATGTGTATTTTTTAAGAACATCTTAATTTTTTTATATTTAATTAAACATCTTTTTAATATATACTTTAAAAACAAAAATTTCCTTAGTATAACCCTAACCACCCTGAGTCCATCAAAATCCATTTTCTGTTTTGGAGGATTTTAGCGGATTCAGGATACCTCCATATTGAACAACTGGAGGAGTGTGATGGATTGGGGATTTTAAGCCTAGCGTTACTGCAGGAGTTTGATGGATTCAGGATACAGAAATTTAGGTGATGGACTGTGATGGACTCTATGGAGAAACGCACTGCAATTTTTTGTATGCCACCTATGTATCCTGAATCCGTCACAGTCCATCAAACTTTTGCTGGTGGATTATGATGGACTCAGGATCTCTCCAGAATGCATACTGGTGGAGTCTGATGGACTCAGGACACCAGCAGTTTTTGCAAACCAAAATTGGTGGACTGTGGTGGATTCAGGATACTTTCTAGTAAAAGCCAAGGGAGTTAGGGTTAATCTTATAGTATTTCAAGTTTTATATATACTTTTTGTTTTTAATATTTCCTCAGTATAATCTTACAGTATTTCAAAATTATTATTCTGATTCTGAAGATTACAAGGACTTACACAAATTGGCTGTTGCGTGCGACTCTAAAGCGCCAGTTTACCTGTACACTATAATATTGACCATCAATGTACATTATTCATGACTAATATCTCTTGAACAAAGATATTGAAGCTCAGTTGGTAAAGGTCGCAGGTTCAAAACCTGCTCCAGTCAATATCGCCAACTTGATTATAAATGCACGCTCCTTGTCAGTTTCCCTTTGTGATTTAGACCCTATGTGATTCTTTTATCCAGTAAGCATATTACATAGGTCCATTTTCATGGAGCTGCTGTGGACATAAAGTTGCTTGGCACATAAAGTCTTAGCTTAGCAGCTCCATTAAAGGTAGTATACACCATTGGTCATTGCTTGAATTATCATGAATGAGTAGATTTGGGGGGTTGTATTTTATAGTAAATATCGTTTAACTGAGCTGTCCGAACTTTTACAATCATGTGTGCCGAGAAAAGCACGAAAAACAGCGGTTTGTTTCAACCAGGGTCGAGCAGTTATTCTTATGTTATCTTTGTTTTTTCGCGATCGCCGTCCGGCGATAGCGAATTTTTCATTATAACATTTTATTTTTCTGAATAATTACAGGATATCTAGCGCAATCATTTTGCTTTATGCCTAGAATCAACATTTACTTTTAAATAGTAAGATATTTCTTAATAATTCGGTAGTAAATATTTTTTATAACTGCAAATGGTGTATCCTACCTTTAACCAGTTCGCGCCGGATGACGTATATAAACGCAAAAATTTCCCCAGATTCAAAACGGATGACGGATAAACACGCCAAGTTCAAGTTCGGAAATGTATGTCAGCAGCGGGCAAGGCCGGAAATGCGTGGGTGTGCTTCCCGGCACTATCAGCCTGAACACGCTTCGGATTGAGTTTCGTTAAAAATAATCCCGCCCGTGGGCTCGGCGATGTTAAAATAATCCCGGCGCGAACTGGTTAAACCACAAAGTCGTAAAATCTAAAGTCACATCCTGAGGTGGGAAAATGGGATGTGAATTTTTGATTCACCATGGCATTTGTATTTGCTTGTATTATCAGGAATGGGGGGATTTGGGGGGTAAATGTATATCGTTTAACTGACCTGTCTGAAGTTTTACAATCACGGATGCCGAGATAAAAGCAAGAAAAAACTGGCGAGGGGCAGTTGTTTTTGTTTTTTTGGGGTTTTTTCGCGATTGTCGTCAATTTACTCAATAATTCAGCAGTACAATTTTTTGATATCTGCAAATGGTGTATCCTACGGTACCTTTAATCCAGGATGCGAATTTGGTAAAGGATGTGAATTTTGAAAAGGAGGTGAATTTTGAGCGTTTATATGTGATTTTTTTTAAAATCATTTCGTGAAATCTCATCCTGCTAATGACCATGGGCCAATTTCATAGAGCTGCTTAAGCACAACAATTTGCTTAAGCACAAAAACCCTTGCCTGGTACATGTAAATCAAGTTATGAGTCAAAATTCCATGTGATCGTTATGCTAAGCTACATGTAACAACAGCTAAATACCTATATCACAAATAATGAGTTGTGGCTGGTAAGCTGGTTTTACCATGGAGGAATGGATTTCCATCAAGGATTCTCGGAAAATCACAAATTATTTTGTGTGCACCAGATAAATTTTTTTTTAATGTCCTTTCAAGGGCTCCGTACTTACTGGTTTTACTAAGCAAAAATATTTTGTGCTTATTTTTATGTTTAAGCAACTCTATGAAATTAGCCCCAAGTCCCCTCTGAACACAAATCATCATCATCATCATCATCATCATCATGCCCTTTCCCAGTGTCAGTTGACCATAAAAATAACATCCACTCTCCCTGGTACCAATAGCTCCTGTACAGAGATGGATTACATCATCAACCACAACACACCCTACCAGGAGGGTCCCTAAATCATAATATTGACCTGGTCAGGTGAGCCATGGGTAAACAGTGCCCTTCAAATACTAGGGTGATTTATGGACCCACCAAGTCAGCTGAGGTTCTGTCATTTGTATTTTGTCTGGAGTTCTGACCACAAGAATGCAGGGGAAACCCACATGTGTTGATAGCTATCAAATTAGCTTACAGATAACAATCTCTGTGGTTTACTGTTGTTGACAAATGTACATAAATTTGTTAAACATGCTACATGTACATGTAAAGTACTCTCAAAATATACTTTCAGACTATCACCTACACTTTCAGACCATCAGACCATGGAGGATTCCTCCATGATCAGACCAAATGTTCACAGTATTGTAACTTGTATCAACCCGTGCATACCATACATGTACATGTACAGAACATATGTCTAGTCAAACTCGCATTTGATTAAAGGTAGGATACACCATTGGTAATTGCTTAAATTACCGGTAATTGCTTAAATTACCAGGAATGGGTGGATTGGGAGGGTTGTATTTTATGGTAAATATCGTTTTTAACTGACCTGTCCGAAGTTTTACAATCATGGTTGCTGAGAATTTTTTTTAAAACGACAATCGTCTTTGTTGTTTTTTGCGATTGCAGTCCAGCGATTGTGATTTTGTCTAATACAGGTAAAATTAAATTTTTCGGAACAATCACAGGATACCTAGTGCAATAATTTTGCTGGGTGCCTACAATTATTATTTACTTTCAGTTTCAAATAAGTAAGATATTTCTTAAGAATTTGGTCATAACATTTTTTGATATCTGCAGATGGTGTATCTTACCTTTAAAAGTAGGTAAGATTCTTCCAAATAGGCACTTTGGGAGACAAATTAGCGATAGTTTTGATTCACTTGGGAGACAGTGGCACTTAGGGAGACAAATCCACCCATTCAATTCATGATAATTCAAGCAATTACCACTGGTGTATCCTACCTTTAAGACACACTAATTATGACATGCAGTATAAACATGAAAATTACATCTGTAGATAATTTGCAGTCATTTAATTTAAAAATCATATTGTAAAATCATGATCTTGATTTCTTCAGCACATCTGAAACAGCTCAGTAAAATGTTCAATAACAACAAAAAAAGATTGTTAGTGAGAAAGATAAAAAAAACCTGCCCAAGGTCTGAGTTGATTAGTGATAATAGCATCAATCATCACTGAAGGCCAATAACAAGCAAACCATACCATAATGACCCTGCAGACAGATTCAAGGAGACATTCCTGGAGACTTTAAGGGCTCTGATCATGCTTACAATATGTAATCATCTTTTCAGCCTTGGGCGTTTTACATGCTTGTTTGTCTTTTTATAAGGGGCAGATTTTGGAGAATGACTTCAGCTGTGCAAGAGCCATTTATGAATAGGAAGAATTGCAGGTTGGCCTTACCTTTTACAATGTTTTGACCAAATGATTTATTTTTTGTACAAAACTTGCATAAACATTAAGCAAAATACACATGTACACCAGTCAAAATGTTCTTTTAAGCCCTGTTCGCACTGGAATTTTTTGATAAAACTTACCGAGACGATGGGTACTTTTCCCATTTTAAGTCCAGTGCGGACAGCCTAGGACGTTTTCCTCTCAGTTACTTTTCCCGAGTCCACTGGTTAATACCGGCCAACTGCTGCCTAGGAAAACTTCCCAGGTAACTTTTCCCGAGACGATAAGTCCAGTGCAAACAGCACGAGTCGGTAAAAGCGGCACAGGAAAAACGTACATGTACATCCGGCCCCCTAGTGCGATTTCATGCTACACAAGACACAGCGCATGCGCTCTTTACATTGTTTATGTGCGCGCATGCTGATGCATGACCGATCGGACAAAAAACGCGCGCACGAATTGGGTACACCGGGGTCAATGCAGAAAGGTCACGCAAAGCGCCCTCATGAGTCATTATAATGACAGCTCGGCTACTTCTCCCGCGGTTTCGATAAAATTTTCCTGTGTCTAAAGTCCAAGTGCGAACAGTGGTAACAATTGACCATTTTATATTTTACCATCGTCTCAGTAAAACCTTTCCCCAAAAAAGTCCAGTGCGATTGCGAACATGGCTTTAGACAATTTGCATGATTAGAATTGTAACCACCCTCTGAGTATTAAAAGTCTAACAAAAAAATTGTAAATTGGCTAACTGGGGAACATCGCCGCTTATTATGAGACGTCACACTCGCGCGTCATGGCACCAAAAACAACAACAATGCATCGATAAGGATTCCACCGGTTTCGAAGCTTTTCATTGGTGAACAAAAATGAGTCACGTGGTGTATTAACCATTTCATTTTCCAATTAATCAGTCATTCCTTTAATTTTACACTAATTGAAGAAAGACGAACAGAACACTCATACGGCAATTTCGAAGGAAGAAAAAACATGAAAAACCCTGAAGTATACGCTGAGAAAAACGCTGATAACTCGGTCCAGAATATTCAATTTTAACGCAGTAACAGTTTCATCTGTTAAAACTCTGTTGAAATTGAACCATTCTGGACTGATTTAGCTCAAGTACAATGTTATGTAAGGTAGACTCCACAACAATATTGATGAACCCAAATCGAATTTAACCTATCAAAGTCCAATACATAGTTTTGTTGGAATCTGTTAGGATGGGTACTCCAACCTAAACTAATTGTACTTTATATTGAGTTTGGCATAACATCAAAGTTTCATGAGACATCTATGATTCACCTTGTAATTTGGAATATGGCCTCCACCAAACCCTCCCCCCCCCCCCTCCTCTGCCTTGGCAAGGTGGTGAACTGTGGTCCCCTGGAGACCTTGTGTGGCTTTCATGGACATGCTTTCTCCCCACCCAGCCCATGGGACAATTCCCACAAGAGCATGAACAGAGCTTGAGCCAGGAGAAAATGTCTTGGAACAATGCCAATCTTGAAACTCCCACTCCTAATCCTGCATAATATGATGATCCAATGTGTACAGGAATTGTCCATAAATCACAGCAGGTTTATGGAGGATACGTGCAAGGTCAGACCACATGATGTAAGGGAACACCTTGGGCAATAAGTTGGAACAAGTTTTCCCCGAAAATGTTTAGCCACTCTTCAACCACAGAGTAAACAAGCAAGTATTTCATGTATGTGTGTACCCTAGACAGTAAGCCCATGTGTACAGGTACATATGTACAGCATGTACTTTTTAAAAGGCAGTAGGGAGTTATACTGGGTACTTGTACATGTACATAGTATGTACATGTACATGTATGTTGCAACAAAACTACGGGAACTTTGAAATGGCGTCTCCTCACAAGATTCGTCTAGCAGAAATATATTGCTGTTTTCCTTCCTCCATGGTTATACGACGATATTTTAGAGTTAATGTAACTATATAAATGAAATAAGTTAAGGGGGCCTAATATTTCGATCTTAACAAGATCTTCTTTAGAGACTAAATGACTGTGTACAAGAAACAAACATATACAGTAGGACGACATATAGGACAAACCTATATGTTTGTTTCTTGTACACAGTCATTTAGTCTCGGACTGAAGAAGATCTTGTTAAGATCAAAATATTAGGCCCTCTTAACTTATTTGATTTGTATATTTCAGGTCATTCCAGCCAGTAAGCAGTTTGTAGCAGTTTTATCCTTATTCGTATATAAATGAATTAGAAACATCTCTAAAATAGACATATCTCTTAATAAATGGAGATACTGCTATCTTTTTTAATAATTGAAGATATCTAAATATAATTGAAGATATCTCTATATGATTCATTCATTTAGAGATATCTTAATAACTTACATGTATTTAATCTTATTCATAAATAACTTTGCGTAAGTTTTGTTAAATGGGCTCGCCATAGACGAATCTTGTATTAAGCTGATGTCATTACCAAGTTTCGGTTCATTACAAGTTTTGTTGCAACAGTTTAGAGTTTATAGAAATTATTCCAGCAAGTGAACACAAGTTCAATAGCCTTTGAGGAAACCACATAAATAGCGATGGTAGTAATTTACATGTAAACCTGGGAAAGTTTTCCCTTTAGAAGTACATGCATTGGTACCCATGGCCATAGTGTACCCATGGTGTACAGCACATGTTTGCATTTAATAATAATAGGGCGAAAACAAACAACAGGGTATTACAAGGTATTACAGTAACTGGCAATTCCAATTGAAAAGGAAGGACCTCCATTATTGTATGGCATGTGTGGTATTTTCCTCCCCCCCCCCCCCCCCCCTTGTCTGATGATTATTTAAATGAGCGTCCCCTTGGGGACCACAAACAGGGCTCTGCTTTGGAATTACTGTGAGTTGAAAGCAAATGAAGTGTACCAAAACTGGATCATAGAATACCACAATCGCCTTTTCAGCTTGTGAAAACACCCATCAAATGTAAAGCCCAATTCACACCCCCCTGTAGATTTGTTGCCATGTGATTTAACATTACACAGTGGTGGCTATTGTGTGGTTTGGGGAACCCAAGCCCCCCCCCCCCCCCCCCCCCTTTTTCTTGTGAAGTACCGTAGCTACTCGGGTGTTTGTGTGTTATCTGGATAAAAGTAACCTTCAAACACACCTGACTGAACCTGTGTTGCATGTATTTTGGAGTTATCAAACTTGTGGTTGATGCCACAAGGGCCTGTGGCTTTGTGATGACAAACACCTGCCTGCTATTAAGTATTATATGTACTTGTTTGATAAGGATGTCATTTTGTAAGTGGTGTTATTCTTTGCTTGACTGGGTTTCAATAGTTATTTCCTGTTGGATATTCATGATGTTGACATTGTAAATTTAACTTGGGTACAAATTGAACACGATACCAGTGTACATACCAGTATGTGACCCGCTCCATCGAAATCAAGAATAAAGCCGTGTTCCCATTGGACTTTTTCTTCCGCGGCCACGCGTGAATCTACCACGCGTTCCCACCTGGACTTATATTCCGCGACGGAACGGTTCATTCGCTGTTCGAGACTGGCAGAATGTCGCACATTGCGGGCGCTGTGTCACCTTTGACCTATGCGGGATATGACGTGCATTTTCACGTTCATCTAGCCCAATTAAACTCCTCACAAAATCGATCAAATCTGCCATGTTTCTAACTAGTCAAGTAGCGAAACTGCAGCAACTGGACGAGATTGAAAAAAGCACTGACCGTATTGCATCCTACACACGCTGCGTACGGTACGATGATATACCACACCGCCATCAATGCAAACGAGACAGGGAACCATACTACCATTTTCGCGCGAGTTTTGTGTATAGTTGTGACGTATACAGGAAGTGTTGTTGTTTGCATAGCGTTTTACAGCATGGTCGCGGTAGGTTTACAGCGCGGAGCATTCCCATTGGACTTTTTAGCGGCCCTGATAAGTTACCGTGGCTGCGCGGAAGTCTTCCGCGACCTCTTTCGGCCTGTTATTTTTACATCACGGTCGCGGTAAATTGACAGAAAAACAGCTTTGAAATAAACATTGTACTTTGTAATTGAAGAATCATACCTAATCATTGTCATACGTTTACAACTATTGACTATTGGCATCGCCGTTTGAGAGTTAGCCACGCCATTTAGACAGTTTTACACACGTGCAGCTCGTATGCAGCACATCTTCGCTGACTCGCAAAATCGCTCGAATTTATTTTGAGTAGAATGGTTTTGCATTTGAATGCGGGTGTGACGCTGCGTGCATAATTACCGTACGTGACGTAACATGCATAATCGACGACTCACTGGTCTAAGTTCTTATTTTGCGAGTTTAGCCAAGAAGTCCTTTTTCGAAGGTCTATTCGATGGTCTATGGCATACGTTAAAGGGTGCCTGCATCGACGGCCTATGCGCGCTGCATACCACGATTAGGACGTCTTACAACCAATTAAACAAGCAAGTTTGTGGTTATCGAATTATCTGTGTAACCATTGTTTTGTGGTTACGGTTAACGGTTAACCGTAACCAACATTTAAAAAAAACAAAAAAATAAATTAATCGCAGTTCTGCGATTTGCTAATTGTCTGCATCAAATTTTGTAGGCCGACTGGCGATATGTTAGATAAGCTATCAGAAAGGTCCATACAAAATGTAATCAATTGTACTATTTGTGACCTGCTCCAACGAAACCCAGACAAAATTGACAATTGGTGGAGTTTCGTTTATTTATTTTTTTAAATTAAAAAATGGGTTAACCGATCAAAACAAATGTAACTGTGTAACCGTTTAACCGCTGCAGGCTTACAACCAATACAACATCTCCCCCTGCCCCCAAATCCATCCATTTTTGAAAATGACAGGAAAAGAAAATGATCTCATCATACACCTTTCACAATCTATCAGAAAATTACAATTCAAGAGAAATAAAATCATGATGATTTGCACTCCACAATAGCGCGCAATCCATGATGACGGCGAATTTAAGCCACGGTGCGAAGTATGCTGTGCGCGCACACACCGGTGTACATGTAATTATTACATTGTCAGCAAGTCAAGCCGAGCAGACCACGGTACACTTATCATGACTAGGGATTACGTGCTTGCTCAATTTAACCGGCAAGCATTCATAATTAAATAAAGAGCTGGGGTATGAATCTCCGGCGCGTACGGTATAAGTAACTGTTGGTGAGATTTAATTATATTGATTGGAGCTCTGCGAATAATTGTGGCGATGGCGGCATGGTATTTACTTACAAAAATTGTAAGGCTGTGAGTGTGTGTGTGTTTGTGGCTAATTATGCATGGTGATATTTGTAGGGATTATCAAATGTACTGTTTAAATGATCTAGGAATATGGCGATATTAGAGAAGAAAAAACACTTGATTTAAAAAATGGCATATTATTTTACGTGATCGTTAAGGATTAACAATGTCTCAATTGTTCTATAAATTAAAATAATCTCTGTAAACACTAATCCTCAAATTTGTATCCTTCTAGAGACATCTCTTTGTTCTCGTGTACAAAATGGTTAGAAAGTCAAGAAATTTCTTGTGGAGACCTATTTCTCTATATAAATTACCCTGTGGAGACCTTTTGACTCCCATTGTCCCCCATTGTGTTCAGGTTTCCAAAGGGTACCGAATTTAGAAACTGTTTAACTTAGAGGATTCCTAACCGTGTAGAAATTGAATGTGGATGATTAAATTGACGTTGTACCATACTCTCAACGGTACATTTTATTTAATAATTTCCTTTTAAGTAAAAACACTTGAAATAAATCAAAATAAATATTTTGTTTATTAAACAGTACAGGTTCCCAAACAACTTGGTGTGCATTTACACATGTATGACATGCGTTCCCCTACATACACATGTATACAAGAGCCGACATTGTACTACCCATACATGTACGTGTAAACATTTGTATTAAAAATCTATAGTGTAAAAGCGAGGATAATTTTGTTTAAAAGCCAAACTTTCAAACTTATGGAACAAAATATCAGTTACAAAATACGATTAACAAAGTACATTGTCCAAGATGGTCGAATGTACTTGAAGATTGATTTAAAAAGAAAATCATTGGATTCTGCTCAGCGTTCAACATGTACATGTTTGTATGTATATTGGGTTAAAGTACAAGCCCAGGGCCCAGGAATCGTATCGGCGAAAGTATAAGAGAGATTTCGCACCATCGCGAATAACAATATGTACCGGTACGTACAAACACAGCATCACTTTGTGCGCTCCGTGTGACGTGTAACCATTTCCATACAAGCTACATGTACATGTAGCGGTACCATCTGATATCGGCCGCCATACGTGTTTAACAATTAAACAAATGGATATCGTTTTTTGTAGCTTTTGTAGCCAAGTGCCATGTACATGTATAATCTGCAAACGTTCCCACCATATTTCTGTTAGTGTTATCATCCATAAACGTAGTTGGAATTTGTGGCAGAAAGTCGTGTCTTCGTCTTCATTTTCGGCTGCTAAACAGGATAAATCATAAAGTAACTGTTATATCTCCCTGGGCATCGCCATGTTGGATGCCATCGCCCTAAAGTGAGGCATAAAAAAAAATGTTATGTTGGCGTAACCCGACCAACCATAAAAATACGGCCGACCCTGGATATTTATTTTTTCAATGGACGAAAGTTAATGATTAAAATCTATATAAATCAAGTTATAAATACGTTTGAAACCATTTCTGACCGTTTCTCATTGTTGTGTGTGTGGATTGTGTATATTGAACCTGGACACGCCATCGTGTATCACTACCGGCTTAAACAATTAGAAAACATCATTTTCATTGCTGGGGAAAAAAAAAAAAAAAAAATAAAAAATCCCTACCTACCTACCCTATTTTTTGGGGCCCGTTACGCCAACATAACATTTTTTTTTTTATGCCTGAGTATAATCGTCACAGGTTGCGAAACAAAAATCGATATGTGTCCAGACATGTAACGGTTACGTTTATCATATCCATAACCGTATCCGTACTTGTGGACATGTACTCTCTAATGTATGGCTTCTAATATTGGCTTCCCTCCCTAGGGATGAGTCATATTGCACAAGAATATCTCTCTTCTTCTTCTACGTCCTGCGGACAACACTGTCATTTACAGCACGGCAAACCACATCCCCTCCTAGTGGAGAGAATCTGTGGAGTGTGGATAGGTCTGTCTGTGTGTCTCCGTAGCCCACTCTATTGCACCATGACCGAGGTGTTATTTTCACCTGTGCGTCCTGCATGCATAATGCGACAGTGATACCTAAACCTAAATGCTCTTCCCATCGTAATGTTACCGTGTTTTTTTATTTCGTCTGCATCTGTAGACTGATTTCTTAAAGGTAGGATATACACCATTTGGAGATATCGACAAATTTTACTACCGAATTATTAAGAAATATCTAACTTATTTGAAAGTAAATAATCAATCTAGGCATCCAGCAAAATGAATGCGCTAGATATCCTGTAATTGTTACACAAAATTTATAAAAAAGAAATCAAGATCTCCGGACAGCGATCGCGAAAAAACAAGAACAACTGCCCGATGCCGGTCGAAAACGAATGCTTTTTTCTCGGCATTCATGATTGTAAAACTTCAGACAGGTCAGTTAAACGATATTTACTATTAAAAAATACAACCCCCTAAAACTTCACCCATTATAAAATACAACCCCCTAAAACTTTACCCATTCATGATACTTGGTGTATCCTACCTTTAAATTATAGAAGATTTTGTATTTTCTTTACAGTTTGATCTAAATGTTCTCTTTTCTTGCTTGCAACGTGCAGTGCAGGGAAACAGTACAAACGGGACTTTCTACAGTATAGGTTAATAAGAGTGTGACATTTACCTCCAAATTGAAATTGCTTAGAGAAGATTGAAAGACTCGAACATGAATTGAGGGTAGACTCACCTTTTTAGAAAAAGTAGCAAAAAGATAACTTTCTCTTGTACAATAAACAAATTAAGGGTTTTGTCTACTGCCTTTAAGGGGAGTTACCTACGTAACTGGGACGGACACCTTGGTAGCCCCAGCAGTCGAGCAAGGTATTTGAGAAGTTTTGAAATGTGTGTTTGTAAAGTGCCAATGATTATTGTAAATAATATAAATATTGGAGGCCCCCTAAAGTTTCCCTTTTGGCAAAAAAAAGAAAGAAACCCCTCCAAATCGCTGTATTTTTCATATGGTCGATATATTTTCTTTACTATTTCATTGAAAGACAATGAATGAATGCATCAAGTCTGTCATGTCAGTAACTGAGACTTTGGTGGTCCACTGCTGACTGCATAATTTGTTGTTAGTCAAGTCCATATAGGTATTATTGCTCATATTCAGAATGGTGTTCAGTATTTAGCACAGACTTACCCACGTAACTTTGACGGACACAATAACAAAATATACAGACAACGGAATTCAGAGGGAAATTCAAACATTAGAGTCCAAACATTTTATTCCAAACAATTACCAGGCTCTTTGCACAATGTGACATGACAGTGGGCATATCCCTCGCAGTTACTATTCGAGTGTATCACTCAGGAAGACCTGCCCCACTGTCATGGTGCACTAGGGGCTATCAACATTTAATTCGTTCAAATTCAATACTTTACACAAAACAGCCGCACAGCACACGCATTTTTGGCTTTAACGTTAATAATTGTTTTTAAAAAAAGAGTCATCTGGAAAAAAAATCAAAAGAAATACCTCAATACTAGGCCTATTGTTGTTTCATTTCTCAACTGGATTTTCAGATTGTCCAACGTTAGTTGCGCCACTGCTTGCACAAGCAATTTTTCTCCGCGCAACAGTAATGGCGCCTGCCGCGGCCGGCCACGTTTCCCATGGCCGTTTCCCAAACCCCAGCTAAGTCTTTATTTGGCTTCGTTCATACAGTTGGGCAATAGTAATGGAGCCTCATTAGACGGAGTGTAAACTGGGATTTAGAAAACGGCCCTGGCTAGATGGTCGACGGCTGTTTCCACATGCTCTTTGGGGTTGAAGATTCGTACCCCGTCCACCCATTGTTTGAAACCGAGCTTAAATGTGGTTTTTTACATCACATACCACCTTAGATTTCCCCTTGAATGTATTGTCATAAACTATTCAGTCCTGTAGTGCAAACAATATACACAAATGTACACAGAGTAGCTGTTTCTTGCATGTGTCGCTGCGTCCGAGTTTTTGTCCGTATCAAGTTACGAGGGTAACCGCACCAGGGAGTGTGTCCGTCAATTGTGTGATAATCTCGTTCCTTTTTTAAAATAATTATGCTTAGCTTTGAACACTGAAGTATTACCATGTTTTATTTTGTTACTAATGTTACTACTCGTTATTTTCATTCACTGGAAACAAATTTGGCCTATTTCGATGTGCTAAAATCGTTGGATAAATCTTTGTCACGGTTACTCTCGTAACTCGATTACCCACGTAATTATATTTTGACAGACGACCAAACATGAAACATCCGTCAGGTAAGTTGAAAAGATTGTTCTCGAACACCGAGTCAGAAACCCATCTCAGTAAGTGGGGAATGCTATTTGAAGTCAACCGGGGATCTAGCTATTTCTGAGTAAGCACACGAGCGTGAAATTGTCCATGTAACGATTTGACAGAAAGTTGGAACTCGGATTTCGTCGGCCGTTTTAAGGAAGCTCTCCTTGGAAACCTTTGCCCACATTACATGTGTAGCATCCAAGATAACAAAGCTATAAAACAGTCATAATCGGGTTTGAATAGAAGTCTTCAATTTTTTTATCTGGCAAGGGATTACTAACGTAACATTTTGACAGACACAGTTACGGAATAGTAACCGTGTTCCTGACAGTCGGCATGTATACAAAGTGAGTTCGCAGCAGGTGCCATCTTACATTATTTACATGGGGGGATATGCAACTCTTCCTACGCCTTCAGTTTAGTTTATTACTGAGACTGAAACACAGGGAATTTGGAAATGTTTCCTGCCCATATATTAAATTGTCACAATATTTAGCACCATTTTGGGGGCGCATTCTTTAGAGTTAAGTGAATAATAAACAAACACAACAACCAATGGTTTTCGTTTTATTTCTGATATATCTTTAATACATACTTGACAATATCACATATAACTTGTAACTCTTTAATGTATAGTTCCAAAAAAATAAATAATGTAATCTTTGTCCGTCAAAGTTACACAATGCTGTAGAAAGACCCAATTTACACGCAATGGAATGTTCCATGTTTAATATTGTGAATAGTTCAGCAACCCAATGTGCATTCCCATATTTGTACTTGTATGCAGGTATTTGATGTAAAGATCTAGAGGTGTGTAGCTCTTTGCACTGTGGGCACGGGGCAGTGCATGAAATACGCTGTGGATATTTCATTTGTAGGCATTTACCTAGACCACATGTAATGGAAGGAATACATTTGTAATTACTGCATTGTACGGTACAATATTAAATGGTACGGTAGGATACACCATTGGCAGATATCGAGTGAGAAAAAAAATTACTACCGAATTATTAGAACATTTCTTACTTATTTGAAAGTAATTAATGATTGTCTACATCCAGCAAAAGGATTGCGCTAGATATCCTGTAATTGTTCTAAAAATATTTATACAAATGTACGATCGCCGGGCTGGACGGGGATTGCGAAAAAAACCAAGAACAACATAAGAACAACTGCCCGACGCTGGTTCAAAACGAACGCTGTTCTTCATGCTTTTTTCAGCATCCATGATTGTAAAACCTAGGACAGGTCAGTTAAAACGATATTTACTATAAAATACAACCCCCCAAAATCAACCCATTCATGATAATTCAAACAATTACCAATAGTGTATCCTACCTTTTAAAAAGCATTAACCCCAACTCCCTAGGGTGTATTGAAAATGATATGAAAATTGGAGGATCTACCAGTACATGTACTGGTGCAATTGTAGGACTGTTAAAAAAAAAGCTGTATGATTTGTAAAATATTGCTACATTGTATTGCATGTATACATGTACTTTGTAGTAATGTTTTGTGTGCAGTACATGTGCTGGTACCGGTATGTGTACTGTACTGGTACTGGTACTGGATTTACTTTCTGCTCACAAAATTACATTTTAGCCTGAAAAAACAATAATTCAAACACACAAAGAAAATATCATGCAACTTTTTTTGCAAGCCTTTATAATTGAAGTGTGTACGTGTACATGTACCGGTACCTGCACATAATGTTCATGTACTACATGTACATGTACATTGCACCCCTCCCCCAGACAGAAGTGCTGTAGGTGAACAATATATATCCTTTCAGGTTTAGTCTTTTGTTGAATTTGTCCTCTGTTGTTAAAGTGTATGATAAATCAATGGGGTTAGGTTACAGTACAGGAACAAAGGGAAACAAATATCCTCATAGATCAGTTGTTATGGCAAAACACGACTGTATGAGTGGTTAACCAGTACGGTACGTGTTCTCCCACCTTCCATAGTTAAACTACATGTATAAAGGAATTTTATGTTGGTTGCAACAAGTTGGTGTAGTACCATAGCACACCATGTGGGTTTTATCCATTTATCACCCGGGAGGAAATTGAGCAATTAAAGCCATGATTTTGCATGTGGGGTGGCTTGTATACATGTTATTACCCAGAATGCAGTGAGGGCATAGGGTCATGCAAGATGCATTTAGTGTACATATGCACAAAATCAAGCCATCAACGTACGGTATGTACATTTGTCTATGGTTTTACACACTGTTAAGCCGTGTTCGCACTGGACTTTTTTGGGGGAAGGTTTTACTGAGACGATGGTAAAATAAAAAATGGTCAAATGTTACTACTGTTCGCACTTGGACTTTCGACAAGGGAAAATTTTTACCGAGACCGCGGGAGAAGTAGCCAAGCTGTCATTATAACTCATGAAGGCGATTGTGATCACAATGCGATGTGCATGCATCAGCGCGCGCATGTAAATAATGCAAAGAGCGCATGCGCGGTGTCTTGTGTAGCATGAAATCGCAGTAGGGGGCCAGATGTACGTTTTCCTGAGACGCTTTTACCGACTCGCGCTGTTCGCAATGAACTTATTGTCTAGGGAAAAGTTACCTGGGGAGTTTTCCCGGGCAGTAGTTGGCCGGTAAAAGTAACCACTGGACTCGGGAAAAGTAACTGAGAGGAACACGTCCTAGGCTGTCCGCACTGGACTTAAAATGGAAAAAGTACCCATCGTCTTGGTACGTTTTATCAAAAAAAGTCCAGTGCGAACAGGGCTTTAGAATGCTAAGGAAAAAACATACATGTAGTACCGGTATGTTTGTACCGAACTCCTTTCAAAAACCTATTTGAGGAAGTAAATAAACAAACCATACATTATGTATTTGATACATGTACACTTTATGAACACCCGTTTCATTATGCTTGATCAAAAGTCTTTTTTTTTTAAGGATTTGCTTTCGTTTAAAGTCAACTGAAATTCAGATTTTGTGTAAGTCAAACATTCTTTGCCTGCACTGCAAATGCTGTACATTTGTTGGGAAATTACAAGAGAATATGTTGGTGAACCATTTATGATATTTTTGAACAAACTTGTTTAAATTGTCTTAATAAATTAGGAAGATCACATTTATGGTATTTCCAGTTGCCCCGTGACATCGGTGAACAGAAGGAAGTGGTTGAACTAATATTGTGATATCACGTACATTGTACGACGTACGTGCATACTACTACTAGCGCATACATGTACACGTACTTACATCTGCCTAATATTGTGAATTTCCTAAAGAACCACAGGAAATACTGATATCACTACAAACGTGCACATCATGTTACACGTATGACAATCGCCAGACTACTTTCTGTAAGTAAAATTGTTGTACAAAGTTCAAGTTGAACGACTTCCACAAATATTGATGTTTAAAGATCAACTACCAGTGGTAGTACATGTACCACTGCATACATGTACATGTACATGTAGGTCATGGATTTTCATAATATGGTAATAGAAAAGTCAAGGAAAAGTGAATATTTATTGTCCTAAAGGTGCAGATACAAAATACGGGCTGCATAATTAGTCGTCTATGGCCAAAATACAAATTGTACGGAATGCTGTAGTCTACATTTCAATATTCATTTAATTGACTTATTTGACTAAATTATACAAATTTGACGCCAACATATGTAATGTACATGTATGTAGATCTAGACATGGAATATGCAAAATATGTATGAAAGTAGGAGTATGAAAGTACTCTAGTGTACCAGAGCATGTCCAAATTCGAGCCGTCTCTTGATATTCTGTCAACCACTTTAGTGTACAAAACCCAGATTCCTTGTTCATGTACCCTGAGAGACCTTGACTTGTGCACAGGTTAATTGCCCGGAATAATGCAGTCAGTATCCAGTGTGCATAGGTACGGTGTACACATAGTACTTGTACATGTTCACACTTTATGTACATGTATGTACTTGTATTAATACTGAAGCCACACCACTGTTGATTGAATTCACACAATGGAGTTGTGTGGTTGATGCTATTAAATGGCTGCATTGATTTTTCCAGCTTGCACAGTTTTGCCAGACAGAAGCGAGTGGAGTGAATGCTTGGTTTGCCACATTGCTGATGAAATCAATACATGTACAGGTACTTTATTACCCAGAAAGATGTGACCATGAACAGATACTGGTACATAGCTTGCTCAGATACCCGTAGGTGAGAAAAAGGTGTAAACAAACTTCTTCTTTTTTATTTTCATTTCAATTGTTGATCAGCATTTATATGAAGTGCCATGATGATGGTTGAGTTAATATGTTGGCCAGTTCTATTTTTGTATTATTTTTTTTTCCTTGTAATTATTTATTCTCATGACTTTTCTTCGATTTGGATTACGAGTTGTAAAACACATTTTCAGATATTTATTCACTGAGCTGTTATTGTTAAAGGTAGTATACACCATTGGTAATTGCTTGAATTATCATGAATGGGTAGATTTGGGGGGTTGTATTTCATAGTAAATATCGTTTAACTGACTTTTCCGAAGTTTTACAATCATGGATGCCGAGAAAAGCACAAAAAACAGCGTTTGTTTTCAACCGGGGTCGAGCAGTTATTCTTATGTTATCTTTGTTTTTTCGCTCTCGCCGTCCGGCGAGAGCGAATTTTTCTTTATAAAATTCAATTTTTTTGAATAATTACAGGATATCTAGCGCAATCCTTTTGCTGAATCCCTAGAAACATTATTTACTTTCAATTGAGTACGGTATTTCTTAATAATTCAGTAGTAAATATTTTCGATATCTGCAAATGGTGTATACTACCTTTAAGGACATGTAATAAAAATGGAATTTCCAACCGGTACATAAAACCTGTACAGTACACATGTTCTGTAATACCGGTACGTATAACAAACACGTTTATCTAATGCACTATGAATTACGGTACCCCAGTACTATCGCATCTCATTTTGCAAATTGCCAGATTAAAATGTTGACTTGAGTGAAAATGAAACGCATAGATTTTCTTTGTTTTTCGCAATCCCGCCACGAAACCGACCGTGATAGCAGCCTGTGTGCCAATACATTTTTAGCAGCATAATATTGACCGTACGTGCACCTGCGGGTGGGTGGACTTGGATATATTATTAGTAATTACTCCTGTCATATGTCGGTTCACGCTTGCCCGCTTGCCTAAGACTCCCAACAAAAACCAGCAGCATCAGGAAATGTGCCATGTAGTGCACTATGAGCCCTAGTTTCTATTTTTATCAGATATAGTGACTACATCTAGTTGACTGCTGTGGTGTGAATGGGATATTATTCAGGTCAATCTATGGTACATGGGCAAAGGGCTGCGGGTGTCGCAAATTACATACTTGGCAAATGTCTGGCCATTGTGTGTGGGGGGGGGGGGGGGGGGGGTTTTGGCTTTGTTTATGCATGGTTTATGACTGTGAAAGTTATTTTCGGGTTAGGATTTGCTTCTTGGAAGATTTAGCTTTGTTTAGGCAAGATCCAGCATGGGTCCACATCATCTTGTTAGGTTAGTGTTTAAAATTGAAACCCACTATTTATCGTACATTCGTGTACATGTACCATGTTCGGTACATGTACATGTATGTACCGGTAGTATCAAATGGCATGTTAACCCTTTTGTACTTGACCCTTTCTTATTTGTTACACTCTCCAAAACACTTCAATATTTGCGGACTTTGCGTGTAATTTCAAGGGCCTGGCAAGTGTTTTACTTTAGAAAACCACAAAATGTAACATGTATGATACATGTGTACACATGTAACGTCAGACTTAAAGGTAGGATACACCATTGGTAATTGCTTGAATTATCATTAATGGTTAGATTTGGGGGGTTGTATTTCATAGTAAATATCGTTTAACTGACCTGTCCGAAGTTTTACAATCTTGGATGCCGAGAAAAGCACGAAAAACATCGTTTGTTTTCAACCGGCGTTGGGCAGTTATTCTTTTGTTATCTTTGTTTTTTCGCGATCGCCGTCTGACGATCGCAAATTTTTCTTTATAAAATTATATTTCTCGGAATAATTACAGGATATCTACATGTAGCGCAATCATTTTGCTGGATGCCTAGAATCATTATTTACTTTCAAGTGAGTAAGATATTTCTTAATAATTCGGTAGTAAATATTTTCGAAATCTGCAAATGGTGTAACATACTACCTTTAAGAATTTAGTTTTTAGTTACAAAATAGCTATCCATAGCAGTTTGGATTAGATGCATGGCTAGATAACCTTTCTTTGGTGGCTGAAGGGTTAACAAAACATACATGATTGGGGATAAATGTAATTAGAAAAGTACACAGATTGTGCTCAGATCACAAAGAGATACGTTTATTTGTACATAGTATCTGAGGCGTTCGGGCAAAATGAGACGGAAATGGGCAAAGGGCATAGTAGAGAAAACTACATAATATTTAATAATGATTTTTTTTTTTTTTTTTAAAGTTTATTGATGTTTGTATTATTTGGTATGCCTACTAACTCTATGTTGTTAAGAAATAGTATGGAAGAAATGTAATAAAAGTGTTTTTCAGGAAAAACAATTGGCATTTTTCCATATCACATACAAACTGTACTTGTACGGTACATTACAAAACTCGAAACTTCAAATGCCTTTTTCTCAGCATTTTACTTTACTTCATTGATAAATGCAAATCTTAACAGCCATAACTTGTTAACGGAATGTCGGATTGAAGCGTAAAATACAATATTGTAAGGAGAATTGTATCCCCTTTCTAATATCTGAGAACCCTCATTTCAACCTCTGCCCAGTTCCATCTCATTTTGCAAGCAGAACCCCTCACACATGTGTGTAATTGCTTGTCAATTTCTTTGATGCTGTTTCACTCATCAATAACGTTGTGATTGACATTTTGACCATATTTTTTAATATATTTACCATGATTTTATTAAAGGTAGGATACACCATTGGTAATTACTTGAATTGTCAGGAATGGGTGGATTTGAAGAGTTTCATTTTATAGTAAATGGCATTTAACTGACCTGTCCGGAGTTTTACAATCATGGATGCCGAAGAAAAAAAGCAAGAAAAACAGCGTTCGTTTTTTAACCGGCGTTGGGCAGGTTTTTTTTTTTAATTTTTTTTTATCACTGTCTGTATTACAATGACAGGATATCTAGCACAATCATTTTGCTGGATGCCTAGAATCATTATTTAATTTTAAATAAGTTAGATATTTCTTAATAATTTGGTAGTAAAAAATGTTGATATCTGCAAATGGTGTATTCTACCTTTAAATCAGATTTTTCGATATTAACAAAAAAATATTGCTTATGGTATGTACCGGTACATGTACCGGTAGATAATCTTAACAAAATGAGAAATGTTTTCCTTCACTACCGAAGCACAAATAATTTGTAAATAATTGTTAGTGTTGCGAAGACAAATCTTATTTTTTTATTGTTTTATTTTTTTTTGTAGAAGGGTTGGACCATTTTGATTTAGCATTAATATATGACCCGCAGTGAAGCGTAGCACCAATATTGCTCTCCGGTAATTACAGTAGCTTTAACATTTTATACCCCCGCCAGCCTGCGAAACCCACAAGGTGTGAATAAACTTGGTGTTGGATTCACCCTCGTTGGTCATCAATCAAAACTGAGCGGTCGTCTGTTGCCTAATATTACCGGTCAGGCTTGAACAAGTGAGCTATGCATGTACATGTACAAAGATATTGTGCCTCCATCTGCAGTAGGCGGGGTATACATTTCGCTTGATGCAACCTTGACTTTTGGACATGTCTTCTTTGTCTAGAGTTACCTAGGACATTGCAAAAACTAAAACTGTACTGTTGTACAGTGTAAATTTGTTGCCAAGTGTTGCCATTACACTGCAGGACATATATACACAAATGTATGTAAGAAGATTCGTATGCGCACACATAGATTGATGAGTGCAAATTTGTATCCCTGTGGAGACATCTCTTTGTTCTCGTATAAAAAAAATCGGGCTGTCAAAAAAATATCTTCAAAATTGTGGACTACCGTACTTCAACCACGGGCAATTTCCTGGATTGAAATTTGGACCAAATATACTTTATATGATACCCTAACCCAAAACCTAATCCTAACCCAAACGCTAACCCCAGTAAAATCCATGAATCTATTTCGTATAAACCTTGTGGAGACATATTCATCTATACCCAGTGGAGACCTTTTGACTCCCATTGTCCCAATTGTATTCAGTTTTCCACAGGGTACCAAATTAAAAAACATACATGATACATGTACGTGTATGTATTTAATAGCCTGTACAATTTAATTTCCGTATACTTCAATGCATGCTGGAGGCTATTAAATTTGAGTACCCCAAGTTCATTAATTACTTTGAAATAAAAGACAGATTTGCAAAGATGTGCATTGCACAATACAGTATACCGTGTACATACATGTACATGTACATTGTTTGTACATTGTACACATGTATGTATGGGTATTCATGTAATATTGTTAATCTTGTGGTGGACATACACTTCAGGTAATTATTGAGTTATTTGTAGTATGTTATGCAGTTTATGGATTCAAAGTCTAATTTACCTGTCTGTGTGATACTGGTACTGTAGTTGTTCTGTTTTATGATCGGTACTGGTGCTGCGTGTACATGTACGTGTATATCTTGTAGAGTAGTGCAGTCTCGATCAATGTACAGGGGTCAAGCAGTTTTTAGCACTAATTATCAGTACAGTACTTTGTACTGGTACGTACACATTGTAGGTTCATGTACTACCGGTATGTAATCATGTACGTATTCCACATTTCCTGTTTGAATTAGGTATTTTTTCCTCTTTTTTAATTTTTTTTATTATTATTTTTTTTTTTTAAGTTTTAGCACGTGCCGGTAAATTGATTGATTTTTAGGACTATTATTCATACTAGGTTAAATAACAAGTCATCAATCCTAAACAAGTGATGAATCATATCACGTAAAGAAAACATTGTCTGTACAAGTATGTGTAATGTGTAGATGAAGTGCATACAATCATGAGTACGTCTAGGTTGGCCTGAGCAATGTGCGTGAACATGGATACATGTACACATGCCAGAACACGTATTGTATGTACATGAATATTGCACAATGTATACTGTAATGGCTTCACATCAGAAACATTTGAATACAAATGCCAGTTCCATACAAGATTAATTTGGGTCACCTCACTCGTTTCCCCCGCCATGCAATGGCTGCGGCCCCGGTGATTAAATATAACACTCTGACAAGTGCTAGACCGTACTGTATTTGGGTATTTATTGTCTGCGCTGTCTGGCCCAATCCTGATTGCCTGGGGGAAATGCATTGGATCTGTCCGCATCAATAATGTACTCGTTTCATTTACTTATTGATGACGCTGGAAAGAAGCCGGGGAAAACTCTCCACGGAATGCACACTCACAAATGCCCAGACTGTAGTTAACCATATTAGGCTCAATTTATGAGGTCGGGATGTGCACTGGTAGGGTGTACATACGTGTGTGTGTTCTATGGTACATGTGTTCTGCGGTACATGTATGGTAGCTGTACATGTTTAGTTATAGGTTGTTGGCGTTCAGCAGACCACCATCTTGGACTTAAAGTTTTTGGGTTTTTTTAATTCATAAATAATGAAAAGAGGTATAATCATGCATATTTGTTGAAACTTGAACTATTAAGTACACCCTTCTACGGTACAGGCCTGTTTACACTAGATTGATGTTTGATTGATTATGGTTTATTTCATTCATATCGTGGCCCACAGGCCAAATTACATGAATGTTACATTTTATTACAACTTTTCATTTAAAATTTAAACAATTACACTATACACACAAATACAGAAGGACACTAAACGCACACATTTACCAGAGATGTTTTTTTCACTGGAGACTTAAGTTTTAACCCGAGTGAAACTTAAACCCCACTGCCGCCCCAGGTTTGGAGAAGAAGAGGGTAAAAAAATGTTGCTCTTAAAGGTAGGATACACCATTTGCAGATATAAAAAAAAAATTACTACCGAATTATTAAGAAATATCTTACTCAATTGAAAGTAAGTAATGATTCTAGGCATCCAGCAAACTAATTGCTGGATGCCGGACGGCGATCGTGAAAAAACACAAAGAACATAAGAATAACTGCTCGACGCCGGTTGAAAACAAACACTGTTTTTCGTGCTTTTCTCGGCATTCATGATTGTAAAACTTCAGACAGGTTAGTTAAACAATATTTACTATAAAATACAACCCCCAAATCCACCTATTCATGGTAATTCAAGCAATTACCAATGGTGTATCCTACTTTTAAAGAAGGTGAATCATTGCAAAAAAAGTTTAAAAGACATAAATCTGGGACTGAAGAACATTTCTCATTTTATTAGAAAATAGTTTCTCGACTCTCCATAGTCTTTGTACACAACCGCTAAAGTAGCGTCGGGATACTACATTCTTCCATAGTATTTTTTCAACCCGGTGTTAAACCTTGTGTCATTTTACACTTGCTTATAGTGCAAATTGAGCTTAGTACCATTTCAAAATTAGGGCGAGTGTTGAAAATCTGACTAGCGCCCTCAAACGAAGATACTGACAATTTGGGAGACCGTCAACATAGGGCAAGCACCTGTCCTGTATTTCGGAGGTCGCAGGTTTGAGTCCTGCCTTGCCAATTTCTTTGTTTATTTTGAAATTTATGCATTTTATTATTCACAAATAAACCACAAGGGAAACTGACTCGATAAATTTGCATAAATTTCAAAGTGAACGAAGAAATTGGCAAGGCGGGACTTAAACCTGCAACTTCCGGAATACCGGACCGGCGCTCTACCAACTGAGCTATCTTGCCCTATGTTGGTGGTCTCCCAAATTGTCAGTATCTTTGTTCAAGGACACTAGTCGGAAGTCGTATCTTCATTGAGTGATCCCCACAATGTCGCTTTCCAGGTTGTATCGTTAAATTGGGTGTGATCCGTGGCCACAAAGCATTCTGGTGTTTATGACTTCTGAATAGCGTTCTTGAACAAAGATACTGACAATTTGGGAGACTGCCAATATTGGGCAAGATACGGTAGCTCAGTTGGTAGAGCGTTGGTTCGGTATTCCGGAGGTCGCAGGTTTAAGTCCCGCTTTATTATTGTCAGGTTGGTCAAGGGTCATATTTTGCTGGGTAAGGTCCCTTAATAGTTATGCAATACTTACTGCAAAACAGTCCAGCGGCACACAATATGTTCAGTTTTTACCAGTAAAAGTAACAGTCATATTTTTCTGATTCTGTCTTTGCAATTTGCAGGATAACACTAAGAAATGCAACACCGAGTCGGGGCTCGAGTTGAGCCAGTCCGTTGAAGCTCAGACTCCATCATCATCAAGTTGCTCAACAACACCAGTCATCAATACCAAGCAGTCAGCCAAAGGGAGCCCAGATTCAGCAATGGAGTCCCTCATGGCACTGACCGATGCTGAGTCTAATGATTTCATCCCAGCCAGTAGTGCGGGCTCTCTGTGCACGTCTTTGAATTTTGGACATGACAGGGTGGACGGATCCAGTAATGGCTTCGTCAACTCTTGCATGAGTATCGGCGGTCAGTCTGCTAATGATGTAGCTGCTGCAGAGTTCCTACAAAAAGAGGAGGAGGAAGAGTTACTTCAGGCGTTTGCCGACTCGGCGGCAGTAGCTCAGGGAATAGCTCATGCTCTTGACGTGGACTCGCTGACTCCATCATTTGTGTCGGAACAGAGTTTTGAATTGAGCGTAGCAGATCTGGTGCATGAAGACAGACTGCAATGCCGTTTCACCTCCAAGTCGGTCTCAACCGGTTTGGAAAATGGTCACGTTAGCAGAACGCAAGATTGTGAGGGCTCATTACTCATGGTTGAAAGAACTTCAGGAAACACCCTGGCTATGAACTTGCCCGCCACTGAAATAACCCAACAGCCAGATATTCATGTTCCTCCGACAGGAATGCAGATGCCCATAGATACTGGAATGGTAGTAGAGGTCATGGAAATGCAGGATGGTCGAGACACAGCAGTAGAGTCTTTAAATCCTCCAAGTGAGACATTGAATTTTGGATACCACTCCTACTCTCACAATTTTGGAGCCGACGCTATCTTGGAGAAGGAATGCGACATATCTAACTTAACCAGTGACGACCAGGAAGTAGAAAGCAAAGCCACTTTATTGGCTGTGGTTGTCTCTGATTCCCAGTACACTGTCCATTCAGGTTACAGCCCCAGAGGTAAACAAACCACCTCGCCAAAGTCACAGCCTAAAGCCGCAAAAGCTTGCCAAAAGTCCAAGAAGGCAAAGTCGACTAAAACTGCTCCATCCAAGTCAAGCCTATCGATTCCTGCACACAGTTGTTCTAAATCCCCAAACTCAACAAAGACAAAGTCTCCCAAATTTAGAGCTGCAGGTGAACCTGTGGATGAAATAGACAAGAGAAATACTGTATGTGTCAAACAACCTGACAAGGAACCAATTCTCAGCAGTCCAAACAAAACAAAATTGTCGGTCCAGAAAGCCAAACTCTCCACCAGTGTGAAAGACACGCCTCTTGTCCGCCCAAACAGACCAACAAAGACATCTGGGAACAAACCTTCCAGAGTCGGCACAGCACAGAGCAAAACGAGAATTGGAAAGGAGAAAGCTGTGTCAGAAATTTCTAAGAGAACCATCAAGTCGAAATCAAAGAGTGACGAAGCTGTTGTGAAACCAACCAAAGTTAGGAAAAACAAACAGTCGCTAGATGCATTGAAAACAAGTGCAAAAATCAAAAGCAAAGGCAGTAAGAAAAAGAACAAGAGTCTGCCTATTTCAGTGGACCTGTCCAAAGTGAATGTGGTGGTCGCAGCTGATCACGCAGGTCTCAAAAAACCAAAGAAAAGAAAAAGCAGAAGCAAAGACAAAGACATTGATGCCAGGCTGAGTGGCCAAGTCCTTGTGTCTCCCAAGAGCAACACGGCAGCTGCTAAGTCATGTTTATCACCCAAACCCACCAAATCCAAACCAAAGATGAAATTAAATTTGGCACTGCCAAAGGAGAAAGCTATCAAAGAGAAGTCATCGAAGGGGAAGTCTAAGAAGAAGTTAGACTTGTGTGTGAGTCCCTTACCAGTCAATTTACAACTCCCATTGAATGCCCACTCTGACAACAGCATCCCACCAGTCCTAGAAATTGCCACCAAAGCACCCAAGAAAGTCTCCAAGTCCAAGAAGTCTGCCAAGAAGTCCAAGTCTGGGAAGTTGAAGAGGTGTAAATATAAAGTACTGAGCTCAACCATCGTGCACACTGATGGTTTGCTCCAGGTGGCTACAAAATTAAACAAGCGATCAAAGACTTTTAAAGTGAGCAAAAAAGAAAAGAAAGTTAAACGGGCCAAGAAGCACAAAACGAAAGAGAAGGTCAAGGAGTTCATTCCTGACAGATCACATCCACCCCCTGCCAGACTGCCATTGGGAGGAACGTCTCCTCTCCATATTCTTATTCCAGATGAAGACCCAATTGCTTCACCCTTGTCATCACCTCCTTGCCCTCCAAGTAAGGGGAAAGGCAAAAAATCTGGCTCAGGTGTGGCAAGACTCATGACTGAATGGCTGCTCGAAAATGGCAACGAAGATGACGATGACGAAGAGACCACCATGCTCCACCGGAACAAGCAACTCCAAAGATCGTCCAAAATGGGCAGTTCCAAATCTAGTAAGACCTGTAGCCCAAACAAAGGAGTGTCTGCTTCAGTGTCGCCAGTCAGCTCCTCGTGTTTAGGAACACCAACGAAAAGCCCACACGTCTTTGCTGAACCTGTGAAAACTCTCCACGATAATGCCAAAAGGAGGCCCTTAAACGTTGATCCCATACGACCAGAGATAATGGAAGGATCCAAAGAGAAGCAACATAAGGAACAGACTCCCTCCCCTCAGAGTGCTACCACTTGCATGAGTGAGGAAACACTGTTCAGTGACAGTGGCATTGGCACAGATAATAACAGTAATCCAGACCAACATGCGTTGGACAAGCACAGGCGGCGCTCAGTGCCCTCGGTCACTGAATCTGACATGTCAAGCGAGCTTCTGGAAACGCACCCACTGGCTACCTCAGCACATGGTCTTTACAGCTACGGAAAGAAAGACAAGCATCGAAAAATAATGAACTGGCATTTTGGTCCACACAGGAAGCGACGGAAGAAGTACCGCTTTACGAGGCAACCAGGGAGAATGAGCCCAGCCTTTGTGTTTGAATTGGATGCCGTCATCCTGGAGCTGCGGGCACTCCAGCTTGATGTCCAGGAAGACATATCTGATGTCACAAAGGTAACATCGAACTTTGTCGACAAGGAGTTGGAGCCCAAGAACCACCTATCAGCCATCACCAAATTGAATCCAAACTACAGCAGCTATCTTAGACCGTCTTACCTGGCTACCGTCCTCAATAGTCCCAACTCAAAAACAAACAAACACAAGTCCGGCAAGAAAAAACGGAAGGAAAAAGAAGAGAAGAGAAAAAAGGAGCTTTTCGCAGAAGACAAGAAAAACAAACATGATATAAGTGAGCAGTACTTCAGCAACTCAGGCAGTCAAGTATCCGTGACATGTAACTTTTTGCCGTTTGATTCCAAACCCTCCCAAAATGCTGGGAAAAGTTCCCAGGAAAGGGATTCAAACCTTTGTAATATAGATGATGTAGTTAGTAATGTTCTGTCCGACAACACAAAAGTGGATTTCCCTCAGTTGGTCTTGCGGAAGCAAAGAACAGAAGAAGTTGAGAAGGATTGCGACCGAGAAGAAATGGAACCTACACATAGGGAACCGATTCAAGTGGTAGGAGGGACTAAACGGTCTTCAAACAGGCGGACATCAGTGAAGGCTTCATCTAAAAATCTAAAATTAAGGAGGACTAAAGATATTAAATCTGCTGATACTATGGCATCTTCTGATAGTGTTTCAAACGAGGATGGTTGTTTACAAACTGAATGTGTTGATCAGGAGAACCAGCAATTGTCTATGACAAATCAGCAACACAATGGCACTGAGCATCAAAAGGCTTTTGTGGATCCTAGTTCTTCTACCCAAAGTGTTGAAACTACTGACTCGGCCGTCAACATCGGCAGCCAAGATGTTATCCAAAATAAAGACAGTAGACGGAGGGATAATTCTTCAAATTCAAGAGTTGGAGAGACATCTGTGGTTTCTGAGACTGTGAACGAAGCCATTGAGACATGCGAGTCGGCAGCAGAAATTGACACCTCTTTAATACCGGATGCAACACCGTCCGATGCAACACCAACGGTTGATGCCAAATCAAAGTCAGTTGTAAAGAGGCGGAGAAAGAAACGAGTTGCTAGGTTCACCATGCACAAATCGAAAGCTTACATGAAAAAAAAGCTTGAACTTTTAAAGAAGCAAGATGAGGAGACGGTATTACTAGCTGACTTGCTGGTTCACCAACCAAACAATGGATCACTATTAGGCGAGCCTGGTCAAACAGGAAACGCTGAGGAAGCTCCTGATACAGCTTTGGAGAGTTTCAGTGCTGCCGATTTAAAAAACAACAACATTCTGGAGCAAAAGGAGGAAAACACAATTTCTTGCCAGCCGTCTAATATATTACTGCAACAAGCAAGTCCTGTCTCCGAAACACCCACGTCTTGCTCAGTGTCAGAATGGTCAATGGTCCTGGTCACCTCGCCAGCTGAAGAAACTAATAAGACCACCAAAACGGCAAGTGAGTCACAACCAAGGAAGAAAAGGACCAAGAAACTCAAACCGGACAAGAGTAAAGCAGATGTCTCTGTCCTGGATTCTACTGTAGTGTGTATTAAAACAGATGTAACAAATACCGGTAACAAGAGTCCTAGGCCTTGTGAAAATGACATGGAATCCATGAGAGTACCCAGCCTGGACAATATGGCAGACTCTATCGAAGCTTGCATCAAGAAGTGCTCACCTGTGGATGTTCGTGGTGAACCAAAGACCATCAAAAGCAAAAAAGGTGCAAGTCAGAAACTTTTGAAAGACTCTGGTATCACACCCGGTGGAATGGGAAAGGAGGCCTACAAGTCGGAACCAGCAGTGATTTCGGATCCAATGCCTGATAACATCTTCGAAAGATTAAAGACTTGCAGTGAACCAGCACAGAAAGAATTGCCGGTGCTTACTTGCACTACTGTCAGTGAACAGTTTCGGTCTTGCGGATCAACTGCAAATGAAAACACACACACCCAGGGTATTCAGATGACATCTAAGATAAGTAAGAAACAATCCGGGAAACAGAGTGGTGACCCTAAGATATCTAAAGCGCCCGGAAGGATGCCCAAAATACCCAGAAGGACGCCCAAAATGCCCGGAAGGACGCCCGAAATGCCCGGAAGGACGCCCGAAATGCCCGGAAGGACGCCCGAAATGCCCGGAAGGACGCCCGAAATGCCCGGAAGGACGCCCGAAATGCCCGGAAGGACGCCCGAAATGCCCGGAAGGACGCCCGAAATGCCCGGAAGGACGCCCGAAATGCCCGGAAGGACGCCCAAAATGCCTGGAAGGTTGCCTGAAATGCCTGGAAGAACGGCTGAAATGCCCGGAAGAACACCCGAAATGTCCGGTAGGAAGAGAAGCTACAAGACCAAAGCAACGGTAGAGGAAATCGCAGAAGCTTTGGTGGAAACAACTGCCACCAAGAAGAGCTGTACGGTCGAGATCTGTACGGATTCAGTAACAGCCAGTTTCTCAGAGAATGCTCCAGAAGCACCTCAACAAAGTTTTGATGTCGCTAACCAAGTCAACAGTGCACAATCATGTCCACCCAATCCAGATTCGTTTGGGTCACCAGAAAACAACGGGCCTGTCCCCGATCCAACAGGCACAGAGAAGCCTCAAGATGGGAAGTCTTTACCCACGGACACCTCGCCCAAGGATAGTGCTCTTGAAATCATTGACCTTAGGCCTAAGTCCCCAGAACTTGAGACTTTCACAGTGGCCAAGAGCACTGTCAAGACGAAAAACCTGAAGGTCCAGAAGAAGAAAATGCAGATGAGCAAAGTGCCAAAGATTGTGCTGAAGAGAACAGTGGATACAACAGCTGTGGATGAATCCTCAAAGCCGCTTAAGAAACGCAAACTCATGAAGGAGCCGCTGGTTACGTGTATGGATAATTCTCTCATCAGGTGAGTTTTGTTTTAAAACTAAACTGTACAGTGAACATCTACATGTAATGGTTGTTGTGGTCAGCGACTCATTGTAGGACCTGCTCATAAGACAAAAGTTGGTTTGCAGAGGTGGCACTCAACAAAAATGATGATTAATGGATGCATGCATGCATGTAAAGAAAATCTAAATAAGTGGTTTGGATCTTTGGATTCATGATTACAAATCTTTGAATGCTCCCAATTGTCAGTCGGATGTGCACTTACAAACTGTAGAGGGCAATTCCTTAAAGTTAGTGTGGCTCTGCCATTAATTAGCTGCCATTTGAAAAGTGAATGTGATACATCACTAATATGTGACATCAGATGAGTAGAAAACAATTACACAGACCAAACTAAGGTATACATACATTACCACCTTAACCCTAACCCTGCCAGACACAGCATAATGCATCAGGTAACAAAAGTCCGGTGCACTTTGATGGATTTAGCTGTTAACTACAGTGTATAAACAACCACAGGCTAAGACTATGAGAGCTAATTCACATTGAACAATGACAGAGATGGATCCTGCTGCGTTTTGTGACCGCAGACTCTGAAGCAGTTTGGCCTTGAAATATTTGACCTGATGGGTCTCACTTGCTGCTCAATGCAGCCAAGTCACTTTGACAAATGATGCAATCTGATGCGTTTGACAGGGTTTCTGGCCAAAATGCCAATGAGGGTTAGGGTTAACGACCTTGCATGTGTATTACTGGTACATTTTGTATGTGGTCGGACATATGGTATTTTACAAAATTGCCCAATAGCAGTTGGCCGTGGCTGGCAATTACACATGCACTCTTGCACCTATACATGTATGTGAACACCAGCAATCGTGGACCCCCTATTGTTTCTCTTTTGTTTATACTTTTTTAGGGAACTTTTTTGGAAGGCCTCCTTCAACAAGTGCTGACAATCTACAGTAAACAATAGCAGATTCTGTTTTGTTGTTTAAAATTGTGCCTCGACCCTTTCCCCTTTTAAATTGCTCGCAGTTTACCATCTCAGCCCTCCACGAGCACAGCTCCCTTCCCAACCCCTTGCACGCCGCCGTCAACCCTGGCACCCAAGTCTCCGGACAAGACGACTGCCGGCCTGCAGCCCGCCTCTGCCACCAAGACCAAGAAGCTCAAACCGTTGGTATCGGTCTGCCGAGCCAAAGTGTCCCAGGTAGGGCCCCAGTCGCCTACGGCCATCTCTGCGGGGAAGCCGAAGAGTTCGACGAGGCAGCCAGGCAGGAAGAGACCGCTGCCTAAAAAGTCCTACTGGAAAGCCGGCATCTACTCCAGCACCTTCAAATTAGATCCGTGAGTTATCCATCTCAACTCTTGTCAAATTATCCCCAGTTAAGGCCGGTTTATTCTTCAGGCGAATGCGAAAGCGAAGCAAACTTTATGTCACAAAACATTCGCTGCGAAAGATCGCCGGAGTTTAAATGCGTTAAACATTTGCGACTTCGCAGCGCGAACAACTTTTCCCTCTCCACACAAATTTGCATCGTGTTCGCTTTTTGTCCGAATATGAACCGCCCTTTACCCTGTGACTTGTCCTACATGTATCAAGTAGACTTATTGCCTGTCAATGAGGTCACTAGTGCATGCATGCACACCTTGAGGTACTATTTCCCCGGGCTGCAGGGAAATAGGCCCGCCAGTGATCACTCACGAACCAGGTACTCAACTGAAGATTTGTGAACTTTCCGAGTAAATTCTGCTGAGCTTACTTTGTGCTAAATGTACACGAACTTAAGTACACCCATGCACTGCAGCCTTACACGTGTACCAGTAAAGCTCAAGTGGTTAATAATAAACACCATCCCCAGAGATGCCAACCCTTCCTGGCCACATGTGATTTTTAACACCAGCTCTGGTTCTTTCTCATTAAAGGTAGTATATACAACATTTGCAAACATAAAAAAAGACAACTATACATTTATGTACATGTACATTGTACATGTAACAATAATAGGTAATTTGTATACAGTACACGTATCTACCAAGACTGGTACCAGTACTCAAGGCACTGTGTTATTATCACCCCTGCTCATTGGGCCGACACAAATTTCAAATGCCATCTCAGCTCCCTGGGGAGTATACAGCTCAATGCTGCCGTTTCCGCACAAAGCGGCTAATAACAACCATCTCTGCCCTCACAGGTACTCATTTACTCCTGGGTGGGGGGAAGTAATGAGTGAGTGACAAAGTGTCATGCCCAAGGGCAGACGCACCATAGTCTCAGTCTGGACTCGAACCCACAACCTGCAGCTTAATTTACCCACAGACTGCGAATTCAATGCTCCAGATTATAACATTTTCTAATGGCAAGCATTATATTGTCTCTTCTCATATTGCGGAATTACCAGTAAGTGATGCATACACACATATATCCCAGAGAGTGCGTTTTTGTTTTAATATTTAACATATGGGTTGCTAATAGTATACAAATATTAAATGCTTCAAGTGATGTTGTAAAACTAGCCTCTCGAGGTGATCCATGGAGCAATTCTGTCACCAAGGGAAAATGGAATGCTCCATAAATCACCGAGGGAGGCTAGTTTTGCTACCGGTACATCACGAGATAAGGCATTCAATATTTGCTTTATAACACCTCACCCACATTCTGCTTGGTTTTATATTTTAAGATTATCTAAATCTAAATACAGTTAAAATGAACTTTTAATACAAAATTGGTGGAAAATTTGCTCTTTTCTAAACCACCCCTTCACGAAATGTTTGAATCCAGCTTAGTAGCGCTGGCTCTATTAAACATTACGCACATCAGAATACATTTGCACACAAAATACCGCGGATATAGTACTTTGGTTACTAATGGAAAAGTACATTGTACTTTGAGAGTATAGTACTTTTGGCCTTGCACAGAAAGATAGTAAAATAGAAAAAAAAAATGTTACTACATGTACCGGTAGCTCTCAGCCAATCAAGAAACAATCTGTGGGTGAGTGGTTACGGTGTTCGACTCGTGTGCTTGGTACACGGGTTCGAATCCTGACGGGAACACGGTGCTTGTGTTCTTGGGCAAGACACTTTACTGCAAGTGCCTCTCTCTACCCAGGAGTACAAATAGGTACCAGTGAAGGTAGAGACCAAATTGGGCTGATCTCGAGCTGCTGCAGAAATGGTCTTGTTCCTTATGAACAGGGATAATAATATTCAATCTTGGGTTAGATATAGGGTCGCATGGCGGCTGTCTACATGCCATTGACCCGACCTCGTGGTAGCGGCATCCTTCGCAATTCAGCTTCTCGGCTGCAAGTAAGGATGATTAGCTCACCATTATTATTATTATTATTATTATAATAACAATACCAGATGCTAGTTTCGTTCCAAACTGTGATCTGTTAGTATCGTTTACGATCAGTTTTATGGGTGGGCGGTGGAGTTTTGGTGTCAGAGAGATCAAGTGCGTTACCAGGTACATGTACAGTGCGAACAGGTATCCTGGGAAAGTGGTCCTGATCAATGATGCAGCAAAGGCATTGCGACATTCAACAATTCAGAGCCTTTTTTAAACAGAAATTGTAGATAATAATCGGTGATATACCATATTCCAGGGAAAGAATTTAGTATCAGACAGTGACACCACTTCAGTGGATATGTACAGAGTTTATGGAGAGCCAAGACAATTTTCTTACAAATATTGTATACTCCTTGATGCATGTCTTCTCAACATTTTTACACTGATTAACCTTTGTTGAGATGATTATTTAATATTTTTTAAGCAGCGTCAGGTTGTAACATTCTTCCCCACTAGTAATATACAATGAGTTTTTTTTAGATTTAAAGGTAGTATACACCATTGGTAATTGCTTGAATTATCATGAATGAGTAGATTTGGGGGTTGTTGTATTTTATAGTAAATATCGTTTATGACCCGTTTGAAGTTGAACAATCATGGATGCCAAGAAAAAAGCACAAGACTATTTAATACAATAATTGACCAAAGGAGTTTGCTGAAATTCATACAAAAGGGGAGAATGTTGATGGATTTTTGTGGGGGAAGCTGGTTTTTTTTTAGGCTGTATTTAGTTTAAATTGTTACAAATAAAGACTTTTTAAAGCGTGCCTTTTTTGTCTTTATCAAAAGCTTCAGTATTTGTATAATATTCAAAAAATCCTTTTCTTTAAAATTATTGTTCCGACAAAAAAACAAACTCCCACCCCAAAAAATGTTTTGACCAGTTTTGTGATAACTTCATTTGGAGCATCTGCAGTTCTCTGATACAATTTCTTTCTTTTTTATTTTTTTAGTTTCTGAAAAATGTCTAAAGCTGAAAGTAAACTATTTTGTATTAAACTATGGTGTTTTTTTTAGTTTGTGGGACTTAGATTTTGTTTCCGAAATGGCAAGTGTTTGGAATTTAATTAAAGTCAGCATTCGTGACCCCAGTTATTTTCTGAGAAGCCGAGTATGGATTAGGTCATAGAAGTGTGCCTCAAGACAGGAAGGTCTCGGGTGAAAAAGACAAACATCCAATTTCTTGTAAGAGTGGCCTATCCATATCTAACCAAAGCAGATCGTACACCGACCTTTCACATCTTCACCGCTAAAACAGCAGTCAAGTTCCCACAAACAAAATCCCCCTAGGGCCCTAGAAAAAAAAGTTAAGGTCGTATGGTATTTATCTTGTCTTGAAGATTTTCAGGGGAAAAATCAAAAAGGAAAGGAAAAAAACGAAATCAATAGATTGCAGAGGCTTGAATTCAAATTGCCTCCCAGCTTTCTGGTCTTTATAGTTCTAGGTCGCTAAAAGCCTATTGATTGTGCCAAATGTGTGAAAGGCCCAAGTGCCAGTCCAAGCTACAGCTAATGGCACTTGAGTGTGTCTAGGTCATAGTCGCTTCAGATAGTTTTGCAGCTCCAGAATTCCATCGGAGATTCTCCGGGTATTTTTGGTTCGTATTGTTTTTTCCTTTTTTTTTTTTTTTTGGGAGCCCTCAGGATAAATTTGATAGCAGAGATATCTGGCATAAAAGTTCAGGACAGTTCACCAGGGGTTGTTTGTCTTGCATAATTTTTTCATGACTTTTGCAGCTCGGCTTAAATTGCATACGTGTACTTGGCAGTGAAGATGATTTCTGTGAGGTTGGCCATGTTTGTTGAGGGATTCTCTCATTTTAATCAGATGCCATTTTTTTAAAAAATACGAAGCTGTGAGGTAATTTTACAAAAATTACAAAATGCAATGAAACTATAAATATTTGGTACTTTTTCTTTCGAGTATTGTTTCTTGTCTTTCCATTCTTATCCAAAATCTTTGATTATGTGACCCGCTCCATCGTAATCAGGAATAAGTTGCTGGGGCCGTTTTACGCAATCGGTCGTTGAAGTGAACGCATGGGTGAAATTCGTGACCAAGTCGTTTTTTCTGAACATTGTATTTTTAGGAAGTGTAGTTATCACAGATTATTGTTAATAATGTCTTGTATGTAAAAACGATCAATAAAGATGAAAATGAAGAGGATTTGTGTGCGCTGTCCGTATGATTTTTGTCAATTTTGTTTATTTCAAAGCTGTTTTTCTCGGAATGTAGATTCGGCAAATAAATACACACCTGTCATCTTCATCAGACCATAACTCGTTAACCTAAGAAGATACACACTTGTGATGGGTATCATTAGAAAGCTTATGAAATTCCCTTTATCACCATGCGCATATCTCAAAAGGTCATTTTGAGACTTAGTCCTGATTTCGATGGAGCGGGTCACATATATACCTTTAATGTCTTTAAAGGTTTTCTTGATAAAATTATTAAAGGCAACCAATTTTAAATGGCTATAGTCAGATTGAGAAATCCCTTTGATAATATCTTGACAAAAGTCTGTTTTTTCTAAGGATGGTGGGCTGACCATTATTAAAAATTGATACAAAAATTCAACTTTTCCAAAAAAATGACAGCACACCAGGGGCCAATTTCACAGAGCTGCTAAGCACAAACATTTGCTTAGCACAAAAACGTCTTGCTCGTTAAAAACAAGTTATCAGCCAAAATTCAATTTTTTTTTCATGCTTAGCAAAAAACCAGCTGATTATCAATCAAAAACAATAAAGATCAATATTGGTCTGTAACCTTGTTTTTACCAAGAACACATTTTCATGCTAAGCAATTTTTTGTGCTTAGCAGCTCCGTAATTTGGCCCCAGGTGTCACGATTCCATAGCATGCTGGCGAAAATTATTCATTTGAAGTCAAGTAAGTTATTTCATAATAATTTGGTAATGTTTGTATATTAACTTTAAATTTAGCTCAATTTTTGAAACCTTAATATATTATGACTCGCTACTTGTCTTTCCAGACTGGCCAACCCAACTGAAGATGAAGGCATAAACGACGAAGCCATTAAACCAGAAATGATAGAAGGAGAATCGGAGACCATCCAAGAAACAGAACACGGGTTGCTGCCTCTTCCAATTTTATCCGGTAAGGAGCAATGTCTTGTGTACATTTTGGGCACATTTTGTTATCAGTAGTTTCAAAAGTAAAAAAATTAAAAAACATTTACGAAGAGGATTCTTTACAAATTTGATTGCATGAATATGTTACGCTCTGTCAAGAATGGCTTCTGATTTTGTTGTTGATTTTCGATTTTTTTTTCATTGGGGTTAAATAAAATATTGCTAGAATTTGGATTTTTTTTTCAAATACAATGCGGGTTTATTGTGAAAATACTTTGTGTGGCAAAATATGCCAGTTGGAGGTGTGTCTATGTTATATGAAAAACAGGAAGTTCTTTAAAAGTTTTCACTTCAATTTCCTTGACTCTACAAATCATCTAAAATATCATCTGAGAAAGCAAAACTATTGCTTGAAACATTTACATGGTATTTATATGTAGTGTCTCTACTTTAATTAAATAAAGAAAAAAACATATCAGTCACATCAATTTTTAGCCTATTTTTATTGTTTAAAAAAAGTTTGCCAAGAAACGTTTAATTTTGACAATTTTTGTTAATATTATGGGCTCATATACTCCAGGAAGTTGACTTCTCCAGAACATCAAAAATATTAGCGGTTTCTTATCCTTAACGCGCGGTAGACTAACATCCCTGTCAACATACCACATCGGTGATGTAAAACTACCAGGCCGAAAGCGGTCGCGGAAGAATTCTGCGTAGTCGCGGAAAGTTAACAGCCCCAGCAATGTGTTGACATTCTGCCAGCTTGGCAAAGCGAATATACATTCCGTCATGGTAAAAAAAAAAGGTCAAAGTAGGAACGCACGGTAGAATTACGCGAAGGCCTGACGCGGTAAGTTTCCGCGAGATTGTGGTTGAAAAAGTCTGATAGAAATAAGGCTCAACAATGAGTAGTTTTTTGTGCTTCATTTTTTGTGCTCCTGGTTTGTTTTGACAGGCTCTTTATTCTGGGAGGAGGAGGATGAGTTTCAGTTGCCCTATGATTTGTGGTGGCTGCATTCGCACAACAAGCTGTCCAACAGGCAAGATCCCTCCAAATACAAGAAACTCAAAAATAGTAAGTCTCAAAGAAACATTATACTTCGAATAGAGCACAAATATATGCTTGACAATTGTTGACTAAGTGTGATGCGGGATATGATGTTTTGGAACAGCCGAGGGACGCATAGCACCCTCTGCTTTGACTCGGATGCTACATGTACAATGTGTGCGTCCTAAGCCTGCAGCGGTTAAACGGTTACAAAGGTTACACGGTTACATTTTTCCTGTTCGGTTAACCTATTTTATTTATTTTTTATAATTTTGTTTTAATAAAAGAAACCCCACCAATAAGCCATTTGCGCGCGACCCCGAGTTAAATTTGAATAACATCTGGTACACTGACTTGCTCACACAGCTTGGCACAGTTTAACTTTAAATTCTCCAGACCAAAGACTCTGTTGCTATATCACGTGATTCGGGACAAGCCTTACGCTAGCAACCCCCAGCTCTGGAATGGTCTGGTGTCTTTTTGCCATTCTCACCCATTGTAAACAATGTATTGGTGCTGAGCGTCTCTTACGTAACTATGCAAAAGCTTGCCCCGAATCACGTGATATAGCAACAGTGTCTTTGGTCTGGAGAATTTAAAGTTAAACTGTGCCAAGCTGTGTAACCAAGTCAGTGTACCAGATATTATTTAAATTTAACACGCAAATGGTCAATTGTCAACTTTGCGTGGGTTTCGTTGGAGCATGTCACAAATAGTACAATTAAATAAATGTTGTATGGACATTTCTGATAGCTTATCTAACATATAACCAGTCGGCCTACAAAATTTGATGCAGACAATTCGCAATCACAGAACTGCGATTATCAACACGTACATCAATTCGCATTTTTGTATCACTGTGGAGACATGGCTTTGTTCTCGTGTACAAAATGGTTAGAAAGTCGAGCACGTTTTTCAAACTGCTCCCATTTTAACCATAATTATTTTCCTGGGTTGAAATTTCGACCCAATATACCCTATATTATACCCTAACCCAAACACTAACCCTAACCCAAACACTAACCCTAACCCACATCCTAATCCTAGTTTTTGAGTAATTTAAGTAAAATCCAAAAATCTAATTCGTTAAATTCCCAGTGGAGACCTATTCATCTATAGAAATTTACCCTGCGGAGACGTTTTGTCTCCATTGTACACATTGTGTTCATGTCTCCAGAGGGTACCGTATTTCGCACCATTTTACTACGCGCACACACTAAATTCCTTGATGATGCAGCACTAATTCGATATGCAATGCAGGCCGTGCATTGTTTTTCCCACATCACTGCAGTCCACAATTGTTTTGTTATAATCATTTAAATAAGTCAAAAAGATAAATAGCTGTATTTTTGTGACATACTCCGCAAAAAACGAATTAAAACTACCTTCATGCTTCCAACAAATGACGCTGTCAAAACACAGCTGATTGTCTGCTATTTCACTGTTCCCCCACTATAGTTTGATATTGTAACAGTGTATGTTAAAATTGCGTGGGTACCAATGACATAGCGCACATGTTATAACACACTGGGAGTGTGCCATGCATTTTTTTTAACTGGACACGTGATCTTTATCTGGGCCAATCAAATTACAGTATCCAAGCACACTATATAACAATAAGTATTGATGACTATAAATCAGCTCTTACGCTCGGTTTAGACAGGCGTTCCACAGTCGCGCCGAACCAAATTGAAATCAAGTCGCTCCTGAGTCGCTCTAACAACTCCAGCAGTCGATCGTTCACCGTTTTGCGCGCCTTGTCGCCCTTATTCGTTTCAGACGTCGGACTCAATTCACTCATTTGGTTCGGTGCGACTGTGGAACGCCTGTCTGAACCGAGCGTTATACTGTACACCAGTAGTAGATCTGTGTGGTAGGGAGCCATTATGGTATTCCGCATTGTTAATTTCAAAATGCCAAAATCTTTTAAGAAATTGTAATTGGGCCCCATTGCATTGAGCTTCTAAGCAAAAAAACCAAAAAAACAGGCCATTTTGGCTGGTATCCTGTTTTTTTGTTGCAAGTAAAGATAAACATAGTCAGCCAGATTGGTAAGACAAAAATTGACCGAAATCTGGTCAAGATATTTGGCTATTGGGCCATCACAGATTTGTCCTTTGAAAAAATAAAGGTAAAATAACAAGCAACTTTCAAAACTTTCAAAACTTTTAAAATGGCTGCCATTGCATGTTATTCTACCTTTATATTTTTGTCAAGGTCGAATCTGGGATTGCCCTATATAGCCAAATGTCTCTCTCGTGACATACATGTACTCTGACTGTGTACCATATTTGATCATTTTATCATCGAGGGAATCATTCTGTCATTAATATTGTCAACCAGTCTGCTTGAGTAGTGTGTTAACACATTTCTTTGCTGGGCAGCCCCATGGACATTGGTCAGTGTGCTTGAGGGATACATGTAGGTGGCCTCCTTTGATGTACATGTAACTGACTCATAGTGACTCACAGACCAAATATACCATCAATGAACTAACAACGATTTCAACCATTTCAAAAAAATAAAAAAAGTTGGGTGCCTCATGTCTGCATTACATGTTGTTGAAAAACTAAAGCGAGGTTTAACGGTAATACTAATAATAGACGCCCACTTGCAAAACAAAAAATATTTTTTTGCCAAGGAGCAATTTTTAAATACATGTAACTTGATCATGCCTTGATGTCAGTACAAAGTGATATGCGTGCTAGGCGCATCCATGTTTGTGCACCTGTGGAAAAACTTAAAATGTTGAATATTTTGTTTTGAATATCTGTGATTGAATTCTGTACCTGTGCGTTATCGAAGTCGATACGTCCAAAAACCAAAACTTGCATTCAGTAAATAAGCATTTTATTTTGCTTTGCGCAAACAACGCAAATGCGCTTTCGTTGTTAATGTACCGGTATGTTGTACTTACTGTAGGTATTTGCGCATTGCATATTTCATTTGTTCGCATTTGCAAAATATGTTTCATCTGATTCCGTTATGTTCTCTGAAGGAGCACATGAATTCAAAACGCCTGCGCTCATTATGGCTTCAAAGTATCGGATTACGGATTAGCGCTCTAGTAATTTGATATACATGTACCTGTAGCTTTATGGTTATTGCTGATTTAACCAGTTCGCGCCGGAAGACGTACTATATATACACGCAAATTTTTCCCCGAGATTTAAAACGGATGACGCATAAACACGTCACGAGCAAGGTCAGAAATATCTGTCGGCAGGGAGCAAGGCTGGAAATGCGTGGGTGTGCTTCCCAATACCATCAGCCTGAACCCGCCTCGGATCGAGTTTCGTTAAAAATAATCCCGCACCTCGGCTCGGGAATGTTTTAATAATCCCGACGCGAACTGGTTAAAGACCCAACAATACAGTAAATTTAAAGCAGATTATTTTTGTTTTAAAAGAAAAAAAAAAACCTGTCGAAATTTCAGCTCGGTTGATATCACACTTTTTGACAAAAACTGTGAAAATGCATGTTCATTATTCCTGACGCAAAGCATCTAGGTATTAGGTTTGCATTGAAACCATTATGGTTTGGTCCTAACCATCGCAAAGAAATGACGGTACAATTGTAACTCTATTTTGCTCCAATATGATGCAATACTGATGCAATGGTTTCACAGGATACATGATCCGGTTGACTCAAGTACCAGTAGGATATTTTCATTATATTTTGACAGTTTCCATTTTTGGAATGTTTGCAAAATGGCGTTTCACTACCGGTGCCTTTGAAGATATTGTGTTCGCTTGCGTATTAGTCACAATAGGCGTTTCTTGAGGGTTTTTTGCCCGCAAACGGTCTTCGTCATAGATGTCGAGTCGCAATGAGTAAGAAATTCAGTTTGTATAAAGTAATCCGTGTCGGTCTATAAATATCACGCCACAGACGGGGTGTATTTTAGACTCAAGCACCTCAGATTAAGCGAGCGAGCGAGGGAGAGAGAGAGCAAGTGCTGTGATGAATTACCCAACCAGGAAATTAGCCTAGGTCTTTCCCTAGGGCCCAGACTTGGCATTGCAAATGAAACATAACACCTTGCCTACATGAAAACCTTTTTTTTTCAAGAGAGCTTGTTAGAACGAGAGGGTTGGAGAAATAAAACGGAAACTCAAACATTTGGCATCATGCATGCACCCGGTACATTGTACATGTACTTGTTTTTTTCGAGGATTTTTTTTTGTATTATTGTAATGTAATGAACATTTCATGATTCAACAAATTAGCAGTCATACATCACTTGAATGACCAACATACAACATTAAAGGTGGGATACACCATTTGCAGAAAAAGAAAATTTTTACTACCGAATTATTAAGAAACATCTTACTAATTTGAAAGTAAATAATGATTCTAGGCATCCAGCAAAATGAATGCGCTAGATATCCTGTAATTGTTCCGAGAAAAAAAATGAATCTTATATAAAAAAAAATTACGATCGCCGGACGGCAATTGCAAAAACAAACCAGAACAACAAAAACTGCCTGACGCCAGTTAAAAACTTCATAAAGGTCAGTTAAAAGATATTTACTATAAAATACCACCACCAAATCCAGCCATTCCTGATAGATAATTCAAGCAATTACCAATGGTATATATATGTTAGTAATTCAAGTGATGTATGGCTGCATTTTTTTATTCATGGAAATTTCATTAGCTCGGTAAACACCACATAAAACACCTACAATGTACCGCATAAACAAGGGTTACCAGCAGATTGTCTTCATACTTGCCCAAATTTTAATGACAACTCTATTTTAATATTGTATAAAACAAACTACATACATGTACATGTACTTGCGAATAAAAACCTCTGGTGTGTTGAAGTACATGTAAGTACCGTATGTAGAGGTATAGAACATGGTTTGAGGTGTAAATTTGGCAGAGTTACATGTACATGTGTGTACATGTATTCTTTTGGTACATAGCGTTATGGGGACAACCCATAGGGTTTGTGTGTAAACTGAAATCTCTCTAATCTCAAACTCAGAACACTCAAAAATTCTAAAATTTTCAGGATCACCCTAATTTGTCCTCTTCTTCATTTTCTTTCATTATACCCTAACCTGATTTTACCTAACCTGATTTTACCTTGTTCTACCTTTACTGAACACCCAACGCGCTATGGGGACTCGAAAATGTCCCCACTACTCGGTCTGTCTTTTCCAAACAAAAGAGCCTGTCCCCCTAATGCGGTGAGTGCCTACCCAACCAAACTGATTTACAAGCATTTGCATTTCAAACAGAATTAACAACAAAACCAAACAAAATTAACTGTATTTTAAAATGTGTTTCCTTTAAGAATTACGACGCTATACCGAACACCACTATACCGAACATTAGGCTATACCGAACCTGATTCTTGGCTCCTGATTTTTGTGTCCAAACATATACCAAACATTGTTGTTGAAAATATGTCAACAGATTTGTTGATATCCACTGGGTATATATCAAATGCTATTTAGGCCTTGTTTAATTCCCAAATGTCAAACGGCTGGGGCTTTATGTTAAAAAAAAGTTGACGGGTGGCTGTTATAATTCCCCCAATGAATAGAAAGGAAAAGCCAACCCGTTGCTTTAGAATTTGATGTAATGAATAAAAGAAGGTGCCCTTGAAATTGGCCACAAAAGGGCCCCAGTTAAAAGAATGGGCGCCATCTTGAAAAAAAAAGCATGTGATGACTGGCGGCTGAAAATCGCTATATCCTGGACAATCGATATACCAAACAATTGATATACCGAACAATCGATATACCGAACACAATTCTTTAAATCCAGTGATGTTCATTATAGCGGCGCTCCATTGTAATAGGATTTTTGAAAAATGTAGTTTCAGTAAATACTCTCGTAAAATTCTGTCAGCCATTAACCTGGTACATATACAAAAAGACAATATGCATACCGGTACATGTTATATCCGTTTTATTGATTAGCCCCAACAATTCCCATCCAGTCAAACTTCAACACTAAGGTTTTTTTAATGAGATCTGTTAGGATGGGGATTACTGGACCCCTGGGTTAGACATACCGGTACAATGTACAATGTACATGTACATTCAGAGTCATACCGTAGCTTGACACTCTCTTATACTGGGTTAGGCATAACGTGTACATGTGCATGTACCTGTACCTTCAGAATCAGAGTCCCAACAGTTTGTGTACGTTTGCCATAATGGTGTTTGGATTTGCAAACATGGGTATGGTTTCTAGTAAATTACACTAGGAAGTAGTAGGGAATTGGGGTTAACTGGAAGAAAAAAAGTGCAGACCTCCGCCCCGAATGCAAAAATGTGTCCCGTGACCGGTTGTACATCGCCTCGATTGGCAAATGTCGCGCCAACCACAAAATCATTCAAAGTGATCCAGATCAATCTGAAAATGTTATTTATTTATTTCATTCAACACCCAACAGCGCTACAGTGCCAATTACAGGATGAGAGAAGATAGTGTGAAGAAGGTACAGTTTTAGAGGTGGGAGGAAAACCCCAGAAGAATATCCTAGGGGAAAAACCCACGGAATCAGGCAGGGACTGAAAACCCAATCCACATATTGGCCCAGGCAGGATTCGAACAAGGGTCACAGCAGTGGAAGGCGAGGAAAGAACTACTGCGCCAACCTGACTCCTTTATAAAATCATCCTTGACCCACAAACTACAACGACCAAGTTTCGTTAAAATTCCTCCAGTAGTTTTTCTGTAATTGTGCTAACGAATAAACAAACATTTTAGACAAACCAACACCAGCAAAAACATAACCTCCTGGCGGGGGTAATTAAATGCTTAATGATTAACCCTTGCTCTTGTTTACACTCCAATTCACTTCAATTGTTGCACTTCAAGTGGTTTTTTTTTGACATGGCACTTCAAAGCACTCCAAGGAATGCAATAGGAAACCTACCTGCAGGTCAACTGGGGCATGCTACAGGAGGCCACAGTGTGCATTATATAGTGTACATAGAAACAAGAATATGTATTTAAAAGTCACTGAGGCAGGTTTAGACCGCTGTGTTGGAGAAGGGGAGGGTATAAAACCTGTCTATAAAGACTGCTTTTCACATTTTCCCTGAATAGTCTTTATAGACAGGTTTGACTGTATGGCACTGATAAAGCAAAGCCATGTATGCCCATTTATTAACTACAGAAGTGCCATTCACTGTATGCAAAGAATCCTTCATTGCATTCCAGCTGGAGTGATTTGGCATATAGTCAGGTTCATAATGTAGATTTGCTAAACTATACATTTTTGGAAACGTTAGGATATACTTAACATAAAAACCAATGTTTACAATTGTTTTCAGGTTCTTTATGGCGGCCATCTTGGATTTTCAAAATGGCATTTTGGTGACTTCATGATGATATCACACATTTTTAACAATTGTGTGCATATGTCTATGACCCAATAAACATCTTACAACAAGAATTTTTAATTTATTATGTTCTTTTGATGAGATATGGCTTAAAGGTCCAAAATCATAAAAAATCACTTGATGACGTCATCATGATGTCACTTGTTTATGATGTTTATCTATCCCGCCATACCTGCATACCAAGATTTAACCCAATCGGACTTATACTTTCAGAGATATAGGGCATTGAAAAAAATGGACCTGTAATGTGACACCCAATGACTTTTCATGTGTCACGTCACATTAAAGGTCCATTTTTTTCAAAAGAACCTGAAAACAAATGTAAACATTGGTTTTCATGTTAAGTATATCCTAACGTTTCCAAAAATGTATAGTTTAGCAAATCTACAAAAAAAAGTGAACGAAAATACATAAGAAACCTGACTAATATGTACCACTGACTTGCAGTAAAGAACTCTCATAATAGAGCAAGGGTTAAAACACACACTACTTTAAAAGAAGGGTAAATGCTCTGAAAAAAAGAAGTAATTTTGCCACTGTACATGTCAGTATGCTAATGTTTAAAGGTATATGTAGGATACATCATTTGCAGATATCGAAAATAGTTACTACCGAATTATTAAGTAGATATCGCACTAGATATCCTGTAATTGTTCCCCCCCCCCCCCCCACAAAAAAATAAAATAATAATTTGTTTTAAAAATTCACAATTGCCGAACGGCAATCATAAAAAAACAAGAACAACATAAGAATGTTGCTTTTTCTTCGGCATCCATGATTGTAAAACTTCAGACAGGTCAGTTAAACGATATTTACTATAAAATACAACCCCCCTTTCCCCCCCCCCCCCCCCCCCCAATTCACCCATTTCTGATAATTCAAGCAATTACCAATGGTGTATCCTACCTTTAAGCAACATGACTAGATGTGCGTCATTGAATACCGGTATGTACCGTACCGTACGTACATGTAACCGGCAGTGTGTTATTGATGAAAGTTGTTTGTTTCAATTGAAATATCTTTCTGTTATATATTATTTACAGGTTTAGGTATTACATTTGTTCACTGCTTCATATCCATCTCTACTTAATCCCACCGCATTACGCATTCACAATTGTCTGTCTGTCTGTGCGTGGGTGGGTGGGCGGGCTGTTTTTTTAATATGTTGATTAAAAGTACCACACTTCGTCTGTGCTGTTGCCGTGACAACAAAGCTCGGACCCTTATTGAAAGTGTTCATTAACCTTTGATGAGAAGTCGCAAAGCCGGATATTAATGTGCCGTCTGAACACAGCTAATGCATTGTTTGGCACAGCATCAAATGCAGTTCTTGAATGTGTGATTTGATCGTACCATCTTGTACACAATAGGAACAATAGGACTGCATACGTACGTCTCTGTAGGAATGGGTTTTTTTTAAGGTGAATTGGTCGCCACCAAGATTTTATGAAATATGGATTTTACCAAAAAAATAGGGTTAATGTTTGGGTTAGGGTATATTATGTGACCTTTCACCACAAAATGGGAGTAAAGTCGCACGATGTGATTCGGAGATATGGCCATCCAAAGTCAAAATATGAAGGGGTGGTAAATTTTGAGATTTTGTGTAATTTGGAAAGCCCAAGTCCTCGTCGACATATTCCCATTATGGGGGTGAGATCAGATGATCGAAAACCTCTTAAATTACGCAATTTGCGTAGTTAGTGTTTGGATTAAAGTCCATTAGTGGTCTAATTAACACGGTAATTAAATATGCAAATCAGGTTCTCGTTAGTATCCCACGTTTTCAAAAATTTCGATATTTTGTTGTTTATACAACAGTTTGTACGTGTGAAAAATTTTGCGTTTATATATGTCATCCGGCGCGAACTGGTTAACAAACAGAAGTTTAGATTGCACAAATGACGGAAATGCCTGCCCAATAATGAATTTGAATGGCCAAAAAGGCACCTCGAAAAAGCTCCTGCAAATTTGAATGCTGTTTTGTTGAATTGTTAAATTGGATGATGCAATAGCATCTTTGCCAAGATTGTATTTATGACCATTTTCAGCAGCACTCAATTTTGCGCGAAATAGAAGGCGTTATGGTTAAATTGGCTGCTATTGCCGAAATTTGTGTAGAACACATTCCAATTTAATATTATTGAATTCAAGATTTCAGGAGACCCTGTATATTTTGTTTTCAGTATTAAGCATGGCTTCTCATTGGGAGTCACTGGTGTTTTTTTTTTTTTAGGTTTAACCACTTCACGTCGGAGGACGTGTATACACGAAAAGTTTTTCTCAGAATTAAAAACAGATGACGGATAAACACTCCACGAGCAAGGCCGGAAATATCAATCAGCGACTGGGCTCGCAGGGAGCGAGGCCGAAACATTTCAGGGTGTGCTACCCCCAGATGCTGGCCTGAACCCGTCTTGGATCAGGGTTCATGAAAAACAATCAAGCGCCTAGGCCCGGTCGATGTCCAAATAACACAGACGCGAACTGTTAAACTAAGTTGCGTTTCTTTCTTTGGCTAATATATTTGAAGTTCTGTTGGACAGTTTTCAGCTTGACATTTATTTTTATAAGACTAGCGTACGCGTAAATTATGATAGCACTTGACTAATTACTTATTTTTTTTATTTTCCTTTTTATCATTTAGATATCTACTATGACGTCAAGCCAATATCTAACACACAGAACACATGTAACTGTAGAAGGCCCAAAGATGCATTACAGAAAGGATGCGGCGACGATTGCCTAAATAGGTTAGTTAATTTGTTTCTGAAATACATGTACTTAATTTTATATTATTATTATTATTTATTATTTTTTTTAATTTTTTTTTACAACAAATGTGACTAGTATTTTTTTCGGACCCATTTTTATTAGAATCTGTTTGAATCAAAATTGATTTATTACCAAAATGTCAAAATTTTGATTATCAGTTGCTTTTTCGCCTTTAATGCAGAATAACATCTGCATAAAATGTCACGTGTAAAGGGTGGAGCCGTACATTAATGTTGGCAGGAAATTCTTCATTTGTAAATAACAAAGCATTTTTAAGGTTTTCCTGACAATAAATACATGTGTACATCTAAAACATAATGGCATCATTGGAGCTTTGTGTCTATCGTCCACACATTTAAACATAGTGTGGTGCCATTGTGTCTCAGAATTATTGCTTGTGCAAAACAACAACCTTTTTTGGTTGAAATTTTGGTACATCATGTCAATAACTTGCAATTGTTGTTTATTAAAGGTACGGTAGGATACACCATTTGCAGATATCAAAAATAAATTCTACCAAATTATTAAAAAAAAATATCTTATTTGAAAGTAAATAATGATTGTAGGCATCCAGCAAAATGATTGCGCTAAATATCCTGTAATTTTTTTGAAAAATTTAATTTTTTTTTTTTTAATTCACGGTCGCCAGACGGCGATAACGGAAAAAACAAGAACAACATAATAATCTCTGCCCGACGCCGGTTAAAATCGAACATAGTTTTTCTTGCTTTTCTCAGCTTGCATGATTGTAAAATTTTGACAGGTTAGTTAAACGATATTTACTATACAACCCCCCAAATTCACCCATTCCTGATCATTCAAACAATTACCAATGGTGTATCCTACCTTTAAATCTTTCATTTTTGATTTCTCTGAGATTGTGTCTTCGCGCAGTTCAAAAGATTGCTTTCAACAATAGTCCCTTTTTTTTTCTTGTGCAGAAAAAACAATTCCCAATAAGCACTACATTATATATGAGTCGCTGCGTGTCATTTGTGACCCGCTCCATCGTAATCAGGAATAAGTCGCTGGAGCCGTTTTACGCAATCGGCCGTTGAAGTGAACGCATGGGTGAAAATCGTGACCAAGTCGTTTTTCTGAACATTGTATTTTTAGGAAGTGTAGTTATCACAGATTATTTTCATTAATGTCTTGTATGTAAAACCGATAAATAACAACGAAAATAGAGAAGGTTTTGTGTGAGCTGTCCGTATGATTTTGGTCAATTTTGTTTATTTCAAAGCTGTTTTTCTCGGAATGTGGATTCGGCAAATAAATATACACCTGTCATCTTCATCAGACCATAACTCGTTTAGCTAAGAAGATACACACTTGTGACGGGTATCATTAGAAAGCTTATGAAATTCCCTTTCTCATCTTGTGCATATCTCAAAAAGTAATTTCGAGACTTATTCCTGATTTCAATAAAGCAGGTCACATTTAGACTTTTGTTTTTTTGTTTTTCTGGTGGTTTTTTTTTGGTTGTTATTACTCAGACCCAATCACTGATTGCAAAAACCTCCAACGTGTGTATATCGCAGCAGTCCTGCCATTCAGTCCTGCTTGATGTTATTTTTGATTTTTTTTTGATTGATGAGTGTCGTTTATTGGTTGATTCCAGAATGGTCCTTAGCGAATGCTCCCCGGGTACCTGTCCCTGTGGGGACCTGTGCTGTAATCAGAGAATACAGAGACATGATTGGGCACCGGGGCTTCAGAGATTCATGGTAAGCGGTGCGGAAAGTGGCAGCATTCTCTCAACACAATTTTGTCTTCCTCCCTCGCTCTAACCTGTCACTGTCCAAGTGATGTATCAACATATTTACTAATCTCTCTTCGTATCTTGTTTGTTGCCATTACGTCCAGCTGGTTCTTGGCCTTTTGGTTGGGGATTCTCATTTAAAAACATTTTTTCAACATCTACAAGGAAATTACTCCAAGGAAATTACTTGGACACACATTTGTATTTTGTCGCTTAAAACAAAGTTTATGCAAATTCACCTAGTCAGTTAAAGTTTCCCTCGCGATTTATTAGTGTATATTTAAGATAAAAAGTTGTATACTCATTGAGTGATCCCCACAATGTCGCTTCCCAGGTTGTATCTTAAAATCAGGCGTGATCCTTGGCCACACAGAATTCTGGTGTTTATGATTTTCTGACTAGCGCCCTTAAAACAAAGATACCGACAATTTGGGAGACCGCCAACAAAGGGCAAGATTCTCTAACTTGGGGAACAAGCTTTAGTTTAGTTTCATAACTAAATGTTGGCAAATTGTTTTGTGTGTGATACCAGTAAAACTTTTGTATTGCTATAAATATAGCAAGTTGAAAAGGAAAAAAAGGTAAATCTTGAAAGTAGCATAGGGAGAGAAAGGAACTTTAAATTCCGATTGTCCATGGATATTCCTGTACTGTTTACTGTCTAATGTCCCAGACCAGGGAACGCGGTTGGGGCATCTGCGCCAAGCATCCCATCAAAGCTGGGGAATTCATCCTGGAGTACGTCGGCGAAGTCATCAGCGTCAAGGAACTCTGGAAGCGAGCCCTCAGCGACTACCAGTACCAGAAGCATCACTACTACCTCAATCTGGACTCAGGTACCGTCATCGATGGGTACCGGTACGGTAACGAGGGTCGGTTCGTCAACCACGGCTGCGATCCCAACTGTGAGATGCAGAAGTGGTCGGTCAGCGGAATGTACCGCATCGCGCTCTTTGCCCTGCGGGACATCGAGCCTACTCAGGAATTGACGTACGACTACAACTTTCACGCCTTCAATCTCGAAACGCAGGTGAGGACGTGGCGTTCAGTTGAGATTCTTTATTCGTCTAAAATGCAGAATAAAAAGAAATACAGATCACATACACATACAAATAACACAAACACAATGCACGTTTAGACAGTACACAAAAACTGTAGCTTAAAGGCAAGTGAATCATTTAGCCGGCGCCAGTTAAATGATTCAGTTGACACTATTTTGCTGGCTAGGTACTGAACATTTTTTACTTTAATATACATTTTTACCGGGACATATTTCAGTCTTGTTATGTGCTAACATTGTCATTGTGACTTCATATATTCACAAGACAGGAATCAATTTTACAATTTCGAACGTTTTTTCCCTTTAAAACAAAAACAATCTTCCAGAGCCACAAGTCAGGAGAAAAATATGAGGGGTTCTGGCAAAAGGAGACGGAACTGGGCAGATGTTGAAATAAGGGTTCTCATGTATCAGAAATGAGGATAAAAGTATCCTCACAATGCTGTTTGTTGCACTTCAATCAAACATTCCATTAACAAGTTATGGCTGTTTAAAGTTCGCATTTATCAACATGTCGCCAAAGTAAAATGTTGAGTAAAAGGCCTTTGATGTTTCGAATTTTTTTGTATGAAAAAATGCCAATTGTTTTTTCTATAAAAACACTTTTTGTATTACTTTCATACTATTTCTTCAAAAAATATAGTTAGTAGGCATGCCACAGATTACAAACATCAATAAATCTAAAAATTGAAATAATCTCCCATTATTCATTATTTTGCAGTTTTCTCAACTATACCCTGTGTCCAGTTCCATCTCATTTTTCCCGAACATCTCACAAATTTGTTTTAATACTACATGTACATGTCATTAAATGTTGGAGTCAATTTAATGTTTCTATCATTATGTTATCATGCAACAACCCTCTATAATGAATGACAAACAAAGTCGTCTCTTTGTACCACGACTGGACAAAAACTGAACCAGGTTGTATTATCCTCGTTACAGCAAGAGTGCATGTGTGGAAGCACCAACTGCAGGGGAACTATCGGAGGGAAAACGCAGAAACTGAACGGTGTGGTCAAGAAAGAGCTGACGTGCGGCAAAAAGACGGGCAAGAAGTGTGGCCGGCCACCCAAGGACAAGAGGAAGTCCCTAAACCACCTCAAGAAAAGGGTGAGAAGATGTGACTTGTTGAGTCGCCTTTTCTGGGGAATTGATTCTAGCCGATTCAGATCAAGTCATTTGGTCGAGTTGTTAGACTGTCAGGTTTGTTTCAGTTTGTGTCGCAGACGTTTCAGCCTTACCTGTTTTACTGAGACTGGTTTAGTTTCAGCATGATACTGTAGACCTGGGGCCAATTTGCTTAGCATGACAATTTGTCCTTGGCAAAAACAAGGTTACAGACCAAATTTTTACCTGATCTTTATTGTTCTGGATTGATAATCAGCTGTTTTCTTGCTTGGCATGAAAAACATTTATAATTTTGGCTAGTAACCTGTTTTTAATGAGCAAGACTTTTTGTGCTAAGCAAATTATTTTGCTTAGCAGCTCTATGAAATTGGGCCCAGATGGCGATGTTTAAAGGTAGGATACACCTTTTGCCAACATCAAAAAAAAATTACTACTGAATTATTAAGAAATAACTTATTCGAAAGTAAATAATGATTCTAGGCATCCAGCTAAATGATTGCGCTAGATATCCTGTATTTGTTCCCGAAATTTGTTTAAATCACGATTGCCAGACGGCGATCGCAAACAAAACAAGAACAACTTAAGAATAACTGCCCAACGCCGGTTGAAAAAAACGCTGTTTTCATGCTTTTCTCGGCATCCATGATTGTAAAACTTTGGTCAGGTCAGTAAAAACGATATTTACTATAAAAAAACGACCCCCCCAAATTCACCAATTCATGATAATTCAAGCAATTACCAATGGTGTATCCTACTTTTAAGTAATACCCTAAGCCCAAAGGTGTATTTCAATTGATGGATTTAGCACTATAAGGTTTAAAGGTCGTATACCCCATTTGCAGACATCAAAGAAAATTACTATCGAAATAGTAAGAAATACCGCTATCTTACTTATTTAAAAGTAACTAATGATTCTAGGCATCAAGCAAAATGATTGCGCTAGATATCCTGTAATTGCAATCGCGAAAAGTTAACAAATATAAACTGCCCAACTGTTGAAAACGAACGCTGTTTTTCTTGCTTTTTTTTCTCGGCATCCAGGTTTGTAAAAGTAAATCGGATACGGCCTTAAACTCGCAATGTTTGGTCCTTTGCTCGCAGAAGAGTTATGTCATTTGCCTGTAGAAGTTGTCCGTAAAACGTTCTTGCTCGGTATTTAGGTTTGTTTAAAACTGCACCAGTTGCAACTATTGATTCGCTTCTTTCGCTTCGTTATTCCTACTAATCTAACCTAACAGGAGAACACTGCTGAAGAATTGTGTGCCTTAAAGACCCTACGGCTGTTGCTGCCCCGACCGATGTCCGTGAGAGAGATGAATCTCATTGCAAACCGGCGCGTATTCCTTCTGCGGAATATTGAGAAGGTGAAGTGTGTCCGCGAGGCTACCTTGAAGGCCAGGCAAGGAACGAAGACGGTGAAAGTCATCAATCCGGAGGCCAATAAAAAAGGTTGGATTGAGTAATAAACCCCAAACCCCCAAGTTTCTCACAAGTAATCTGAAGACTAGTGTCTTCCAATATTTGTTACTGGGGACCACTGCCTGAATCCTGCAAAATCTACTTTTTTTTATAAACACCCTAGTAACCTCAACCCTCCGAAATAATCAGATTGGGCCTGATGACCTGGATCCTCAAATTTTTCCCCCAAAGGGTAAAATCATCTCGTGACCTCAATCCTGCAAAATCTTCTGATGCTTCGACTTCTGAAGACCCCTCAATCTTCTAAATTCCTCCATTTGGCAATACAATTTTTGAAGGATTTGGGAAGGTTAGGGTTAACCATAGAGCTATATTAAATTACTAGAGCGCTAACTCTTCATTCTTACGAAGATACTTTGAATCCATTCTGAGACAATTTGAATTCATGTGCGTGTTGTAGAACATAATACAAATAGATGGATTGAATTTTGAAAGTGTACTCTAAATGCAACGCGCGTGCAAGTAGAACAGACGCAAACAACTTTACGCGCGTCATGTCAGTTTGAAAAAAAGTCACGCAAAATCAACTGCAGCGCGCGGATACGCACGCACATTTGCGATGTTTGGCCTCATTTGCTGATCTTGCGTTTCGGTTTCGGGCGTAACGGCTTCGGTAACTAACGCACTGTATAGAATACAAACGCAGATATGCAAATAGCCGTACAAAAGCCGTACAAAATGTTGAGGTTTCCATAGGTTTATGTGCAAACATGGATGCGCCCAGCTCGCATCACTTTGTACATCTAGCCAGCGCACCAGTAATTTAATGTAGCTCTATGGGGTTAACTCATATTGTTTTGATTCGTCACTGGTAATCATACCAAAGTTTCCTTGAGAGATAAAATGGCACTGTAGCTTGCAAGCCTGACAAAACCTGTTGAGAGAGAAAACGAGGAACAAATATTTACTTCTTTTTTTTTTTTTTAGACGTCTTTATGGCTCAGTTCACGGCGCTGAAGACGTCGCGCTCTGTCAAGACACGACGGCTGGCGGCCGCAGAGATCAACGTGGAGGTCACCAAGGCGGCAAGACTCGCTCAGGTCTTCAAGGATATCTACACGATGGTCTGCACGTACAGGGATTCCAGCGGGCAAAGTTTGGCGATTCCGTTCATGAACAGACCGTCCAAGAAGAGGTGAGAGAAAAAGTTTTTGGTTGGTTGTTTAACCAGTTTGCGCCGGAGGACGTATATACAAGCAAAGTTTTCCCCGGATTCAAAACGGATGTCGCATAAACACGTCACGAGCAAGGCCGGAAATGTCTGTCAGCAGCGAAAAAATGGAGTCTAAAAAATTACATGTCTGCCATGAAGTGTATACAAATACGTAAAGCCCCCCCCCCCCCCCCCCCCCCCAAAGCCTTATCCTCCTCTTTTTATTAACCCTAACCCCGAAGGGGTATTCTGTGAGTTGCCTTTCACACGCATCAGATTGCAAGGTTTGTCAAAGTGTCTATCTTGCTCACTGCGAGAGATTCATCAAGTTCACCAGCTGCACTTTGTTGCGTGTAGAAGGGTGGGGGTTAAACTTCGGACTAGAAACTTTAATTTTTTATTTGGCCTTCTGCCAACAATAATAGTTGGGTTCACAACAAACGATTGAATGTTTCTGAAGCATAACATGCACCAAAATGGCTAGAGTTTCTGCAGTTGGGAGCTGAAAATCGCTTTAAAGTCTAGGACAAAGACGAAGCCAGGGATTCGAAAAGGCCCATAGAATGTCTTATGCAAAACTCTTACCCCAAATTTCTGTATAGGATAATGCACAAGGTACGCGCCATTCGTCGGTGATAATTATTACCCACGAATGGCGCGCTACCGAGGGTATAACCGACTTCATTGACTTAACCTCCACCCGTGACGTCACCACCTATTGTCCCAGCGCTCCATGCACAAATAGAGCGTCTTTGTTTAGAAGACACTTAATACTATAAACCGGCGTAGCGGTTTGTGATATTTTTTTCAGGAGCTTTTTTTTTCTAAAGAATTATAAAGAACGGCTTTCTCAACCAGCTCGCCAATAGCATAGTTGGTAGAGAGGAGAGCTATGGATCGAAAGGTCTGTGGTTCGAATCTGACTATCTTTAACGATTGTCTTTTTCTTCGACACATTTTCGTATGGGTTAGTTTAACCATAGAACAAGGTTGAAGGGAAATCCGTGTTAGGTTACTCAGGTTTCTAATAAACAGAGTTGTAGTCGAGTCCCTTCAAGTTTGTTCACAAGTCCTTTCATAAATGCAGTCACAAGTACCTAGATGAACAATGACAAAGGAATGCTTTTGTCAAAGCTGATTTGAATAGCTTGTGTTTTGAATTGGAACTGAAGGACTTGTGATGGACTTGCAGGGACTTACAGGGACTTGCAGGGACTTGTGATGGACTCGACTACATCCCTGCTAATAAATTACAAGAAGAACTGCTACACTGGTTAGTTGTTAGTGACTTCCTCTTTGTTCACTTGCGTTACCTTCCAAAAAGAATGGAGAGATATCGCCTTCAACGCTCCTTTGTGCAAAATAATGGAGCGTTGGGACAATAGGGTGACGTCACGGGTTGAGGTTAATATACATGTAGATATAAACAGCATCATATCCTTGTCTGTTGAAACTGCATGATGTGTATCTGTTGTCTCAATTTGTTTTGAAACTCCAGGAACCAGGATTACTACCAGCGTATATCAGACCCCATTGACCTGAGTACCATAGAGAGACACATCATGTCGGGCTACTACAAGACGGTGGAGAGGTTTGATGAACACTTCATGCGCGTCTTCAGAAATGCCGAGGTGATAAGCCACACGATTTCTGCAAAAATTTGTCAATTTTTCACTTTGTGCGACATTATCCCTCACCCCCTTTGTCTTTATTGCTATAAAGAAATCCTCAATCTGACCACAGTCTTCCAATTACCACCATGTAAAAATTGGATTCATCCTCAAATCCTCCAAAATCATCCGTTATTTCTTGAATTTGTTCAGTGAGAGGAGTGGCCATTGCCTTAATCCTCCAAAATTCTCCACTGATCACTGTTTTTGTGTCGAGGTAGTGCTGATAATTTTCACAAGCAGTGCATATGATGTCGATAATAATTGAGTTATGCATGACTGAATGTAAACAATGCTGGGTACAGCCTTCAAACTTGACACAGCCTTCGAACTTGACACAATGCATCCTCTGAAATCAACCAACACTTTTTTTGCCATTCAATCCTCAATCCTCCAAAATACTTCAAAAACCACCCCGACGATTGAATAGAGTTAGGGTTTAAACAAAACAATTTGGCCCACATTTAGGAGATAATGACTAAGGAAAGTTCAACAACGGGCTTTTTATGCCCATACAAGCTTTGAGAAACTACGGAATGCAGTTAAGGAGGAGTGATAACTAAGGTTTGTGATAAGACCTTGATGAATGGGTGGTTATTGTGAATGCCGCGGTACTCGCCCACATTGAGTACAGTTATTCAAGTGTCGTGAACTCTACTATCAATTCCATGCTGATTTCTTATTAACAATTTGTTGGAAATGTTTGGCACGTTCTCATTCAGCCGATTGAAGCTTACATTTCTTTAAAATGACAGCTACAAGAAGGAATAATTTCACAGACGATTTCGTGTTGTTAATATTTTTGCAACAAGTTAGATTTTCAACAATTATTGGGTCGGTTACTTTTTGGCACAGCTGGGAAACGTATACTCCATGATCTTTAACCCTAACAATACCCATCCAGGTTTTGTTGGAATCTGTTAGAATGGGTACTGGACCCCTAAAACTGATAGTCTTTTACACTGGGTTCTAGGCATACCTCCAGAATCGGAGTGCAACAGTTTGTGTGTACCGTAATTTCCTGCGGTAAAGACGCGGCTTATCTGACTTTCTAGACCACAAAAACATCGCCGCGCCTTATCTTTCAGTGCGCCGTATATGATGTCGCTTGAGTTCAAAGTGATGGTCTTTGTGTGAAGAATTCTTTGAACGCCGCAATCTTACTCAATAATGCGGTCAACCAATTAGCCCAACTCTCCGGACATTGTGACCGTGTTTCCATTAACAATGCCGCGATGTGTTGATACCCCTACGACCGTACATGTATGTGATTTAGCACTCGGCAGCGTGCGTAGTCTTGTTTGCAAGACGTTTTTCGCGATGCGGGGCGCCCTCTAACGTACGCCGTAGAGTACCACGCGCGAATTACCGCATCGGCGGCCTACGGTACGCGCGCTGCATATACCGCGATTAAGATCGTCTTGCAAACAAGACTACAGCGTGCGCTGCATGACGCGTACAACAGCGATAAAAAGCTGGCCCGTACTATGTGGCCTTTTTCTAAACGTTTTTTCATCTACGTTCCGGCTTCATGCAATTCACCATCCGAACTACACAGCGCGGAGCATTCACAACGACTGGAAAAAAGATTAGGGGATACCATGCACGCGCGCGATCGCTGCATGTGATGTACATGTACATGTGCATGCAGTTTATACTGCAGTGATACATGATATGTATCGGCAAACCTCGTGCGATATTGTGACTACTGGTTTGAAGTTTTCATACATTGTTTGCGTGCCAGATAAACTCAAGTACTCAGCAAATTCTTGCTTGGAATAGTGGGATCCTTCTAAGGCAACAAAATGACCCCTTTGTGGCGATGTACCTACACCGGGTGGCGCCTGGTGTGCGTTCAAGCATGCGCTTTATTCGGCAGTGCGCTTTATCTGTTGACGTTTGAAATTTTTTGGGGTGATTTTAGGGACCTGCGCCTTAACCGCCGTGCGGCTTTACCGCAGGAATTTACGGTACACGTATAGTTTGCCATATGTGACCGGCTCTACAAAAAGGTGTATTATGTCGCAAAATAAAACCCACAAAGTAAGCTTTCATTTGGTATATAATAGAGCTCTATAGCCCCTCTTGTTTTGGAGATGTGACGTGTTCACATATTGGTTACTTCCTTGGAGTTCAAATTACACAACTGAGAAAACGCGCTTTGAAATAGCTGGCTCTGTTGTACTACAACAGAACGATGCACACAAAATTGTAGTTTTTTTCACTTTATTCATCCAATCAACATTTCTTTGAATGTAACCTGAAACTGTAGGTATTGAAGATGTCATTCATGACAACAAATACAAATCACCTTTTGATGAAATGTTTACCCTCTCAACGTTGAGCGGGCCATTACATGATAGTGCAAAGCGCGACTTAATACACCTTTTTGTAGAGCCGGTCACATATGGTGTTGGAATTTGCAAGGATGGGTATGGTTCCTTGTAAATTACACTTGGGACTTACATGTAGGGTTAAGCTTTGGGGTGAGTTTGAACCCGCATTCAAATTGTGGATGTAGAACACTAGAGGACAATATGGTCCACGATCGAAAATCGTGTACAAAACCTATTGGAGACCTTCCCAAAAAGTACAAACAAAAGAGTGTCCACGATGGAAGGTATTCACACACATACATGTGTGTTGACGAGTTGTCCCCCCTAGCCGTTCTGCCCCGCATTTGACCCCGTCTCACTTGAGACGCATTTCCTCTTCTTCTGAGTGAGGACATCCTGAGTGTGAACATCCCCCATTGAGCAGGAAATCTTTTCATTGTCAGGGGTGTCAAAACCAATTAAAGGTGTCAGCGATGTGTTTGTTAGCAAGATAAGCTTTAGAGGGTGACGCTATAAAGCTGTTACAGAAAAAGTAGGTCACTTCAATCCGATCATGGGCAGAGAGCGTGCCGTTTGTGTTGGTGATTTTCAAACCATTGCATATTCCTGTCATGTGATGCAAAAAACCACAAACTTTACTTCAAACCGTCCAATAGTATGTTTTGGGGGTCAACCATGTGATTGGTTCCATATGGTTCCTAGTAAATTACGTAGAACACTAGAGGGAAATAGAGTCCACGATTGACAGATTGTGCACGGTTACAAATCGTGAACAAAACCTATGGGAGTTTTTACAAAAGAGGCGCAATTGCTTTTCCTGTATTTAATGTGATGCAACATCACAAACTTTACTTCAAACCATCCAATAGTATGTTTTTGGGGGTCGACCATGTGATTTTGTTTCTGCTCCGTGCACACTGGCAATATTTCTGAGGTCTTCAGTAGAAGTCGTCGTGATTGGACTCGATAGGAAATCTTGTTCTTACTGCAAAACTCAAAAATGCATGTATCCACATTGCAGTGTTGTATTCAAGCCCCTGCAAGTCCAGTCACAAGTCCAGTCACAAGTTCTTTCATATTTCCAGTCGCAAGTAACTGGTTGAACAATAAGGAATGCTTTTGTTAACAGTTCATTTGAATAGCTAGTGACTTGACTTGGGACTGAAGGACTTGTGATGGACTTGCAGGGACTCGAATACAACTCTGCCACATTGCGTGTACAGTACAGTATGAGCCTAAGATATTGTACATGTCCCAGCAAATACATGTACCCGTGAAATAGCCCACAAGGAAATTTATTTGGACTTTAATAACAAAATCCAACATACAAGTATATCCAACCATCTCTAACTGCCAAGAATCTAACAGGGTCTCTCTGGGCCTGCGATACCTATCCTAACAAGATCCAACGCCAACCTTAAACCTTTACCAGCATACCCAACCAAACAAAACCCGGCGAAATCTACTGATGGAATTTGTTGGGCCTGGGGTCTAGTTAGGGATAATCAGCCGGTACTTTACATTACATTGTGAATAAATCCCAATGGCTGACTTGTAGACTCTATTATTACACCAGTCTTTTTCTCCCTTCAATGCGAAGATTATCTTTCTTGCACTGCCTTTTTAAAACTACACTCGTGATTTAATACTGGGGTGGTGTTTTTTTGGTTAGAAGTACCATGGCAAGAAGTCGGAGTTAGGCAAGGATGCCTCTGCTCTACGCAAGGCCTACCTCAAGGCCAAACTCGACAACGCCAAGTTCTTTGAAGACATCCTCGGGGAACCACAGAATGAAAAAGAACTCAAAGAAGGTAGGAAAAAGCACAAATAAAAGTACCTCGGAAAAGTGTATTCTCCAGCCAATCGTATAAATCTCAGAGCAAACTCAGATTTAAAGATCGCAAAGACTGAGTGGTCAGCAGTGAATGTGGACCTTGGTTGCATTAATCACACGACTTTATTAATGCTGTGATGTTTTTTTGTTTTTTGTTTATTGTAGATAGAAAAGCAGCCAAGGAAGAGGAAGAAGAGGAAATCATTCGGTGTCTGTGTGGATTGTTCAATGATGAAGGACTCATGATACAATGTGAAACCTGCTTGGTATGTATCTCATTCTAACCCAACTACACTGTGCTTGCCCTCTGCCCTGTCCTCTGCCCTGTCATCTGCCCTGTCATCTCCCTGTCATCTGCCCTGTGCCCTGCCCTGTGCCCTGCCCTGTGCCCTGCCCTGTGCCCTGCCCTGTGCCCTGCCCCCTGCCCTGTGCCCTGCCCCCTGCCCTGCCCTCTGCCCTGCCCTGCCCTCTGCCCTCTGCCCTCTGCCCTCTGCCCTCTGCCCTCTGCCCTCTGCCCTCTGCCCTCTGCCCTCTGCCCTCTGCCCTCTGCCCTCTGCCCTCTGCCCTCTGCCCTCTGCCCTCTGCCCTCTGCCCTCTGCCCTCTGCCCTCTGCCCTCTGCCCTCTGCCCTCTGCCCTCTGCCCTCTGCCCTCTGCCCTCTGCCCTCTGCCCTCTGCCCTCTGCCCTCTGCCCTCTGCCCTTTGCCCTCTGCCCTCTGCCCTCTGCCCTCTGCCCTCTGCCCTGCCCTCTGCCCTGCCCTCTGCCCTGCCCTCTGCCCTGCCCTCTGCCCTGCCCTCTGCCCTGCCCTCTGCCCTGCCCTCTGCCCTGCCCTCTGCCCTGCCCTCTGCCCTGCCCTCTGCCCTGCCCTCTGCCCTGCCCTCTGCCCTGCCCTCTGCCCTGCCCTCTGCCCTGCCCTCTGCACGTGTTTATCCATCATCCCTTTTTAATTTTGGTACAAAAAATTCATCATTACTGTTCATTTTATAGTACTTCTTGTAAGAACTTGTAAGCCTAGATATTGTAAACCGTGTTTTGTGTTCGTGTCATCCCTGTAGATCTGGCAGCATTGTGACTGCATCGATATGAAGGAGCCAGCTGAGCATTATCTGTGTGAACTCTGCCAACCCAGACCAGTACCAAAGGTATAAAACACAGCTATATCAACAATATGTGACATCCTAAACCATTGACTGGTAGTAATGCAGTAGTAATGTGTGGGCTCCTGGAGCATAGTTTCTAAATTCAGTACCCTGTGGAGACCTGAATGCAATGGGAACAATGGAAGTGAAAAGGTTCCCGCAGGGTTTTCACGAAATATATTTATGTATTTTACTCTAAAACTAGGGTTAGTGTTTGGGTTAGGGTATAATATAGGAGCATTTTGAAGATAATGTTTGACAGTCCACAATTTTGTACATGAGAACAAAGAGATATCTCCACAGAAAAACAAATTTGCGGATGGCAACAATGGTTCTCAGGACTCTCATATTTGGTACCACAGCAAACGCGAATGCAAATTTGTCACGTCGGGGCAATGTTTTGCTCCAAAATCGCCAAACTTGAGCTCGTTTGAGCTCCGGCAAATTTCGCAGCAAATATTTTGTGACGAAAATTTTGCTTTGCATTTGCATTCGCCTAAAGTATGAACCGGCCTGAAGTCTTGCCAAAATTTGTAACGTTTATAAAGCACTTTCCAATTGTTTCGGTCGCTGGTTGCTGGTCATTGGTTGAGTGTTTTCAGAGTCCTCGGTTGTGCTGTGATCACGTGACTGTTCCAACCAAAGTTGAACCGAGTGCGTGTGCTACTCAAGTTGCTTGTTACGTTTGACCCTAGCGTGTGTGACAAACAATCCTCGGTCATGCATTTTAGCGCGTTAAATTATATTTGTTTCTGGTTGAAGTTATGACGTCCAAAACAGCTTTTCCTAGAATCAAGACAATTCAAGCAGCAACGCTGGAGGGTTTAGCTTTAAAGATAGGATACATGATTGGTAATTGTTTGAATTATCATGAATGGGTGGATTTGGCGGGTTGTGTTTTATAGTAAATATCGTTTAACTGAACTGTCCGAAGTTTTACAATCATGGATGCCGGGAAAAGCAAGAAAAACGGCGTTAGTTTTCAACCGGCGTCGGGCAGTTGTTCCCTATGTTCTTGATTTCTTTTTGCGATTGCCGTCCGACGATCGTTATTTTATTTGCTTTTAAAATTAAATTTGCGAATGGTGTATCCTACCTTAGGATCCTAAGGTAGGATACACCATTTGCAGATATCGAAAATATTTACTACCGAAATATTAAGAAATATCTTACTTATCTGAAAGTCAATAATGATTCTAGGCATCCAGCAAAATGATTGCGCTAGATATCCGGTAATTATTTCAAGAAATTGAATTTTATAAAGAAAAATTCGCGATCGCCGTCCGGACAGGTCAGTTAAACGGTATTTACTATAAAATACAACCCCCCCCCCCCCCCCCCCCCCCAAATCTACACATTCATGATAATTCAAGCAATTACCAATGGTGTATCCTACCTTTAAACGATCCCATGTAAAAGACGGGATTGTACGTTTATTAACTGACACAACTTTGTTGATATCGAGTACATCTCTTCAAGTGATGTGAGGGTTTCACACTGAATAACACACACTGTCTCTGTCGTTCACAGGATATCCGCATGGTGCCCCAGCCCAAGTTTACACAACCTGATCAGACTTATTACCTGTGCCTACAAAGGGATGAAACGCTGACTGTCCGACAAGGTACCAGACTAATCATTACTTTTTCTTCTTTTTTGAAAAAATTGCAATGTCAAGTGAGTTAAAGTACCAGACCATTATACATTTATTGGCTGATGTAATCAATGCAGACAAGGTACCAGACAAGGTACCCGACCAGCTATCCATATAATAGTCGGCATTATCGAGGTAGACAAGGTACCAGATAATCTGACCATTTGTTTTAACACATGTAGTCGACATAAGGTACCAGACAAGGTACCAGACATAAACTACACAGTGTAAAGTAGAGAATGTACCAGGAGTCAATTTCATGGAGCTGCTAAGCACAAACATTTGCTTAGCATGAACATTCTTTCTTGGCAAAAACAGGGTTACAAACCAAATGTTCAGTTGATGTATATTGTTTGTGACGACTGGTTGGTTTTTGCTTAGCATGAAAAGCACATGAAGTTTTAGATGGTAACCTGATTTTACTGAGTAAGACTGTTTTGTGCTAAGCACATTTTTGTGTTTAGCAGCTTTATGAAATTGGCCCCTGACCGTTGATCAATTTGTTTAATGGTTAGAGTAGTTGACAAGAAAAGTAAGAGAACATGAGGACAGTCGATGAAGTGTAAATCCCTCATTATTTAGCTGGTTACCCTTCTTTGCTAAGCAAATATTTTTCTATACGAATTTTGAGTAAACTCTTGGAAATAATTCTTTACACGAATATTACTAATTTGTCCCTGCAGTGACCTACCGGTATTAACCATCAGAAAAAAGATAGCATGTCATAAAAAGTCAAATTTAACAGAGAAATTTAAGCATTTGTGTACTTAAAAACATCTATTTTTTTAGACCAGTCTCATAGGGTTTGTGCACAGGGTTTCAAGTGATGTGCAGGTATGGAATTCTTTCTTAACTCTCTTGTACTGCGGGATTCTATTGACCATTGCAGGTTGCTGTGTCTATCTTGCCAATGACAACCAGCATCAACATGCCGACGGGTCAGGGATCAAGACCGCAGCAGAGGTGATGTCCAACGTGGACCCCGACGAACTCAACATATTCAGAGTGGACAAGCTCTGGAAGAATGAAAAGTAAGTGGGTGATTCCAAAAAGCAATCAACTGATTGAGGTTGTCCAACTTGAGAGATACAGTTTTAAGAAAAACACTTCCCTTATCATTATAGAAATCTCCACTACAATGGAAAAGCCCATCTAATATTCCAGGGGCCGATTTCACTAAACCCATCTTATGAAAGACGCAGCGCAACTACCAATTTGATGACTGTTTCATGTTAGTTTTTACCGCTAGAGTAAACAGTCGTTGAAAAGAAACGCGCAAACCAACTTCCCGCGCACTCTTGTTTATAGAACACGACCTCTCCCCATAAATCTGCTCTGGGCAATACGTTTCAATTGTAGTTGTCGGCGTTTATTTAAATGTTGTAACTAATTCATGTTTTAAAAAATGTCATTTTTTAAATATTCTTTTGCTAGGTTATTTTTATTGGTTTTAATTTGTATCCTTTTCGGTTCAGCGGTGAACGGTTTGCCTTCGGCCATCATTTCCTGAGACCCTACGAGACTCACCACACTCCCTCCAGGAAGTTCTTCAAGAACGAACTCTTCCGGGTGCCGCTGTACGAGATCATTAAACTAGAGATCATTGTGGGAGTCTGTTGTGTGATGGACTTCTACACGTACTGTAAAGGTATGACCAAACAGTCAACACGCTAACTATCATTCGACTACCCTCTCTTGAACATGATTTACAACCTGTTCGGACAGGCGTTCGACAGTGGCGCCAGACCTAATTGAAATCAAGTCGCTCCGGAGTCACTTTAACGACTCCAGCAGTCGATCTTTCACCATCTGGCATGTCTAGTCGCTCCTAATTGTTTTTTAGATGCTAGACTTTTGACGGACTTTTAGAATTTACTCTTTTAGTTCGGCTCGACTCTGGCACGTCTGTCAAGACCAGAGAACCTGTGACAACCTAACTATTCCAACGATTAATCAACTAACGCCCAGTTCAGACAGGTGTGCTGGTCGATCTTGCTCCTGCTTTTTCGACTTTTGTTTTTTTGAAATGCCTATTATTTCATACTTTTTCTTACCGTTTTTTTAGTCCCACTTCTCTAAAAATGTAACTTTTTTTTTAATGCCTGTGCGTAATCTCTGGTTCTGGGTTGGTTTTTGGGGAGGTTTTTTTTTGGGGGGGGGGGACTAGAGTATTATTAGCCTTCACTCAAGTTAAGTCGAGTCTTCTGTCGAGGGACTTGAGTCAAGTTATTTACCTGTCGAGTTATTTACCTGTCGGGACTAGAGTCTGACTAGTGTCTGACTAGAGTCAGACTAGAGTCAGACTAGAGTAAGACTAGAGTAAGACTAGAGTAAGACTAGAGTAGGACTAGAGTCGGACTTGAGTCTAACTTTGAGTCAGACTTCAAGTTCGACTCGAAGTTAGACTAGAGTCGGACTAGAGTCGGACTAGAGTCGGACTGGAGTCGGACTGGAGTCGGACTGGAGTCGGACTGGAGTCGGACTGGAGTCGGACTGGAGTCGGACTGGAGTCGGACTAGAGTCGGACTAGAGTCGGACTAGAGTCGGACTAGAGTCGGACTAGAGTCGGACTAGAGTCGGACTAGAGTCGGACTAGAGTCGGACTAGAGTCGGACTAGAGTCGGACTAGAGTCGGACTAGAGTCGGACTGGAGTCGGACTGGAGTCGGACTGGAGTCGGACTGGAGTCGGACTGGAGTCGGACTGGAGTCGGACTGGAGTCGAACTAGAGTCGAACTAGAGTCAGGTCATTGACTCAAGTCATTACAACTCTGCCAGCCAACCCTGGCAATCGTGGTGTTTGACTGGTAAAGACATATACACGAGGCTGAAGGTCATGGGTTCAAGCCCCACCCAAGGTCAAGCTTGTGATATTTTTCTTTTTGTTCACAAGTTTACGAATCCGGGAGACAAATTCCATGATTGACCCTTGAGCTTCATCACTTGTGCCTTTTTTTTTCCCTGCAGGGAGGCCTAAAGGTGTGGAGGAGAAGGATGTGTATATCTGCGAGTACCGTTTGGACAAGACTGCCCATCTATTCAATCCCATCAGCCGCAATAAATACCCCATCTGTACCAAGAATTACGCCTTTGACAAGTTTGACAAGAAACTGGTCCCCAAGAGAGACTACTCGGTGAGTTGCTAACCTAGTGATATTTTCAAGATTCACACTGTAAAGGTTTTGGTCCCCGCCCCCCCCCCCCCCCCCCCCTCCCTTTCTGGCAATTCACTTCAATGAGACTGAATGAGACTGAATGAGGTTTCAAAACAAAATATGCAAACCTTCATTTCAACCATTGCCTAGTCTTGTCCCGGCCATTTTGCCAGATCACCTTATAATTTGACACAATCGCCCTCTAATTGGTAGGGCAGACAATTTGAGCCTCATTAAGGGAATAAAAAGTGTTAGAGAATGCAAGCTGCCGGTACAGTGTTAGTCTTGATTGCAAGACAACCTAATCGCGGTATGCAGCGCACGTAGGCCGCCGATGCGGGCGCCCTCTTACATACGCCCTCTTACATACGCCGTAGACCACGTTATTACCTTCCAAAAGGTTGTCTTGCCTAACTCACGTTATCCCTCATATGGTTTTACCTTTCAAAACCTTTCAAAATCTGCTTAATGGGCAAAATGGCTAACAATAAGTATGAACCTTTCAAAACGCTCCAGAATTTGTTGCTACTGCACTACTACACCTTTCAAAACCTTTTGAAAGGTATTGTTTTTCTCACATCAGTTTGTTTAGAGAGTTGTTTTACCTTTCAACATTTTTCATAGGTTCCTTTTGTCAGCTTTCTCACCTTTCAAAACCCTTTAGTCCAGGAAACTTGAAAGGTTTTGAAAGGTCTGACAGCTCTACGGTAACTGCACTATATATAGGAGGGTTATCGTTTGAAAAATTCCGAGCAGAATTGTGTCGCATTTGCATGCGCGTGTGACGTTGCGCTTGTAATCACGTGATGTAACATGTAATTGCTGACTCATTGGTCAAGTTTCTGTTACGTCACACGCGCATGCAAATGCGACACAATTCTGCTCGGAATTTTTTGAGCGATTCGGCGAGTTAGACAAGACGACCTTTTGGAAGGTGTACGGCGTACATTACAGGGCGCCCGCATCAGCAGCCTCTGCTAACTGCATACTGCGATTAGGTCGTCTTGCAAACAAGACTAGTACAGCGTGAAGTGTTTAAAACCAGGCAGCCGGTCTTTATCATCCGTTTCAAACTGGCCACGTGACGGGCTCTCGTCAAACAGGAATGGATAAACGGTCTTTAGGTATTTACGAATGTTCAATAACGTTTTATAAGATGAGTGAGATTCGCTAATCTTCTTCTGTTTCAGCCACACCTTGTACCAGAGCATTTTAAGAGGGGCCATGGAGGCCGGTAAGTAACTTATCGTTTTATTTCCCCCATTTCGACAGTCTGTAATTTCAGATTCTTACAAAGTCAGGCATGTGACACTTTTAGGTATTCACGGTTTTCTGCATTTAATTTAGCTCTTTTTTGCGCGACTCCAGGTTTTTTTGTTTTCCCCAATAATCCTCTCGATATCGCGTTTGACATGCAGTTGTGTCAAGCTGGGAAAAAAATCAAACCACGATGCCGTGCAGCAACCTCATACCCGAAATATTACATTGCACTTGCAGTGGTAAAGCAAGCGATGAATGGGAACAAGGTGGCGCTGAGAATACAAAGTAGTCTGGCTCCACTTGTTTGATATCGTGTCATAGCATCGGTAATAAGTCCAGTCTCCAAGCAATAACAAATGCACATTTAAAATAAGGCCGTGTCCAAAACGGGTGTCGAGCTATAGCTACGGCTATTGTCTGCGTCGGCCATTTTGTAGCGTTGTCCGAAATGCTGTCTAGAGCTACAGCTACGGCTACAACGTCACAAAAATCTAGCCGTAAAAGAAGTTGTCTAGCTCAGGCAAAACAAAATAGCAGCAGCACTAACAATAATTGTGGAGAAAATTTTCGTTTATTTTTTAATAATAGTGCATTGAATTGAAACTATTACAGATCGACAAATACGTCAATATCATCAGGTATTTTGACAAACATTGCGTAACATCTAGCAGACAATAATTGTTGTAAATTCTTACATCATAATTTTGCAAACACTAATTCGAGCATCGCTTGAGGGCGCAATAACTAGCCGTAGGCTCTACTGTAGCCGCGTCCGAATTCCATTTGCCTTAGCGCCTACGTAGACGTAGCTGTAGCTGTAAACGTAGACCGTAGATCTAGACATTTATTTCGGACACAGCCTCACACGGGGTGCGTGCATCATGCATGCATGACTATTCCTTCCTCTTTTCATGGTTTGTGTTAGTCTTGGTGCAAGACGTTCTTGTTGAGTTAGTAAAACCATAAAACCATAGGGCCTATGCACTCAATAACACTATACGCGTCATGACTATTCCACCGATAGAGGGCGTATTCTGGAAGCCGCGAATCTGTCAAGAAGAACGTCTTGGCCAACTCGTTCAATCTGCCCGGAACATTCCGGGCAGATTCCTTGCATACCTGTGACGTACCTAATTTGCATAAACAGTTTATGTATTGCAGAACACGTGACAAGTCTTGTACCCACACGACATTGACTCTGACCATTGATGGTGTGCATTGATGATCTCTGTGTACATAGTAATACATGTACAATGTACCGGTCTGTCAGCTCATTATGCAGCGTACTTGTGCGCTTGCGTATTTTCAATATGACCTTTGTTGAATATGCAATAGAGGTCACATTTGGTTATGTCACGTGGGACGAGACGAAATCACCAAGACGTTGTTCTGAGCCGATATGTGTGTGGTGGTTATCTGGAAGTTTCCCAACAGCGCCCTCTATTGTTAGTTGCGTGATCGCGATAGTTGCGTGATAATGAACAACAACGTCTTGCACCAAGACTAGGTTTGTGTCATCAGGTGTGAGTAAAATTGAGCCTTACAATTTTTGCTCAAAAGTTGTTTGAAGAAAACTCACCAAAACTCGGGAAAGATAACAGATATATCGAGAAGAATATAGATCGGTCTTGAGTTCCGCCGAGTTGCGCTGGTCGTGTGAAGAAAAAGACGAAATTTACACTGACTGACATTGGTTTACAATATTTTATTTCTTAGGAGTAAGTTTTTTACGAACATTACCAAAAGTGACTGCTGGACTTTTGTGATTATGAATGAAATTTCTGCATTGTTAATACATGAATTATTGCCCAGTTTTTGGACACATTGCAAAAATAAATTGACCAACAGAACAAGGGTTTCATGCATGTGCGCGCGCCGCACCCCGCCCCTACCTTTTTTCTACTTTTTTTGTTATGCCCGCTCACATGTCTGAAAATTGCAATGTAAAATAAAAAAAAATCCCTCTTAAAAAGACAGCAATAGAAGACATTTTTACCGCATGGAGGAAGTGCATGGAGCAACTAGCCTTGTATAAAGACTGGATACTTTTGACTTGCATGCATTTTAGGATTGATAGGCGATAGACTCGACTACAAGCACATTATGGTTTTGCGCGACGTTCCAATTTTGTTCCTTGTCCGTTTCAGCACTACGTGTAGCAAAGACAAGACAGACGGGGAAGAAGGTGACAGTAACTCACCCCCAGGGGCATCAGAGTGCACACCCGATGATAAACCACAGCACAGACTCAAAGGCAGCATGGGCAAGAACAAGACCAGCAGGTAGGACTGACAGTAGTAAAAAAAACAATGGAGAGAAACGGTTTGACACATATGTGACCGGCTCTACAAAAAGGTGTATTAAGTCGCGCTGTGCACTATCATGTAATGGCCCGCTCAACGTTGAGAGGGTAAACTTTTCATCAAAATGTGATTTTAATTTTTGGTCATGAATAACATCTTCAATACCTACAGTTTCAGGTTTCATTGAAAGAAATGTTGATTTTGATGAATAAAGTGGGAAAAATACCATCTTGTGTTTATCGTTCTGTTGTAGTACAACAGAGCCGGCTATTTCAAGGCCCGTTTTCTCAGTTGTGTAATTTGAACTCCAAGGAAGTAATCAATATGTGAACACGTCATATCTCCATAATGAGAGGGGCTATGGAGATCTAGTATATTTGTTTGCGACATACATGTAATACACCTTTTTGTAGAGCCGGTCACATATACCAACTGCAGCTGCCTTCCGCGCTGGTCAAAAGTTGCATAGAAGGCGCGCCGGTTAACCAGTTTGTGTTGATACACGCAAAATTTCTCCAGGATTCAAAACATATGAGAGATAAACACATCAGGAGCATGGCCGGAAATATCTTTCAGCAACTGGCTCGCCGCGAGCGAGGCCTGATATATCAGGGTGTGCTACCCACAGATGCCGGCCTGAACTCGGATCGGATCGAGTTTTGTAAAAAAAAATTCCCCGTCTAGGCCCGGTCACTGTCAAAATTAACCTAGCTCGAACTGGTTTAAAATTGCGTGCAATGATGGCTAATGTCGACTACTGCAGTGTTTTGCACTGCATAACTATAAATGGACTTTACCTGAAAAAAGCCTTCTACCAAAAGTTTCCCCTGGTTTCAATTGTTAGTCAGATCAGGGGCCAATTTCATAAAACGTGTAAGCACCAACATTTGCTTAGCATGAAAATTCTCCCTTGGGAAAAAACAGGGTTACAAACCAAAATTTTCGTTGATGTTTATTGTTTGTGACTGGTATTCAACTGTTTTTTTGTGTTGAATGAAAAAGCATGTGGAGTTTTGGCCGATAACCTGTTTTTACTGAGCACGACCTTTTTAATGTGCTAAGCAAATGTTTGTGCTTACATGTTTTATGAAATCGGCCCCAGGTCACATCAGTTTCAACTTCTGCTTTTTTCACTCTGCTTTTTTTTTTTTTTTTTTTTTTTTTTTAAATGAGCAGTGCCGATGAGTCAAAGAGATTGAAGAAACTCAACAAGAAGCGGGAAAAGGAGCAATCGTTGGCGATGAGACGGCTAATAGAACAGCAGAAAGCTGAGAGGGTAGTTTACCAGAAGAACCGACTCAACGGAGTACTGCTGGGCCTACTCGCCAAGCTACCCAACAAACAACGTAGGTTGAACATCCGCTATCGGCCAGTCTCTGGTTACGGAAGCCTTAGCATGCGTTTTATACAGACCGGCATTCCAAAGTCGCATCAACTGTTATTCCCAAGATAGGAATTGAAGCGCTGAGTTTGGGCGGTCTGCTCTTCACACAGAAAAGTGACCTGAAACTCGATCCGAGGCTGGTTCAGGCCGATGGTATTGGGAAGCACACCCACGCATTTCTGGTCTGGCTCGCTGCTGACAGACATTTCCGGCCTTGCTCATGACGTGTTTATGCGGCATCCGTTTTGAATCTGAGAAAAACTTTGCATGTATATACGTCCTCCGGCACAAACTGGTTTAAACTGGATGTTAAAACACTAGGGCCAGTTTTAAACACTTTTTTGGTGTCACATGAAATCTGATCGCCTTACACATTTATTGATTGAAACCTCACAAGCCATGCGCAATACCACAAACGAGTGCGTATTTTAGAGTCACACTGTACCGGCAGCTTGCGTTACGCGTGACATCACGCAGAATGCAGGACACGTGCGCAAATGTCTATATTAGGAGTTGGTTTACCTCCAGGACTAATCTCGCGAGCGAGGATATTCGAGGAACATACCATAATATAGCTATAGGGGTGTTTAACAAAATATGAAGTATAATTGTTTAACAAATTCTGAAATTTGTTTAAAATTGATTGGGACGTACCAGCTCATGCGCCTCAAAACCGGCTAACCACTTATTTGTTGCCTTATAGTCCTTCTAACCAGTTCGCGCCGGAAGACGTATATACACGCAACGTTTTTCCCAGATTCAAAACGGATGCCACATAAACACATCACGAGCAAGGCCAAAATATCTCAGCAGCGAGCAAAGGCCGAAATGCATGGGTGTGCTTCCCGATAACATTGGCCTGAACCCGCCTTGGATCGAGTTTTGTTTAAAAATAATCCTGCGCCTCGGCTCAATGATGTTAAAATAATCCCAGCGTGAACTGCAGTTAAGGCCCACGAGCTGGTTTTTAGCCGTACATTTAAAACCGGCCAATCACATATTGATTGCCTTTAATTCTAGTCTGTTTAAGTTGTCGTTTATATTTGTATTTTTACGCATGTACATCTACGTGTTGTTTTCTCAATAGCCGTTGATCTGACGTACTTACTGGAGGAGGGAAATGGCAAACGCCGCTGTAAGAGGCCACCCCATTCATTGGACGGATTCTTCTGACAGCACGACTCCGAAAAGATCCGCTTTGATTTTGCTTAGAAGTGGTAGACTTGACAGAACAATGCTTGATAGAGCCCCCAATCCGGATATTAAACAACTAACTAGCTTCTAAGATTTTAGTGGTTTTGTATAATTGGTTTTTTTTTTTTAATCTTTCTACAAGAACTTTGAAAACCTAAAAGGTCACAAATGTTAACATTGATGTAAGCTGTGTAAGGAATTGGTGTAAGTACAGCTCACTCTGTGCAGTAAAACAACGCCAGCTGCCATTATTCGAGTTGAAAAAAACAAAGGGACGCCATTCGTTACGCCAGCATGGGCCAATTTCACGATGCTGCTAAGTGCTAAGCACAAGATTTCCTGCTAACAGAGCATCCATCTATTTCACGGAGACTGTAAGCATGAAGCACGGCAAAAAGCATGCTTAACCTAGCTTGAAAATAGAAATCTCCATGCGCTCGCAAACGTTAGCACAAATCACCTTGAAATAGTGCTTAAGGTTAGCGGATTTTTCTGTTATAGTTAGCACAACTATTCCGCTAACTGTTAAGCAACGTCGTGAAATTGGCCCCAGGCCTCGCCCCCTTTTGGTTCGCATACATTTCTCAAATCGACCAATTGAACGGAGTCTGACCGACCCGCTGTGATCACCTGACTTTAAACTTGCGTTCCAATTGGTCAAATTTGCCGTTCTGACGGTAACATGATGTGGTGACATTTCAATATTCCGGGGGGCTTTAAATTTAGTTTTGTTTGCCCTGTAGCAGTTCAAAATTGCGAAGGATAAGGTCCGGTGGGGTTCACTGGGTTGATTATTTTGTATAAAAAAAAAATTTGAATGGTTGTAATTAATTCATGTATAAAGTGTTTGGTTTTGGAGAAGAACATGCTAGGAAAAAGAAACAATTGGAAGGGGAAGGGGGAGGGGGAGGGGGAGGGGGAGGGGGAGGGGGGAGGGGGGAGGGGGGAGGGGTGATTGTGTAGTCTACCATGAGTCGGTAGTACAAGAGAGACTTTTGTGTGGCTGGGTTGGAGCCTATCTTAGGCCAACTCTGGATGACTTGGCTGTGGCTTCCGAATCTACACGCACATAATGGAAGCAGCTACAGTCACTCCCCATAGACCTGTGTGTGACTGGCAGCCGTAGCCACTCCCCATTGACCTGTGTGTAACTAGCAGCCGTAGCCACTCCTGTAGACCTGTGTGTGACTGGCAGCCGTAGCCACTCCCCCTTGACCTGTGTGTGACTGGCAGCCGTAGCCACTCCCTATAGGCCTGGCAGCCGTAGCCACTCCCCATAGACCTGTGTGTGACTGGCAGCCGTAGCCACTCCCCATAGACCTGTGTGTGACTGGCAGCCGTAGCCACTCCCCATAGACCTGTGTGTAACTGGCAGCCGTAGCCACTCCACATAGACCTGTGTGTAACTAGCAGCCGTAGCCACTCCCCGTAGACCTGTGTGTGACTGGCAGCCGTAGCTACTCCCCATAGACCTGTTTGTAACTGGCAGCCGTAGCCACTCATCATAGACCTGTGTGTGACTGGCAGCCGTAGCCACTCCCCATTGACCTGTGTGTGACTAGCAGCCATAGCCACTCCCCGTAGACCTGTGTGTGACTGGCAGACGTAGCCACTCCCCATAGACCTGTGCGTGACTGGCAGCCGTAGCCACGTTTATTCAGATGAATCTTGACTGAGGCTTTGTAATTTTGTTTGTCTATGCAATAGCATTACAAGTGGTCTGCCCCCCAGCTGTAAATGCTGTGTACCAAAGATGTAAATGTGTAATGTACAGGTAGTCAAGAAAAAAAGAGGTATAGAACAAGTTATGATAATGAAATTATCAAGTATTAGGGAAAAGCATTTCAACGAAGCTGATGTTTATGGGTTAGATTTTTAGTTGTTTTGCTGTTGTTGGGAGGTGAGGTGAATTAGCTTCAGGAATGGCTTTTGTGTGAAATCTACTAAACAAAAACAAAAACTAAATTTTACAACTGTACATAGTGTACAAAATGACAATTATAATGGTAGTAATAATAGCTGTTTCTTGTAAATGAGTTTAAACTGCTGTACGGTTAAAAACCACCGGATTTGTACAAATTAAAATCTACCATTTAAAAAAAGAATGATTATGATGATGTTAGGAACATGAGAATTTGTTGGATAATGTGTCCCGTTTATGTCATTAAATGGCTGTATTCTGTAGTCGATCATAAAAAATAGCGCGTGTTCATAGGCAAGGTATGATTCGATGTGTTTCATGTTGATAGCACCGTCCCCTATTCTACGCAGTTTTGCTTTTTTTGTGTTTTTGATTTTTTTATGTTGCAAAGATTTAAAGATTTATTATTCAGGTAAGAACCTGAATATAAAAGTGCGGATAAGGATGGTGCATTTATATCAGTTATTTTTTAGGGTTAAACAAAAAATCTGTATTCACTTGTGTTTCTGTCTAGCTTTTTTTGCAAGGCCGTTCATCATAGAACCCAATGATTTCAGTTGTGTTATTCTTGTCGAACATTTCCTTTTTTTGTTTTCTATTTGTCCAACACAAATTAATATATATTTACAGCCACTGTTTAATAGTTGACTCGACTCTGTAAGAAAGAAAAAGGCTAGCTTCTATTTTTATTCTCTTGTCGATATCATCGGGGAGAAAACTCTAATCTATAGGTAATATTTTGCTGATCATGTGGTGATGTATTTTAATTCTTGTTTTCTATAATATCGCTGTACAAATCAATGAAGTGGAACATTTTTAACTAGGCTGATTCGGAGGACAATGTGCCCAGGTTGGACACACTTAAGTTTGTCATGTTGTTCTTCAATTCGTGGTATCTTTTATACAGTGTCAAGTCGTTGGCATGCCCCGCACTGGTGAAATTACCAGTAGCTAATGGTAATTGTTTTAACATTAATAACTTTTTTTCTAGTAGTCACAAACTCTGCAGGGTTCTTTTTTGTGTGTGATTGTTTTTGGTTTGATTTTTTCAAAACAAAATATATCCACCGTACTGCAATCCATACAACTATCAAATCACTTTTTTTGCTCTAACTGGCCCGGCCTCGGTGCTGAACTCTTTTAAAAAGTTGTTAAGGTGCAATATTTTAAAGGGATCGTATACGTTTGGTAATTGGAACCCACTGTTTGTTTTAATCCTATATAGTTATAGATATATACCATAAAACTATAGCCTGTAAAAATTTCATTTCAAAAAGTGGTAGCGATTTTGAGATATTGCCGAAAATCTGGAGCGGTTGTGACCACGCAGGAAGAATAATCTGCATTGGAATACACAATCTGAGAAACGTCACTGCAGTAACGCTTCTCGGACTCAATTTTTTGGGGATAAAAAGTGATATTTTTTTCCATAACCGCAGTACTTCGAAGTGAACAGTTTCTAAAAATGCATTATATTACCTAAAGCTGCTGTACTTCTTACCAAGTAGGTTTTCAATGCCATAAATGTTTGGAGTAATTACCAAACGTATACGACCCCTTTAAGATGTTAACACAATTGAATACAAAACCCATACAAACCAGTATCTACCAATTGGTTAACGCCCACGAGACGCATAACTATACCAAAGGCGAAGCCGAGTGTGTTGCCCATACCCGAGTAGGTTTTAAAAGGTCATTATATCCCACATTACAGCAGCTCCCTCAGTCTTGGGTTTACTAGATCATAGCTCACACACACATGATATCATGCAAGGAGTGTGACAGTTGTTTTTATAGATCGGACACGTGATCGTTCTAGACCAATCAAAACAAATACAGTATCCAAGACAGAGGCATAACAAAGTGTTCTGATACAGTTTCAATTAACATACTTTTCTATTTGCAAGGCCGATTGTATTGAAACTTATAAATCTGGCTCTTGGCCTTTTTCTAAACATCCCTAAGTGTTTTGACCACCACTAAGTTATTGTATTATATCGCTTGTTTATCGATATAGTTTCATAAAAAGTACAATTAAGGTTCACAGGTTGCACAACAATTCATGTTAGGAGTTCTTCTAGTCCTATCCGAATTTCCGAAATTTTTAAGACGCCGAATGCCTTTTAATCGATTTTTTTTAAATAAAGGTTTTACCGTATTCATTTCAGACCTTTTTTAACAGTGGAATGTTAAAGTAATGTATAGTAAAAAGAAGCCCCACCGCTCAAACCAAAACGTATTTACTGAAATGTTTACAGACTTTCGAAAGAGTAATAACTAATTTTTTTTAAATAAATGCTGAAGATATATCCAATCTGGTTATTTGAAATCTTTCCAATCCTGTAGATATCTCATGTAAAGGATGACACAAAAAAAAAAAACATGTTTTCATTTACTTTGAACAGTTGAATATTTTCCAATAACTTTCTTCCCGTAAAAATATATATATAATAATCAAAGGTTTTATCGTTACATGGTATTTCAAAAGAATATTTTTAGAGAATGTTACCAACTTTTTTCACCGCAACGCTTGTAAAAATCTGTGTTTCGTTTGTCCGTTTCATCAATAACCAGTACTTGTAACAAATTGTAGATTTGATGCACTGAATTGAGTCTCCACAATTAGCGTAAAAAAAACACATTTAAGCGAGTTAACTCTCTTTTATTTTTGTCAGGTTTACTTCTTAATGATAAAATACTCTACCCTGCTCTTTCTAACATCGCTGAAAGGCTAATAACGCTTTTTTTCTCGTTTGAATGGGAAAAAAAGGTTTATTTTTTCACGCAAAGGTTATCTGGTGTACAACCATTTTTTTTGTAGAACAAAAATTACTTTCTATAGTTGATCAGCACACCGCCGCAATGTTTTTTCATACAGTTCTGCTTTTGGTAAAACTTGTTACTTGCTTGACTGTCAATTATTCTTATGTTTTAACCACACCGCCAAAAGTTTGCTTTTACAAGTTTGTGGTGTGAGTTTACTGAATTTTGTTTAAGTCTGTGACGTAGTTCAGATAGCCCATCTTTGTATAATGCAGAAATATCAACCAAGACGCGTTGTTTCATCTTTTTGTTAAGCTTTGCTAAATCCCGATTTGTACGTATTGTAACATTTTGACAAGAAAATGGCAAGGATAAAAACAATGTCATGTTATACCACACTGACGTTTGGATTATCTGTTTGTTTTTTTGTTTGTTATTATGGGGTTGCATTGCCTTGTGCAAGTCCCCTGTATAGACTGTGTACCCTTTGTTTAAATCTGCATCACCATATATTTAAATATGACCTGCAGTATGCGCACGCATCGTATTTTGCATCAATTTGCTTTAAAGGATGACATCAGAGGTCACATAATTCAAAGGCGCCTTTACGTCACTTCTCAACGAATTTGTATGCAAAGCATGATGCGTGCGAATACCCCGGTACGGTATGCATTGAATGATGACTTGGATTGATCCGAATTCTGGTTCAAGATCAGGAACATTTAGTTCCTGGCTACACTTGGAAGCATTTTGCCTTGGCCAAAAGCACATGTTCGCATTTTTGTATCACTGTGGAGACATGGCTTTGTTCTCGTGTACAAAATGGTTAGAAAGTCGAGCACGTTTTTCAAAATGCTCCCATTTTAACCATAATTTTTTTCCGGGGTTGAAATTTCAACCCAATATACCCTATATTATACCCTAACCCAAACACTAACCCTAACCCACATCCTAATCCTAGTTTTTGAGTAATTTAATCAAAATCCAAAAATCTAATTCGTGAAATTCCCAATGGAGACCTATTCATCTATAGAAATTTACCCTCCGGAGACGTTTTGTCTCCATTGTACACATTGTGTTCATGTCTCCAGAGGGTACGGTATTTCGCACCACTATTCTATAAAGAGTGTGACATGTATTTGACACTTTATTTTACTACAGTCAAACACCTTTATAAATACCTCGTTATAACAGGAACCTTGTATTATCAGTAATGGCGAACAGAGAAACAAAACTGCGCAATAGCCCTAGCCTTGTTGCCATTTTGTGATTGGACAATTAACGACGTTCGTTTGCTGGTGATGCAGTGTTTTCATATCTCCAGTGAGCGCGCTAGCTCAGCATGCAGCAAGCTAGCACTGCGCGCTGCATGCTTTCTAATTCCACACATCATGCGGTATCCAGAGCTGCACCATATAGAAAACTAAAAAGACACCCGTACCACGCGTACCGTACCAGTCCCAAACGTCCGCTTTTCGATATATGGAACGGCACCTCGCAATCACTGTCATTAATTTATTGTTGTCATTAATAAATTGTACAGTTGATGAGTTGCCGGTCTACGTCTGCATTAGCCGAACGGCGTTATTTGTCCAATCACAAAATGGCAACAAGGCTACGACTATTGCGCAGTGAAACAAAGACTCTGGACATATTTTTCTTTGCTTTGTTTTAAGCAGGATCTCGTATTAACAGTGCTCTTCTTATCAGGGTTTGACTGTAGTTCGACAATCTCTGTTTTAAAGATGGACTACAACGGAATAATGATAAAGGCTGTGTTGCTGTTTTTTGTTCGAGAAATGTATAATGATTACTAATATATCATTAGTATTCAAAAAATCTTGTTCCTTCATGCAAAAAAACAACAAAATTGATCGGCGTTCTACGACCCAGATAAACTCAGTTTCAGCAAAAGCCCTTAACTCATGAATAATTCATACTTTGTGTGTGACGTACTACCCATAAAAACGCATACATATGGTGGCCCTGAAGGGACTCCGCAGATCGCGAATATTGACGTCAAATTTGACGTCAATATTCGCGACTTTTGGGGAAAGTCGTGAATATCGACGTCAAATTTGACGTCAATATTCGCGACTTTTTTGGAAAGTCGTGAATATTGACGTCAAATTTGACGTCGATATTCGCGATCTGCGGAGTCCCTTCAGGGCCACCATGTATGCGTTTTCATGGGTAGTACGTCATCACTTTTCGCTGGTTTACAAGTCCGCTGGTACTATATCGTGGATTTCATTGTGGTTTTCAGTGGATCTTTGCCGGGAACCAGTACAGGGCGGGAAATTTCAAAATCGAAGAATCGAGGTCTAATTTTTTCGGTCAAATTGCAACAAAATTATTTAGAGAAAAACATGACCTTAACAATAAAGTGTTACCTGAACACAACATAAACAAGGTCCGATAATAAATTTAATGTGTGAGTTTTCGTTGTAGTCCATCTTTAAAGATGTAGTAGTTTTCCTTCGGAAACGTAACCAGTTTTGGTTTGGGCGCATAATTATGTACAGACTTCGACAGCCTGCAACCGACGTCACAATAATGACACTCATAAATGTACACCCTGTACTACACTCGTTGAATTATTATTTTTGCTGAAAAAAAGGGAGTTCAGGAAACAAAATCATCGGGGTTATCGTACTATTAATAACCCTCCTTTGTGTCAACTATCGGCTCATCAGCAAGGTTTATAAAACAGGTTAATATCGTAAATGATTATACTATTTTAAGACAATCTTTGCTGTGCACAGTGCGTGGACATTGGACGTGTAAACACGTAGTGTTTGCTGTTTTTTACATGACCAAATCCTTTTTTACGTTTTGCACTTTGCTCACAGAGAACTAGAAATTGGATAGTTGTGGACTGGTGGCTCTTTTTCAATTCCAACATTGTATTTTAAATGGAGGCAGCAGAAAAAGAGTATGTATAACCATGTTTTATAAGGGGTGGTTTTTAAAACTCTAAATCGTAACAGGCTTCTTGCTTGGTGTCTGGTTTGGAATGACCGTTTGGGTGTGTTTTTCCCCCCAAGTCCACTAAAAACTACCGTGGAACAAGCTACATAATTATACATGTCCACGCGTTCACATTGGATTTAATGTTATCATTCTACTACATAAAAGCCGTAGCTAGTAGTACATGAAGTATGTTATACCAAAAAGTCAAATGGGAACACGGCTTATCTCCCCTAAGTTTTCCAAAACCAGTAAAGGTTCATCACTGTTTTCGTTAGTGCAAAGGTGGGCCTATCCATATAGGACGTGCATCGTCTTTAAAGGGATCGTATACGTTTGATAATTGGAACCCACTGTTTGTTTCAATCCTATATAGTTATAGATATATACCATGAAACTAACCTGTACAAATTTCATTTCAAAAGGTGGTAGCGATTTTGAGATATTGCCGAAAATCTGGAGTGGTTATGTCCACGCAGGAAGAATAATCTGCGTTGGAATACACAATCTGAGAAACGTCACTGCAGTAACGCTTCTCAGATTCATTTTTTTTGTGATAAAAAGCAGTACTTGGAAGTGAAATGTTTCTCAAAATGCATTATACTATCCAAAGCTGCTGTACTTCTTACCAAGTAAGTTTTTATTGCCATTAATTTTTGGAGTAATTACCAAACGTATAGGATCCCTTCCTTCTTATTCCTCCATGCTTTAAGGCAGGCCTCACAACAAAATAATGGGGGGGGGGGGGGCAGCTGTAGTATATGAGTCTACATTTAAAACTGTTCGTTTTGTTTCGTTTTGGTGTTTGTTTAGGTGTTGGGGTGTTAGGGTATTTGTTTGTTTGTTTGTTTAGTCTGAATCATTGCAACGAGTTTTCGTGTGTGTTTTTGTTTTGTGGTGGTTCTTTTTTTGTAACGAATCATAGAGAAGACTCGTGGGAAGTTCTAACACCAGAAATCAAACATCATACACCACGCTCCATGTCGGCATTCACCATCTCATCTGTGCGCAGACCGTCCCCAGAGCTCGACGCAAACTACTCTTCTCGGATTGAAGCAGGGTAAGTTATGACAGGCAGTCAGCGAAAAATAATAACAACGGGGCTCGAGGTTGGATTAATAAAGACGGTGGTTTGCTGGTACCCACTAGGGGTCGAGGTTGGACTTATAACGACGGTGGTTCGCTGGTATACCCACTGCCTTAGAGGTAGTATATACACCATTTTAAAACATTTAACAAAAACTGAATTATTATGAAATACCTCACTGGACTGTCTGTGGATAACTGTCTCGAGCACCCTGTAAAATCACGGCACCTGGTGTGACGTGGTTTTCAAGAAAAGTTAAATTTGGTGTCGATTTTAATTTAACCCTTTCAATACCGCATTGTTTTATGGGGTCACACTGCCCTGTACCGCATTCTTTCACACAACGCACTGTTTTATGCAACTTGCAGCGTTTACTATTTGTAAACCTCAATTTTCCATTTGAAGACTTCGTTTTACCGAAAATCATTGTGTATATTATTTGTAGGCAATGAAATGGTCTTTCATATCTGTTAGTTGTTATACAAATAGAACAAAATGTAGTTATATAAAAATACACCAGCGACACCAGCTACCCAAGGCCCGGCGCGTCAAACGGCACCCCGTCCACCACCGGCACCCCGTCCACGGCGGGCCGTTGTAGTAGCACTATGACCAGGCATATCAAAGTCAAACGACGACGTAGACATGGAAGAAACTTCACTAGATTCATTGGAATCCTCACTAAGTTCCTCTTCAGAACTTTCCAAATCTATATCGGAGTCACTATCAGCAAATAACTATGCTAGTATTTCCGCGTTACGATCAGCCATAATGGTGATATTTTGTCCAACAAAAACAGAAGATTTGTTGCGTGTTGTTTTTCTCGGAAAATCGTAATGGAAACCCCACACGCGTTATACACCATTAAAAAGCTAGCTCAATTGACTTCCTGACTATATAAAATTCAACAACAGAGGGCAGCAAACGAAAATAATGCAGCTTCTCGAAAACAGAGGCACTCTGTTGTCGAGTAAACTCGACATTGGTAGGGAAGCACACTGCGTTGCGCTGTCGAGTAAACTCGACATTGGTATTGATAGAGGACGATTACTGGCCGGCAATCGTTAAAAAAATATAAAAAACACCGTCCCAATGTAGGCCTATTGAATTCGTCTGAAGGAAGTCTAGGAACCAGACTGCAAGAACAGCACCTTTTTCTTGGTTTTTCCAGCTTCTGAATCTGAATCTGAATTATATAGTCGGCAAAGCATCCTTCCGGAAACATCACACCAACTTTTTTGGTTCGGTAGGCAATGCTTCTATGAACACAAAACTATAAAAAGGTCAGCGTCTATAACATATGAAAACCACCAACCCATCCATTTTTTGAAAATTACAGCAAAAGCAACAATATACCAGTCAACATTCTTCTGAAGAAAATAAAGCTTGGCAAAGCTTTAGACGTATTTGATCAGTAAATAACAAATATCCCGAGACAATGTTTAGCCCCAAATAAAATGACAACATTTTAAATTGAATGGTAAATTACTAAAAGCGTGTGAAATTTTTTTCTCGAAAAAAATTGAATGTGAGAGTTAATGAATTTAATTGAAAAATGTTTTAAAATTATATAGCTGGGAAAACATAATTTTCCACACTCCGTAGGCGGTTTGCGAATTGTTTTTCCCCCAAATGACATCGCCATAGAACTGGTTTTTAGCGCATCTGATTGGCTATCTGTTACGTCATGATAGTAAATTTTACTCTGAATTTATTGACTCTAGAATTCTCAACTTATTGACCCTAGGACTCTGGGTTTTATTGACCAGGACTCTCGACTTATTGACCCTAACCCTAACCCTAACCCTAACCCTAACCCTAACCCTAACCCTAACCCTAACCCTAACCCTAACCCTAACCCTAACCCTAACCCTAACCCTAACCCTAACCCTAACCCTAACCCTAACCCTAACCCTAACCCTAACCCTAACCCTAACCCTAACCCTAACCCTTTTTGACCCCAGTAATCTGGGCTTGTTTTACCCTAGTACACGTCTGCAATGCGTCTGCAATGGATGACGTAGATGTTAAACAACCAATCAGATGCGCTAAAAACCAGTTCGATGTCGTTTGGGGGGAAATTCGCAGGCGGTTTAGGATTAATAAAGGCAAAATTAAACTTATAGTGGCATACTGTATAGGCTCTACTGATAAATTGCAACAAATGATCTGGTGCCAATTTCATAAAACATTGTATGTACAGAAATGTGCTTAGCGCCAAAAAGTCTTGCTCAGTAAAAACAGGTTATCGGCCAAAACTCCACGTACTTTTCACTCAAAGCAAAAAAAACAGCTGCATACCAGTCAAACAATAAACATCAACTGAAATGTTGGTTTATAACCCTGTTTTTGCCCAAGGAAGAATGTTCCTGCTAAGCAAATTTGGGTGCTTGCACGTTTTATGAAATTGACCTCAGGTGGTGGTGGTGGTGGTGGTTTTATGATATTCACGTTTCTCAGAGATCGAGATCAACTTAGTCTGCCTAAACTGAGTCTGTACAACCGACGGTTTTCCGAGAGAATCCAGCGAGTTTCGTTTTCATCGGACAATGCGTAAGAATGACATCTTATCTTGTTTCGCTCTCATAAATGTTGCAGTTTTATCGATCTATCTTAAAAGTTAAAAGGATCAAAAATTCATATCATGCACACACACAAAAGAATCATTCTAGGCATATTTTTTTTTTACTTTATGAATTATGTTTGTGATGTTTACAGGAATCAAGCGCGCACTGGGTTGAAAAACTATTGCTGTATTCGCCTGGTCTTCTCACCATACACAACCCCTTCTATATTATTACACACATGTTTATTTTGGGATCTTTGATCGGACCATATTTTTTATCAATCTTTAATATTAAACCAGGAAACTGTGTTGTACAGAAAAACTAAAACAAAACGAGGAAGTATGAAGGGTATTCCAAAGTTTCCATGTATATACAACCCATGACATATTATTTTGAACTTTGAATGACTTATACAATAGACATATGAGAAAACAGTTTAGCAGTTTTGTAAATGTATTTTTCGATAATGGTGTGTATTAATTTTAAACATTTCACGGTTTCGCTGAAGACCTGAGGACAGCGAGGCCATAACAGACAAGAAGAAAAGACGAAAACCCCCTCTACGAGTTACAGCAACAGACGAAGCGTTAGGTGGTGATACAGAGGAAACCGACGAGGCGCCACCAATTACACCACAACCGACGTTAACAAGGTAACCCCAGAATATAGACCCTCTTATAACTCTTGGTGGCAGCAGACATCATAGATAGAAATAAATAAATTGTGACCCACTCCACAATAATGGGTACAAAACAGTGAAATTGAGTTATATACATGGTTGGAAAGCCCATAGCGAAAGCTTCCAGTTGGTATATAATAGCTACTCCCGTTCTGGAGATATGACATGTTTGATTTTAATTACTTCCTTGGAGTTCAAATTACACAACTGAGAAAACAGGCTTTGAAAAAGCCGGCTTTGTTGTAGAACAACAGAACGATGAACACAACATGGGCGTGTTTTCCACTTTAATCATCAAAATCAACATTTCTTTGAATGAAACCTGAAAATATTGGTGTTAAAGATGTCATTAATGGCAACAAATGTAAATCACATTTTGATGAAACGTTTATTCTCTCAACGTTGAGTAGTCCATTACATGATAGTGCACAGCGCGACTTAATACCTTTTTTTTGTAGAGCCGGTCACAGATGGTTGCTGGATGGTGCCTTCAACCAGCAGACACAAAGGACGTTTTCCAAACCCCAGCTTAGGCTTTGTCACCGGCTCCATCACTATTGCCATACTGCATGAACGAAGCTCAAGGTGGAGAAGAAGCTGGGGTTTGGAAAACGGTATATGTCTGCGGTTGTCCAATAATATTGCCCAAAGTATGCAGTTTAAGGAGTTAAGTTGTATGGCCTCTCCTTGTAGCACGCACTCTTGCCCCGCACAACCCCTACTCAACATACCCTATCCATTATTATAGTCCTTAATATATCGTTAATAGGGAGCATGGCTTCAGCAATTTCAAAAGATTATAACGGCGGCTAGGAATAAGCTACAGCAACACACAATACATCATTTGAAAGCATAGGACTTCTTCTTTCTAGAAATGTAATAATGTCAACTTTTTATGTTGCGACTTTCCACCCATTTTGTGGTGCCAAGTTAGGACTGTTTCACTGCATATTCTGTAATTTTCTGTAAAGAACGAATAGCCTATTACGTTCACTATGATACACCATTGGTAATTGCTTGAATTATCATTAATGGGTAGATTTGGGGGTTGTATTTCATAGTAGATATCATTTAACTGACCTGTCCGAAGTTTTACAATCATGCATGCCGAGAAAAGCACGAAAAACAGCGTACCGGCATTGGGCAGTTATTCTTATGTTATCTTTGGGGTTTTTTTCGCGATCGCCGTCTGGCGATCGCGATTTTTTTTTATAAAATTATATTTTTCAGAATAATTACAGGATATCTAGCGCAATCATTTTGCTGGATGCCTAGAATCATTATTTACTTTCAAATAGGGCCTAAGTAATATATTTTTTAATAATTCGGTAGTAAATATTTTCAATATCTGTAAATGGTGTATACTACCTTTAACGGACCCAAATGTTCGCACACCGTACCCTAGGTGAGCGATGTATTGCATATGATCCGATCAGTTTTATAGTTAAATCGAACACAAGCCCTCTAAAAATTCACCATAAGCCATCCAGTCTGATTTCAAGTCGCATTACGTTATTGTGGACTTGTGGACAAGGCATATTTTGTTATTGTTCACCCTGTTGTTGCTAGTGTGAATGGACTTGTGACAAGAATTGTGATTTACAAATTAAAAGACAAAAAACTAAAAGGAAAGAGCAATTGTATGAATATTAATGAACATTCTGAATTTCTTTACATAACCGTAGGTCCAAATCACTGCAAAAGATCATTGTTGGTGCATTTTCAAAGCTTGAGGTAAGCGCTCTAGTATACATTTTTATAAACTTTTGATATTATTATTGTATTTTGTAGATATGGAGTTTCTTAAAAATCGAAGTCATTCTCCAAGGAATATTTATCTGATGTTGTTTGTGTTTTTTTCATTTACAGAAGAAAAGCCAATCTAATCGCGAAAGACAGTTCCACGGATTGTTTGAAAATATTCCTCAAGATGACAAATTATTAAGATGTGAGTTGTTTTCTTCAATTCTTTGTTCTCTTTTTCTTATCTTTCTTACAATTTTTGTGAGCAGTTCCTGTTGCGTTTTGTATTATATTTTTCGTTTAAATCCACTTTTCTTGCCCGTGGCTTTTATTACACTATATGCATAAAATGGTCAACAATTTACAGAGATAGCGTCACCGTTTTAACGAAGGGGTAAATTTTATGAAAAATCGTCTATTTATCGATATTTATTTTGTTGATGAAAACGATTAAATATTGCAATATCTACAACCTGGTGAAGTTATAGATCCAAAAATCATTAAAATCTCAAATAACCTAATTAACGAATGGGCGAATTGTTCCTCGGGTGCCGTTTTGCGTTTTCACGAAGAGGCGAATTTAATATAGCGTTGACTTCAACGTGTTTATTAAGGGGCGCTTTGGTGCGCGTATTGACTTTAGCGTTTTCACGAAGAGGCGAATTTGGCGCCCTCTGGCTTTTAGCGTTTTCACGAAGAGGCGAATTTGGGGCGCAATGGAAAAATGTATACATTCTGACTCTCACTCACAGCCACGGGCGAATTTGCTAATTTATATTTTTTTCGTTTTTACGAAGAGGCAATTATATTAATTGATTAATTCTTCAAAACTAATCACCTATTGTTCTTAACGTTTGCTATATTTAAGAAGATTGGAATCTCTTCTTTCCCATGATACCTTAATCTTGTATATTCTATGGATCTTTATGTTTCAAACTGCCAAACGACAAAAAAGGACCAACTTTACAAGCGTGAAAACGGAGACGTTGCGAGCATTTCCATAAATCGTTGTGTAAATTATTTTGTTCTTTTCATGTAGCCTACCCTTGTGCGATAGTGCGTGACGTGCTTATTCAAGGCAGAATGTTCATATCTGCTAACTGGGTTTGTTTCAATGCAAACATCCTAGGCTTTGAAACAAAGGTAAGACTCAAACAAAAATAATTTGCCTTGGTCTCAATTAGTATTTGCATTAAACAAAAATGGTAAACTACGGTACATTCACCGCGATAGTATACAGGGTGGTAAACAACGCAACCTCGTACTTCTACTATTCAGAAACCTTTACACTTGGATAGGAAATCTCATTGGAAGGAGATTGATACCAAGAAACTTCTGTCAGAATCAGTCGAGTAGTTTTGATTCCAGCGCCATTTTTTGTGAACTAAAACGTTAGGGGCTCTGGGGTTATCGCACTCAGCAAACATCCAAAACCTAATAAAAACTGACCTTGGTTCACAAACTAAAACGGAATCAAATCTACCGATGAAGTTTTGTTGTATAATTTTTCTTCTGACAACATTTTTCTAGCCATACATATCAATGGCTTAGGTCCCTGAATATTTTATTTCACCACCCTGAATGATCGATTTTCCAACCATAAAATTGTTTTCGGATTTCATTTTTTATACCCTGCACAATGTGCCAATAATGCCACCCATGATAGGGTTAATCACGCGCGAAACATATACATGTATTCACAAAATAGGGTCACCATTTTGGAACACTTTCTGTAACACAGGAACGCTAATTGTAAACATTATATACAGAAGTTGTTTTTTTCTATTTTATATTTTTCTTCATTTTGGATTGGCTCTCTACAGGTAGTGATTCCCGTGAATGAAATTCGTGCCATATTTAAGACAAAGTATACTTTACTCCTACCCAGCGCAGTTAGCATCCACACAGACACGGATAAGGTAAAATCTACATTTGTTAACTATTCATGTATAATTTATCCCTATTCGATATTTCTAAGCACACATCGGATTCAGTTCATAGGCCAGACAGGTATTCAGGGATTATCGCGAAAACATGTTCAACGGTGCTTGTCCGCTACTAGCTACACGTATAGTTCTGTTTTGAGTTCTTGTTAACAGTCTGAAAATCAGACTCCTGTAAACAAAAAAACAGACTCCAGTGAAAATAGTTCTTTTACCTATTATTGGTTAAACCCTTTCACGTGATAGGTCATCTTCACTTTACTCATGCGCAATACTACCGATGAGTCTGTAGTTCACGGAGTCTCAAAGTCACACTACACCGGCTCAAAATTCAGTTTGGTATTAGTATTGGTATTGTTTTATTTCCATATATCACAATAAATAAAGTCACATAGTTATTTTTACAATGCACAAAGGGTGATGAATGGGGGAAACCAGGAAAAAAGCAAATGCTTGTACGTGGCCTAGTTTCTTAGTTAACACATTAATATACATGTACAACTATTGTTACAAGAAAAAAACCAAATATGAAACAAATAACTGGCTGAAAGTGCAGCTGAGTTCCAGATTTTAAAAACAAGAATGTTTAAAACTAAATGCAATACGTACAAATAATAATAGACATGAAATATGTACTACGTGCTACGGGACAAATAATTTATATTTCACAGGAAATAAGACTATTCTTAAGGACATTTGTATAACCGTTTATGTATTTCTAAAGTAAGGTACTGGGTGATTTTTGTCTAACTGTTTTAATAAATAAAGTAGTTTTTGCCTTCCCAATGTGGAGCTATATCTGCTGATCTAGTAATAGTATTGTGTACGTTCCTTTTGGGCAGGAAGCTACACGTCTAAAACCAAAATGGAAGGCCTGACCCTAGTTTATGAGAGTTTATTTGAAATGGTTCTGAACTAATCTATTCACCTCGAAAAGAAACGTACAAAGGCAAATAAGTCGATTTGGGAGATAGGTAAGGAATGTGTGTATCGCCGCGTTTGGCTGTGGGTAACTTCAGTAAGATCGTATACATTGTGATAACATTAAAGATAGACACTGTTTTCTTGTGAGGAAAATTAGAATTAAATTAAACTTAGCCAAACTGAAATACATCCTGATTATCTACTTACATTTCAGCACGTGTTCGGTTCTCTTTTATCCCGTCGAGCTACGTACACGAAACTGATGGAAGTTTGGAATGGAAAACACACTAACGATGATGAGGTATAAGATCAGTTACAATATGCTGATTGCGTCCAATGGCGCTCCATTGACTGTTTTATAAATCCTGATATCACGAGAAATGATTTAATGAAGCATTAACAAATATATAAACATTAAATATATAGATTAAAGGGATCGTACGTTTGGTAATTGAAACCCACTGTTTGTTTCAATCCTATATTGTTATAGATATATACCATAAAACCAACCTGTACAAATTTCATTTCAAAAGGTGGTAGCGATTTTGAGATATTGCCGAAAATCAGGAACAGTTATGTCCACGCAGGAAGAATAATCTGCATTGGAATACACAATCTGAAAAACGTCACTGCAGTAACGCTTCTGAGATTCGATTTGTTTAGGATAACAAGTGATATCGTTTTCCATAACCGCAGTACTTCGAAATGAAAAGTTTCTAAAAATGCATTATACTATCCAAAGCTGCTGTACTTCTTACCAAGTAAGTTTTTATTGCCATTAATTTACGGAGTAATTACCAAACGTATACGATTCCTTTAAAAAGTGTTCATGTGTCTTGTCATGACGAAATGCAAAGTCGGAAATTGCCATTTTGCAGTTTGGGTAAAGCCAACATTTTACGCGGCGGTCGCGTTTCTTTCGTTTTCAGGTGAATCTGTAAGATCTGTTCCTCCCTTTTTCTTATTATTTTGGCCTCGTTAGATATCTTAGATGCCTGCTTCTGTCCCGTTTACTACGGGTATTCATTCACTGGAATACAACAACGAGTTTTTAAATGAAAATTTCAGGAACAAATTACAACTTGAATTTAGATTACGCCTGGTCGAAGTGTAGATTCGACATCAAAAGTATGAACGAAATTTTCTACGGTATCAAAAGCTCTTGATTTCTGGGTCAACTTTCAAAATTATACGCATGAAAAAAAAAAAGTTAGGCCTTATGCTCTTCTTTTTTCTGTCAAGAGAATCAAACATTTTGCAACTTATACAGACGGCTTTAGAGATTTGTTTTATGGATGGTGTTTCGATGCAGGACAAATCAACAGTGACGAGTCAGGATGGATCATACGGCCATAATGACGGTCTTGAAACATCGCTTACAGACGACCAAGTATTTGAGGTAAATAACGATTGGGATTGGGATCGAACCCTGACAGGAAACAATATTGGCTATAGACTTTTACCACAACTACCTTTAGCTGTTCATTCACGTTGGACAACGGGTACTTGCGAAGGTAGAAACCAGGGGTGCGTTCGTTTTGAGTTGGCGCCAGTTGAAGTGGAACGATATAAACAAAAAAAATGGCGGCGTTTTCAAAATGGCGGCGCCCGGTGACAGTGACATTTGTTGGTTGGCTGCTGCACCAAATTCATTGTTTTTTTCAAAAATCCTGTGACGGCCAAAACAATCCACCGTTTATAACAAAAAGTATTAAAAACGTAAATCAAAACCGTGAAAAAAAAACTGTCGCCCTCTAACCTCTCCACCATCTTTAAAATACGTCACTGGCCAACAGCGAACAGCTCGGAATGTCGTTCGCCGTTTTCGCTAACGTTCCCGAACATAATTGGCGCACGTTGCGTTCCACTCTCGCGGACAACGCTAACGTTAGCCAACGTTGGCAATGAATGTTCGAGTGAGTGGAACGCATCCCACTGGGTGCAGTTCACTGAAAGCGAACGTTGGCAAAACGTTCGCGGCCTTATTTTGTGCACAAATTGAAAATCGTTCACGAACCAACGCACCCTGATTGTGCTGATCTCGAACTGTTACAGAAAAAAATGGTCTAATGGCCTGGAAAAAAACAGGGTAGTAATTAGCGCTTCGTGTATCATTTGCCAAAGGCGCTTTCTTCTTGTTATATTGTTGTCAGCTGTTCAGATTTAGTTAACAATTATTCCATGTTGTAACAAAACTATGCACCTATAACGATAGGCTCACAACATTTGTCTATGGCGAGCACATTTAACATTAGTACTTACGCCATCATATTTTAGAGTTATTTAGAGATATCTCTAAATAATTAAAGATATATCTCTAAATAATTATGTATTTCTAAAGATATCTCTAATAAATTTAGAGATAAATAATAACTCTAAAATATCTTCGCGTAAGACAAACCTTGTGCCCCCATAATACGTCATTTAAAAGTTTCGATGCATTGCTATTGCAACAACCAGACGTATAGTTAGACATAGTCAGGTTTTGTATGTATTTTTGTTCACTTTTTCTGTAGATTTGCTAAACTATACATTTTTGAAAACGTTAGGATATACTAAACAGGAAAACCAATGTTTACATTAGTTTTCAGGTTCTTTTAACCATTGTCTATGACCAAATAAACATATTACAATTTAATTTTTTTTTTATTATGTTCTGTTGATGAGATATGGCTTAAAGGTCCAAAAATGAAACAAAATCATAACAAAGTCACACGATGACGTCACTTCAATGTATATCTATAACACATCCCACCATACCTGCATACCAAGTTTGAACCCAATCGGACTTATTATAAGTTATACTTCCAGAGATAGGGCATTGAAAAAAATGAACCTTTAATGTGACACCCAATGACTTTTCATGTGTCACGTCACATTAAATGTCTTTTTTTTCTTCAAAAGAACCTGAAAACAAGTGTAAACATTGGTTTTCATGTTAACGTTCCCAAAATGTATAGTTTAGCAAATCTAAAAACAAAGTAAACAAAACTTTCAATATGTACATTATGAACCTGACTAACAGTAAGCTTCGCATTGATGTACAATTTTAAAGTTTAGAAAATGTTTTACTGACCCGCAGAACGACGATCACTCCTCGGATAGATCGCAACCGTACAGATCGGAAACCCGTAAGAAGAATTCTAGACGAGTTAAACGCGTCAATGAAGACAAAAAGAATATTGTGCAGAATACAGCCAGAGTAGGTAAAAGACTGCTAAAATACAACAATTGAAGGTGGTTTCAAAATGATCTATGCCTGCATCTACACTTTTTTATTCATGGGTTAGTAACGAAAACCAGTTATCCTGCATGCATGCCTAATTATTTTTTATCACAATGTGTTGTATACCTGCTGAGACGCCAGCAAGTTATTCTCTAAATTTGTCAACAATTTTATAATTTCTTGCGTCAATTCGAGAGTAGATGATTTTGTCTATACCTTTAACAAAGCTCTAACAATTAGAAACAGCTATTGTTCTACTTGTTTGTTTAAGTTATATACATGCAGATTCCCAGTTCATTCTACCAAATGACGACATTTCCTACAGATCCGCCACGTGCATCGTCATTTTGAGTGTCAATTTGTATCGAAAGTAATAACTTACGTTACTCATTTAAAAGTAGGATACACCATTGTTAATTGCTGGAATTATCAATAATAGGTGGATTTTTTTAAATTTTAATATTTATTATTATTATTATTTTTTTTTTTGTTGGGGGGGGGGGGGGGGGGGGGTTTGGGTGGAGTTGTATTTTATAGTAAATATCGTTTAACTTACCAGTCCGACGTTTTACGATCATGCCGAGGAAAGCACGAAAAACGGTGTTCGTTTTCAACCGACGTCGGGCAGTGGTTCTTATGTTGTTCTTGGTTTTTTTCGCGATCGCCGTCTAGCGATGGTGATTTTTTTATATACAATTCAATTTTGTCGAACAAATATAGGATATCTAGCGCATAAATTTTGCTGGATGCCTACAATCATTATTTAATTTCAAATAAGTGAGATATTTCTTAAGAATATCTGCAAATGGGGTATCCTACCTTTAAATCAACCATACAAATATTGGCACCACGGTAGAACTCTAGCTCTTGTTTTACCAGGGGTTCAGTAGGGCTATTTGGGTGTTTCTGGTTTTTTGAAGGTCGGTTTGGCTTCCAGACGTGTATTGTGCAAGTGAAACGCTTAGCAAAATCGGTCAGCGGGATGCATCTCGTGGTACCCCTGGCTATATTAGTGTAAGTATTTGTTTCTACCCCATTATCAATCCTAAACACCTCACCAAAAGTAAGTCCCCCTCTCAACAGTTCGTCATAACATCGTCAGGTAAAACATTTTACCAATCAAACTTGGTTAAAAATAATCCTATGACTGTTTCCTAAATGTTGTTTGAAAATAAAATATGTCCATAACTTCATGGCTGAATGAGCTCAAATGAATGAAAAAAACTGCCCTTCTCAAAAGTCACAAAAGTTTATAAATGGCTTCTTACTAGTGGGAAAAAACACCTGTGGTTAAATGCAGTTTAAATCACCCATCAAGTGTAGGCCTACATTACTCTAATCTGTAATCAATTCAGGATCATTCAACCATGCAAATCCCTTTCTTGGCTCAGAGATTAGCACAGTGAGATGTTAGGTGATCAGTCCCATTCCTTGTCCCAATACACCTTGCAGTTGACAAGCATAGATAGGCCTACTGATTTTTTTTTCGTGTTCTTAAATTAAGCATTATGTCCAGACTGTCTGATCAAGACAGGGCCATTGCCATTGGTCTTTTACAGACCAATACCCCTGTGAAGCAGGTGGCAGATCAACTTTCGTGACTTTTGAGAAGGGCAGTTTTTGTCATTAATTTGAGCTCATTCAGCCATGAAGTCATGGACATCTTTTATTTTTGAACAACACTTAGGAAACAGTCAAAGGATTATTTCTAACTAAGTTTGATTGGTAAAATGTTTTAGCTGACGATGTTATGACGAATTGTTGAGAGGGGGACTTGTTAAATAAGAATGTTATCATAGGGACAACGCGATATTGATTGTATCATTTTGGACAAACGTGTCTGATTTATTAAGAAACATTAAATGAAAAACACATTATATTTTATAAATTTATTTTCACCACAGGATGTGCTGCCTGTGTGTTTCTTCGTGCGTTTTGGCCTATCGCATTGCCAAAGTGCAAGCTCAGTTGCAAAGATTACCCGACATAACAGAAGCATTTGAGTAAGTCATGTCGTTCAGTCTCACGTAGGAGTATTGTTAGAAATCATCGGAGAATGTCATTTCAATAGTTTCATATAAACAGGTCAAATGAAATAAGTCCCCCCCCCTTGGAAATGTGCATTTTTTTGGAAAATAGTTAGACTCCTTTAACTCGTTACACATTTATTGTGCAATAAAGTTTCACCCAACAGTTAACCTTCGCCTTGAAATGCTGCCATTTTTAAAATGTGATGACCAATACAAAAATGACACTTTCTTGCATAAGGGATTGGACAAATGGAGAAAATCATGTTTTTTACATAATTTTTTTATATTCTTTCCTCACTTAAATTAATTTTCATAAAGTGTACAAATGTAAACATGCATTTATTGTTTTTGTTTTTAATTTTCTAAATTTACGAAGTACAGTAAATTAGAGTCACCTAAGCAAAACAATTTTTTTAAAGCATAAAGATTTTGTGGAAATGCAATTTTTTTTTGTTCTTTCGTTTCAGTAATGAAATTATAAACAAAAACAAAAACATTACAACGTTGACATGTTTACACTTTAGGAAAATTAGTTGAAGTGAGGAAAGAATACAAAATAAATCTTTAAAAACATGATTTTCTCCATTTGTCCAATCCCTATGCAAGAAAGTGTCATTTTTTATTGGTCATCACATTTAATAAATGGCAGCATTTCAAGGCGAAGGTTAACTGTTGGGTGAAACTTTATTGCACAATAAATGTGTAACATTTCAGACTACATTTTACATTTTTGTAACAGGTTAAGGAGCCTAACTGTCTTCCAGAAAAATGCACATTTCCCAGGGGGGACTTAGTTCTTTTGACCTGTTTATTATATCCCCCAGCTTCACTGATACATTTCGAAAGCATGTCACCAGCGTCTGAAAATAAAGTGTGGTACACTGTTTGTAGCCTATATTTAGTTGTCCGGAGGGATTATTTCGAAAAAATAACTGACTTCGGTAGGACTCGAGCCCAAGACTTTCTCCTTTCTAGTGCAGTTTTCGTACCACTTGAGGCGAAATTTTGAAGTGCCAAAATCTAATATTTAAAAGTAGTGTACACCATTTGCAGATATCGGAGAAAAAAATTACTACCGAATTATTAAAAAATATCTTACATATTTGAAAGTAAATAATGATTCGAAGCATCCAGCAAACTGACTGCGCTAAATAAACAAGAACAACATAAGAAACCCGACGCCGGTTGGAAACGAACGCAGTTTGCCTTGCTTTTCTCATTATTCATGATTGTACAAATTCGGTAAGGTCAGTTAAAGGTAGGATACACCATTGGTAATTGCTTGAATTATCATGAATGAGTGGATGTGGGTGGTTGTATTTTATAGTAAATATCGTTTAACTGACCTGTCCGAAGATTTACAATCATTGATGCTGAGATAGAAGAGCAAGAAAAACGGCGTTCTAGTCGTTTTCAACCAGCGTTGGGCAGTTGTTCTAATGTTCTTGTTTAATATAATAATTACTATTATTTGTAGGGAGATGTAAATTCAATATTAGATTTTTTCAAAAAGTTAAGATACACTATTGGTAATTGTTTGAATTATCTATTATCTAAAATCGCCGGACGGCGATCGCGATTGTTTTATTTTGATTATAAACAATTTCGAAACAATTACAGGATATTCATAATAATACCTCCAAATAGGCACTTAGAGAGACAATCCCATAGAGATGTACACAAACTTAAAACAGTCCTAACTTGTTTACCCTAACCCTTTTCTCTAAGATCTTCAAGATTTATGCTATTTAGACCAAAATCTGTCGTTCTTGGGCAAAAATAACTCCCAAATATTGTTTTTTTAGGGTAGCTAGACACTTAGGGAGACACTGAAATGTCTCCCCAAGTGCCACTGTCTCCTTATTACCTAAAAACTTACGCTAATTTGTCTCCCCAAGTGCCTATTTGGAAGAATTAGCGCAATCATTTTGCTGGATGCCTACAATCATTATTTACTTTTAAATAAGTAGGCCTAAGATATTTCTTAATAATTCGGTAGTAAAAGTTGTCGATATCTGCAAATGGTGTATCTTACCTTTAAATGCACCCATACCTTGAATGGTGGATCTTAACTTTGTGAAAAAAATTAATATTGAATTTACAAAATAATGGTGATTATTATATTAAACAAATCTCGTGAATTAAACAATCAATCAGCATAGTTAACATTATCATCAAAATCAACACGAACTATTTATTCATCTTCGCATAACACATACAAGGCCTAAAATGTAAATTGTGCTTTCAAAGAATTTCGATTATGAATGAATTAGTCAAAACCTCATCAGCTCTATGGCTTTTTTTCTCTATGGTGTACATCAGGTGGAATAGGCTACTGGTAACCAGTCAATCAGGTCATATAGACCAGGTGTCAAGACTTCGAGACTCACTGGTACTCAGCCTACAAATACTAAACAAGGTATTATATGTAGTAGCACGCTAAATGTTTTTTGGGGATATTTATTTGGGAGTTTGTTTATTGGGGCGTTGGGGTGTTTGTTTGTTTATTTGTATAGACGATGTGCCCTCTGTTTACTTCTGTATTCAAATGTGCCTGGCCGTAAGCGCACGTATCATGTTTTACATAAATTTGGTCAAGAGATGACATCAGAGGTGACATAATTCAAAGGCGATTTGACCTGCACTCTTTAAGCAAATTGTATGTAAAACACGATGTGTACGTATACTGCCGGGCACATTTGAATACAGATGTAAACACGTGACGTCAGAGGGCACATCGTCTATAGACTCTAATTCAACACACATCATACAGAAACTATGGCAGCTTGCACGTTGATAATATATTTACAATAATGTATGACAATCGTATGTGGGCTTATTCCCGATTTGTCCAACTGTTCATAAACTTGTTAAGACGTAAAGAGGTTGAATGGGGGATAGCCATCACCTCTTTATCCGCACTTGTAAGTTAAAGGTAGTATTGGTCATTGCTTGAATTATCATGAACGAGTAGATTTGGGGGGTTGTATTTTATAGTAAATATCGTTTAACTGAGCTGTCCGAAGTTTTACAATCATGGATGCCGAGAAAAGCACGAAAAACAGCATTTTTTTTCAACCGGCGTCGAGCAGTTATTCTTATGTTATCTTTGTTTTTTCGCAATTGCGTCCGGCGATCGCAAATTGTTCATTATAAAATTCAATTTTTTGGAATAATTACAGGATATCTAGCGCAATCATTTTTGCTGGATGCCAAGAATCAACATTTACTTTCAGATGAGTAGGATATTTCTTAATAATCCGATATTTAATAATTTAATAATAATAAATATTTTCGATATCTGCAAATGGTGTATACTACCTTTAATTTTGTTCGCCTGAAAATATTTTGAAAGGCAGGTTATTATGCATGGGGATGTTCTCTCGAAATTAATTGTGTCAGTGGCGGACATAGGGGAGGAGTTATGCAAGACCCCCCCCCCCCCCCCCCCCCCCCGGCTGCAAAGTGTTTTTCTATTGAAAAAAACCGAAACTCCCAAAAATCGGTACATGTAGTATCGATGTAAATATATTACATCATTTTAGAGGAAAGTGGCCACAAATCACCTTGGATTGCATCACAGAGCATCTAGAATTCAAACACGTACCCCCCCGGCCCCCTAAATGAAAAGATCTGCTCCTGTGTGTACATAATTGATACATACACACATTGCCTGACTTGCAAAAAAAGGAACGTGGTATCGCATTAATATGTTTCAGCCCACTTTACTTTATTACGCAGATGCATTCATCACTACAGCTGATAAACCAACCGACAACCGCCAATGAAATGGATTCCCTTCCACATTAGACGTGGCGTCAGTTGTATGACATTGTAATGGCTACACACGTTCAATAATAGCCCACTGAAAGTGAAACGTCCATTGCAAAAGCACAGGAAAATGGTTGGGTAACTTTTGCATGGCGCTAATTGCCTTAGCAACAGACAAAAAGATGACTTGTGATTTGATCTGTGAAAACCCGCCACATGGTGGCAAAATAACAAAATGAGTTATTTACATCATCTTGAAGCTGAGATCATCCTCTTTCTAAATCAGGTCTCTAGGACCTCTACATCAAAAGTTACGTTAAAATGAACGTCGAATATTGGCGATGCGAAGTTCTGAGAAAAACAGCGTTTAACGATAGGGTACCAGAATAGCAATGAAAAATCAATTACCAAAAAATATATATATTGTTTGTTTTTTTATAATTTTTTATTTTTTTGGTTGCTTTTATGGGACTTGCAACTTTGCGACATCCGACGGGTTTTCACAGATCGCATCACACTTATTGATGGCTTCGATACTCCATAAAATGACGGGGAGTTTAGCTTCTCTATTTGCTCAGAGTAATTAGAGCCTTGTCGAAGGCGACTACGAACAATCCAGACGATTATTTTTGTTTCAAGTTTATCTGCCAATTAATCAGCATCATCACGAGAGCTCTTCCAGACGGGGTTACCGTTCCCCAATCGTAATTTGGCACTTTTTCCCCGGCACAACTAGAAATATGAGATTTCCAAATGTCTATACATGTACAAAGACATTTGTGACCCAGCACGAGTAAATGAGACACTTTGCGGCAAAAATGAAAATTGAGATTTTGATTTCATCATTTAAAGCTTGTTTAGCTTTAAATGATGAAATCAAAATCTCAAATTTTATTTTTGCCTCAAAGTGTCTCATTTACTCGTGCTGGGTCACATTTGGTTCGCGACGATACAAACAAAAACCGTTATCTGTTTATACCCACGAAATTAGTTAAAGTTACAACTTCATCGGCCGAATCGATATTACAATTCTCAGGAAGCATATTAATTGTAACGCTCAAACAAAAATATATATATATATTAGCACAACGGGCCTAATAAGCCATTTGCGCGTGACCCCAAGTTAAATTTGAATAACATCTTACACTGACTTGATCACACAGCTTGGCACCGTTGAAATTTAAATTCTCCAGACCAAAGACACTGTTGCCATATCACATGATTCGGGGCAAACTTTTGCATAGTTACATAACAGACGTTCAGCACCAATACATTGTTCACAATGGGTGAGAATGGCAAAAAGACACCAGACCATTCCAGAGCTGGGGGTTGCTACAGCATAAGGCTTGCCCCGAATCACGTTATATAGCAACAGTGTCTTTGGTCTGGAGAATTCAATGGTGCCAAGCTGTGTGAGTAAGTCAGTGTACCAGATGTTATTCAAATTTAACTCGGGGTCACCCGCAAATGGCTTATTGTCACATGTATGTGACGATATTAGGCCTGTTGTGAATATTCAACACAAAAGTGACGAAAAAAATACAATGTATTTTTATCAAAGTTTTTAAATTTTATCCTAGGTTAACCACAGGTGGCATGTTTGTAATATATATATAATCAATTACATGTATAGAATTTTTGTTCAAAGAAATTTGAAACTGAAACCTCGGTTCCTTTATTGCTCTCTTTGGTTCTATTGTTCTGTGTGATCATGGAGGAATTCTTCCATGGTATGATGCAGATACTGTTTTAGCAACCCAGTATCCTTCCCAGGCTAAATTGTGTACATATCACAATAGACCAATTGTGTGTATATCACAATTTAAGAAACTGTACATGCCCAGTAATGCTGGCAAAACGGAGGTTGGTCCTTACAGAGTGAATAAACAAGTGTATGATGTTCTTATTAGTTGCATTAGTTGGTTTAAGTTTGGGGTAGGATAAGGGAAGTCGGGTTAGGGTACAGAAAGGAAAAGAAAAAAAGAGTTCATATTACCGCATATAACAGTAATTCTTATTATTGTTACTATTTGACGCAAGTTTGAGTGCACTGCTCTTTAAAACTTAAGTTTTTATTTCTATACCCTAACCTGACTTTTCCCTTGTCCCTACCCCAAAACAAAGTAATGAACTTAAACCAACTAATTCCAGTAATAAGAACATCATACACTTGTGTATTCACTCTGTAAGGACAGACTTCCGTTTTGCCAGCATTACTGCGCATGTACAGTTTCTTAAATTGTGATATGTTTTAGACATACTTGGTCCTACAATTAATGCATTGCCATGCAACTTACATTATCCTGTGTTTTTCTTGTTGTAAACTAAAATATTGGCATGTGCAGTCTTAACATTTGTTATCAACTTTCGTGATGATTAATATTGCAAAGAAAAAAATATCACAGACAACTTTTACTTTCAGGAGGAAATCAATTTCAAAATATGCCGAATCCCAAATCTTGTATTCGCTACTCGACCACAGCTGGTCCTGCGAGGTTTCGGACATAAATAAAATATCCGCAATGTTTACAATATCATTATCTTTAGAATTTATATTTTTGATGAAACTGTCATTGAAACTTCACATATACTTGTGACTACATGTACATACTGTTATTTGTACATTGTCAAATTTTCCAGTACAAAAACGGCTTCGTTTGAAATAAATGTTCTTTTAGACTGTACAATGTATATATATATACAGCAAGGTGAACTGAATGGTTTGAGAAGAGATTATCAAGCAATGTGCTGAGTATCATAGCGTTTATACAGCATTCATAAATACCTGGGACAGTTTAGGCATTCCTATTGGTCGAGAGCCTGTCACGTGGCCGGTATTAAACGGACGATAAAGACATGGCTGGAAGTGTTTAAAACCAGCTGGCAACAAAGCGATGTCGCATTATACCCGTCCCCAGGGCTCACTTTATTTCCAACCGTACCTCGTCTCCAATAGTAAGAGCGGGTAGTGTTGGGCGCGTACAGCTCGACACCCTGGGAACGAGGTTGCCAATGGCAGTGAGTAATAGTCTGGTTCATAGCAAATACGCTTTATTGCATGTATTGTGTAGAGCGACAGAGGCGGAAACATGTCATTTGACACACACAGAATGGCGAAACAATAAAATTTACTTGCGACAATTTTCCAGGATTTTCGGGGCTTTTTTGGCTGAATTTTACAAAAAAGGTATTTATGAATGGAAATAAATGTGTGTTCGGTCGGTATTAATCACTCTGTTTAATACCGCTTGGAGTCTGGGTGCTGATAATTACCCGAGCCTTTGGTAATTATCAGCACCCAGACTCCAAGCGGTATTAAACAGAGTGATTAATACCGATTGAACACACATTTATTCCCTTATTTATAATAACCAATATTAACTCTTTGACGATGAGAAGCAGCTATATAGCCGCTTCCCGCCTAATCCATCCAGAATGCCATAGATAGCATATGCTGATAGCATATTAAAATAATAATGCGCGTACAATTTTTTTTAACTGTGAAAATTGGTCATTAAACAGCCAAGAACTATCTTTACTTTTATTTTAGTTTTTGACTGTGTGGACCACTTGGTGGATGTTTATTAGATTTGGGGCCAGCATGCTCCACACCCGGGCAAACAAATCGCCACATTTCTCATGGGAGCGACTGAAAACTCCCATTTATAGCTCCTCTGGGAGAGCAATCCAGAGAAAGTTTGTTCACTCAGACTCCCAACATAGGTACAAAAGAATGTGTCAAAACTGTCATCATTTTTAAAGGACTGGATTCGTAAACCGTAAATCAGCGAGATCTAGTATGGTACCCCGTATCGTTTGTGTACGTACTCCAATGATAAATATATTGAGCACCATGCCATTCTTTCTCATTCTGTATGCGTGGGGGTTCTTGACTGCCGTCGATGAATCGCGTTCCACAAAATGTGTATAACGGTCCCGTGGACTGACCTCAGAATGTCGGCACAGGGATCTTCTTGAAAGTTCGCAAACACTCTTTGGAGCAGCACAAGCCCACGAAGCCGATGCTTTCCTGCGTTTGTTGCCAGGGCTGGGCCCAGTCCAGCTTGAGCAGGTGAACCCACGCCACGGTGAAAATAGGCTTCTCATTACAGCTTGGTGCCATGCAGTGTGCTGTGGGCATGCCTGCCAGGTCGCTAAGGCTTCTTGGTAACGTAGATAAATCCAGCGTATCTGCAACAGCACAAATCACCAGTGTTTAAAGGTAGGTTTCGTGATGGGGTGTCGTGGCCGGGCGGTTAAGAACCCTGTTTTCTGTTCCGCAGAGCGTGAGTTCGAGTCCCTGTGTCGACACGTGTGTCCTTAAGCAAGGCAATTAAACCACTATTGCTTCGTCCTTCGGATGGGACGTAAAGCTGGAGGTCCCGTGTGTTGTGTAATACACGTAAAAGAACCCAGTAACACTTATCGCTAAGAGGAGGGGTTTTGCCCCGGTGTTCCTGGCAGCGCCTCGGAATAGGCAACTAGATTGACGGCGCTTTACAAATGCAGATTGGATTGGATTAGATAGGATACACCATTTGTAATTGCTTGAATTGCCATGAATGGATGGATTTTGGGCGTTATAAATATTGTTTAACTGGCCTGTCCAAAGTTTTACAATCATGGATGGCGAGAAAATCACGAATAACGGAGTTTGTTTTCAACCGGCGTCGAGCAGTTATTCTTATGTTATTATTGTTTTTGTCGCGAATTTTGTTTTATACAATTTAATTTTGTAATCGGAATAATTACAGGATATCTAGCGCGATCATTTTGCTGGATGCCTAGAATTATTATTTACTTTCAAATAAGTAAGATATTTCCTATTAATTCGGTAGTAAATATTTTCGATATCTGCAAATGGTGTATCCTACCTTTAAGGGACAATATAGACCTTTTGTCAGTTGTGCATTTTTATCGTTTAACAAGTTCGCGCCGGATGATGTATATACACGCAAAGTTTCTCCAAGATTCAAAACGGATGACGCATAAACACACAACGAGCAAGGCCGGAAATGTTTGTCAGCAGTGAGCAAGGCCGAAATGTCATGGGTGTGCCTCCCAGTACTATCGGCCTGAACCCGCCTCTGATTGAGTTTTCGTAAAAAATAACCCCGCGCCTCAGCTCGGTGAATGTTACAATAATCCTGTACACACAAACTGTACACATATTCTTTTGGTACATAGCGTTATGGGGACAACCCATAGGGTTTGTGTGTAAACTGAAATCTCTCTAATCTCAAACTCAGAACACTCTAAAATGTTCAGGATCACCCTAATTTGTCCTCTTCTTCATTTTTTTCATTATACCCTAACCCGATTTTACCTTGTTCTACCTTTACTGAGCACCCAACGCGCTATGGGGACTCGAAAAAGTCCCCACTACTCGGTCTGTCTTTTCCAAACAAAAGAGCCTGTCCCCCTAACGCGGTGAGTGCCTACCCACACAAACTGTTGGACTCTAATTCTGAAGGGAAGGGGTCAAGTACTCATTCAACAGATCCCAACATAACCTGCTGTTGGAGTTTGACTGGATGGTGGATTGTTAAGGTTAACGCATACCCTTGTATTGATGCACAGCTGCTAGACACAGCTCCAGCAATGGCAAGGCCTCCCTGATGACTGGTTCATGTCCATCCTTGATGAGTCGGAGTTCAGGTGGTAGGATAGCAGACAGACCATTGGCCTTGATGACGTGGATGGAGCGACGGAGCTCAGCAGACGGCTCTTCCGTACCACATCTGGAAAGACAGACACAGGAAGATAACATCACGGCAAGGCCGGAAATGTCTGTCAGCAGCGAGCAAGGCCGGAAACGCGTGGGTGTGCTTCCTGGTACCCTCGGCCTGAACCCGCCTCGGATCGAGTTTTGTTAAAAATAATCCCGGCGCGAACTAATTAAGGGAGTTTATTGTCGTATCTTTACAACAAGTGAGCTTCTTAATAGTATTTTGGTTGGTTCTTTTTTTGGCAGCTGCAAAAAATATAGCTTTAAAGTCGGACTTTGAAATGGCTCTCCATTTTGGAGACTGTGTTTAGACCATGCAACCTGCTACACTCTAACTACCAACTTGCATGACTCCGACAATGTGCTTCCGATACGACATGGGTCTAAACTTGATGTTACTCCAGTACCTGGTAGCACCAATCTTCTTCTTCCAGAGGCTGAAAGGCAGTGCATGAAGCAGTGGATTGTTGCCAACGTACACTGTGCGTAGGTTCTCCTGCCACAAACCCAGATCTGTGATAGGTTCATGGTAAAGGAATCGGCAGCCATTACTTCAGGATTATAACAGTGCGAGGACCTGGTCCTTCACTGCGTGATGACAGACCGGGTTGGGGAATGACCACTGGATTAGCAGCGGTCATCCCACAACCCGGTACGTTATCACGTAGTGAACAACCGGGTCCTTACACTGTTATTCCCTTTAATAAATATTTTTTTAACAAAATAAATAATGAATTTGCTCCAAATTTTGTGACTTTTCTTTCCGCGATATTTCCAAATTTCTGTGTTCGTGTTCGCTTGAGGGCGCAATAACTAGGCTCTGCTATGTAGCCGCGTCCGAATTCCATTTGCCTTAGCGCCTACGTAGACGTAGCTGTAGCTGTAGACCGTAGCTCTAGACACTCGTTTCGGACACGGCCTAATATTCTTTTCTGTAACATGCAATAGGGAGATGTTCAAGCAGTCGCTGTAGAAGAGCTCGCAAACGTGACAGAAATTTGTTCTACACGGCGATCTACAAGACTGATGATGATGATAATTATGTACTACTGCTTTCCAGTATCACACCTCTAACATCTACACTGTATTTAACATCTACACTGTATTTAATATTTAAAGTCAAGTCACAAGTCAAGTCACAAGTCAAGTCACAAGTCAAGTCACAAGTCAAGTCACAAGTCAAGTCACAAGTCAAGTCACAAGTCAAGTCACAAGTCAAGTCACAAGTCAAGTCACAAGTCAAGTCACAAGTCAAGTCACAAGTCAAGTCACAAGTCAAGTCACAAGTCAAGTCACAAGTCAAGTCACAAGTCAAGTCACAAGTCACAAGTCAAGTCACAAGTCACAAGTCACAAGTCAAGTCACAAGTCAAGTCACAAGTCAAGTCACAAGTCAAGTCACAAGTCAAGTCACAAGTCAAGTCACAAGTCAAGTCACAAGTCAAGTCACGAGTCAAGTCACAAGTCAAGTCACAAGTCAAGTCACAAGTCAAATCACAAGTCAAGTCACAAGTCAAGTCCCTATTCCCGAGCCTAACCCATGGGAAGGCACATCAGTCTGTTGCCGCTGACTGTCAACTCTTCCAAGTAGCCGAGACTCGTCAGCTGCCGCGGCAACCACCGCAGCTGGTTGTTGATGAGATTCAGTGAGCGCAGCTGACAACAGCTGCCGAGCTCCACGGGGATACTGACCAGCTTGTTACAGCTGGCTTCCAGGATGCACAGGCTTGGCAGATTGCCCAGTTCTGAGATAACAAAAAGAAATATATAGATACTTGGTGCTATAGATACCTGCTATAGGGCCATTCGAGAGCTATCTCATGCGCCAACGCTTCAGGGGCCGATTTCACGAAACGCTAAGACGCGTCTTTGGAAGAGTAACTCGTCCCAACTCGCGACTCGTCCTAGGATCGATTTCACCAAAGTTAAGACGCGTTCAACACTTCCATAGCAACGCGGCTGAACTCGTCTTAACTTAGGATCGGTCCGGGGGGCGTCTTATCTCATTAATACGTACGTTAATCTGTATATTGTCTGAAAACCATTGCATTATCTTCTCGTTAAAGACAAATGTCAGCCTAGAGTGTTAGTGTCGAAGAAGAAACAGATTTGATTAATATTTTGCTGTGTGTAAGCCTATAGTTTTAAAAACTAGTTATTTATACGCCAACTAGTCGACTCTGTCTATAGAACGTGCAGAACTACCGTACGTGATTAATTGTACTGCGCAGATTAGCAAAAGTTCGTGTTCTCGCAAGCACGCACGCTGGGAGTTGGTTTGTGGTTTCTTTTCAACGACTGTTTCCTCTAGCGGTAAAAATAAACATGAAACAGCCATAAAATTGGTAGTTGCGATGCGTCTTTCGTAAGATGGGTTTAGTGAAATCGATCCTAGGACACGTCTTAGCCAAGATCGATCTTTGATCTAGGACTTGTCCTAAGTCCTAAGTCCTAAGATGAGTCGTAAGTTAAGACGAGTTTCGTGAAATCGGCCCCAGGCCTATTTCAAATACTGCCCTGCTGCAACCATACAAATGAAAGTGCATTTTATTTAATGTTCATTTAACCAGTTCGCGCCGACATTATTTTAACATCACCGAGCCGAGGGGCGGGATTATTTTTAACGAAACTCGATCCGAAGCGGGTTCAGGCCGATAGTGCCGGGAATGACACCCACGCATTTCCGGCCTTGCTCGCTGCTGACAGACATTTCCGAATTTGAACTTGGCGTGTTTATGCGTCATCCGTTTTGAATTTGGGGGAAAACTTTGCGTTTATGTACGTCATACGGCGCGAACTGGTTAAACAATAGCAGTTGACCTTCTTCCCATGGTGTCGAGCTGTGAAACAAAATTAAAACAAAAGTTAAATCAACAATAAGAGTGCGTTATGAACTAAGCTGAAGTGACGAATTTTGGTCGGACTAAATGGCGAGATGTAGGACCATAAAATCATGCACTATGATTGGTCATTTTTTTGTAGGGGTGTGGCCTACCGGAGCAATCCTATTTGGGGGTACAGTTCAAAAAGAGAAGTGGAAACTTGCATTGGAAGCCACCTCATTTTCTGGAGGGGCACACAAGGTTTTAAGCAACAAACGCTTATTATTTGCTTTCCCGCAATTATAAAGGAGAAAACTTGGGCCCCTGCGCCACTACCATGCCACGTTAGCTGTGCCACTGGTGTTCGGCTTCGTTAGCGAACCATACCTGGTGGTAATGTTGTGAGCAAGTTGTCGGGCAGAAATAGCTTCTTCAAGGAAGGAATTTGACCGATTGATGCTGGTAAGCTCTTCAGTTGGTTGTTGCTGACGTCCAAAGACTGTAAACTCGTCAAGTTGCAGATTTCTATGAATGCAAGATACAAACAATAATTACTACGAGCGCCAAGTCAAGGTTTTCAAGTCTCTGTAGCTGAAAATTTGGGAGAACTGTAAATTGTCGTTTTGTCAACGGCAAGTGTTACTCCCAGTTCTGATTTTATAATCTGGGGGCCAATTTTATTGAGCTGCTAAGCACAAACAACTGCTTAGCATACACATTCTTCCTTGGTTATTAATAAGCAGGTTTAAACAACCAATTTTGTTGGTGGTGTATATTGTTTGCGACTGTTAATGCCTGTTTTTGCTTATCACAAAACACATTGATTTTGGGCTGGTAACCTGTTTTAATTAGTCACAATTTGTTTGTGCTCAGCAAATCTTTGCGCTTAGCAGCTCCATAAAATTGTCCAATTTCAACAATTAAAGTTAAACAAAAAGCTGACGTGACCTCCAGATCACGTACTGTACAGATTATGCATATTATCAGTTTGCCTTGGTGGTTTTTATTTGAGAGTCTATTAATCAGTTTCAGCACGAGGTCATAAACAAGCTTACCGGTACCTATTTCTTCTTAAACCCTAACCCTCCAAGGTATTTTATGCTGGAAACCCTGCCAAACGCATCAGATTGCATTGTTTGTCAAAGTGACTTGGCTGCAGAGTGCAGCGAGATCCATCAGGTCAGAAATGAAATCTCAAGGTCAAACTGCTTCAGAGTCTGTGGTCACAGAACGCAGCAGGATCCATCTCTGTCATTGTTCAATGGGGATTAGCTCCCATAGTCTTAGACTGTGGTTGTTTATACACTGTGGTTGACAGCTAATGCTGCGTTCCAATCGCGCCGTATTTATCGTGTTCACCGTGAATTTCTTCATTTTCACGAGTAGGTTGCATTCCAAACGCTACTCATGAAGAGGCACGCGCACAGTCGAGTTCAGTTGTGCGGTAACGACATTCTCTTGCGAGAACTTGTACGTGAACCAACACGCATGCGCGAGTATTTCATTCGTTATGAAGTCGTGAACATGGAGAAAAGAAATCCACCTCGAGTTCACCACTGGTGAACACGAATTACCAGGCGATTAGAATGCCATTATACGACTCGTGAACTTGTGAACACGATAAACACGACGCGATTGGAACGCAGCATAAATTCCACGTCGAGTTCAGCACTGGTGAACACGAGTTACCAGGCGATTAGAACGCCATTATACGACTCGTGAACACGATAAACACGACGCGATTGGAACGCAGCATAAATCCATCAAAGTGCACCAGACTTTCTTACCTGATGCACTGAACTGTGTCTGGCAGCTAGGGTTAGGGTTAATAAATGAAAGCACATGCATACATGTGCTATTATTATACCTAAAACTTACCATCAGGTAAACTTGTCAGACTATTGGAGTGAAGATATCTGTGGAAAAGTAAAGGAGCACTTGTAATTGTTTACAGCGCGACAAGAAGGGACATGTAATTTATCTCAAGGTAAATTGTATACAGGGCGTACCCCCTAAAAATGCAAATTTGTTCTGGCAAAATGAGACGGAACTGGGCAGAGGTTGAAATGAGGGTTCTCAGGTATAAGAAAAGAGGGTACAATTCTCCTTACAATGCTGTTTGTTGCGCTTCAATCGGACATTTTGTTGACAAGTTATGGCCGTTTATAATTTGCATTTATCAACGAAGTCAAGTAAAACGCTGAGAAAAAGGCATTTGAAGTTTTGAGTTTTGTAAATGTGATATGGGAAATTGCTAATTGTTTTAGCTGAAAAACACTTTTATTCCGCTACTTCCATACTATTTCTAGGGGTGTCATACACACCGTGCAGACCCACTAGACAACGAGTAACAACATGAGAATTTGCAGATCTCATGAAATGTATCATCTGAAAAAGAAAGACTTATATGAAAAATATGAGCAACATACATACTAGAAAAGATGATTTGAAATGCTTGAAAGATGTAAATAGAATAAATGAGATGGTTCAAAAAACACTTTTTAATTACTGTTGCTTAATACGTTTGTTGTCTAGGAAAAAGCGCAATCTGAAAAGTTTATCGGACCATAACTTGGCAACGCTTTGACCGATTTTGAAAGTTGAAAGAGATTTGCAATCTACTCACCAAGCCCTTCAAGAAATAGTCCCAAATAACTTCCTAAAAGCAATATTACAATTTGTATTGTCCCCCCTACTATTTCATAACAAAATATAATTAGTAGGTATTCCAAATAATTATGCAAATATTAATAAATCTGAAAATAAATCACTCATTATTCATTTATTTTGCAGTTTTCTCCATTGTGCCCTGTGCCCAGTTCCATCTCATTTTGCCCCCCAATCCCAGCCCAACATAAAGAACAATTTTTTCAGCTAATTTCAAATTTTATGTAGCTAGTGACAGCATCAAAACTTACAATTCGACAAGTTCTTTCAGATTTCCAATGTTGGTGGGCTACACACAAAATGCAAGAAAAAAAAATTTAGTGAAAAAAACATTAGAAAAACCAAATATGCTGGCATTATCATAGCCCCATAAATGTGTCTCAAATACAGGACTTCCTCCGTATTGCATGCGAGCCACACAGCGACCGTATGTAAAAATGGCGGAAGGTCCCAAAAACATACCGTTGCTATGGCATAGCGCCACCAATGGCAGCTTTGGTCGTGCATTATCAAACATGCGTCATTTATCTTTTTTTGCATAAATTTCAAAGTGAACAAAGAAATTTGCAATCGGGACTCGAACCTGCGACCTCCGGAATACTGGACCGGCGCTCTACCAACTGAGCTATCTTGCCCTATGTCTCCCAAATTGTCAGTATCTTTTAGGCAGTTGGTGGCGCTATGCGATCTTGTTCACGACTCCAATCTCCATCTGGCTAGTTAATTATTTGGTTCTCGCATTGGTTTTTTGGGGAAAGTACGAAATTGTGTCAGAAATTACAGGATATAGCTAGACGGTTTTAATATGTTATACAGAATCCTCAAGTTTTGCAACATTAACAAACAAGGTCAGTACTGCATGAAATGATTGTCAAGTGGGAAAAAAAAAGCCCAAACCACGGTTTTGGTACCCTTTCTTTTTATCCAAGTCCTTGGCAACATATGTTTTCTAGACATTCCGGGCATGTTCAAGATGGCCGCTGAGTGGCTCACAATACAGAGAAAGTCCAGGGACCACTTTCATAAAGCCACTAAGCACAAAAATTTGCTTAGCATGAAAATTCTACCTTGGCAAAAACAGGGTTACGAGCCAAAATCTCAGGGGCCAATTTCAAAGAGCTGCTAAGCGCAACAATTTGCTTAGCATGACAATTTGTCCTTGGCAAAAACAAGGTTACAGATCAAATTTTTACCTGATCTTTATTGTTCTGGATTGATAATCAGTTGGTTTTTTTGCTTAGCATGAAAAACATGTATAATTTTGGCTGGTAACCTGTTTTTAATGAGCAAGACTTTTTGTGCTAAGCAAATTTTTTGCTTAGCAGCTCTATTAAATTGGGCCCAGCAGGTGATTGCTTGTGACTGGTATTCAGCTGGTTTTTGCTTAGCATGAAAAGCACGTGGAGTTTTGGCTGGTAACCTGCTTTTACTGAGCAAGACTTTTTTGTGCTAAGCAAATTTTTGTGCATAGCAGCTCTACGAAATTGGCCCCAGTAGTTGAGCCACATTTATGGGGCTACCCCCCACCAAGGTTTTCAGCAGATTTCTCTTCAAATAAAGATGCTGTAGATGTTTGAATGTCTCATCGTCTTCAACCAACGCTGTGGGGATTTCCGTCAGTCCTTTATAGTTGAGATAAATCCTCTTGTGATGTTTGTCTCTCGCCTCCTGGAGCAGTTCTTCCACACTGCTGGCTTCGTTGTCCTCCGCTTCGATTGATGCACTCCTTGTAGTCATGGCTACCGATTGTTTACCTGTAAACACATACATCGCATTGAGGCAACCAAATGACACTTTGATTACAACTTTTTTAAGGCCAGTATAATCCAATTAACTAAGACCCAGCCTAGTAATGTACTTACTAAAAATATCAGCTTGTTTAAAGGGATCGTATATTAAGTTTGGTAATTGGAACCCACTGTTTCAATGTTTCAATCCTATATAGGTATAGATATATACCATAATAAAACTAACCTGTAAAAATTTTATTTCAAAAGGTGGTAGCGATTTTGAGATATTGCCAAAAATCTGGAGCGGTTATGTCCACACGGGAAGAATAATCTGCATTGGAATACACAATCTGAGAAACGTCACTGCAGTAACGCTTCTCAGATTCAAATTTTTAGATATAAAAAAGTGATATCTTTTTCCATGACTGCAATACTTCGAAGTAAAAAGTTTCTAAAAATGCATTATACTATCCAAAGCTGCTGTACTTCTTACCAAGTAAGTTTTTATTGTCATTAATTTTTGGAGTAATTACCAACTGTAAATACGATCCCTTCAACTAAGTTATAACGTTATATAGTTGAGCATTTTTATCATTTGAAATTGAAGCAGCAGCAGTTATTAAAATCTAAAGAATGGAGCTTGACAACTAACCTGACAAAGTGTTAGCTCTGTGAATGCTGGGTAGGCCGAAACAATAATATTATAATTAATATTCTGATTTTGAATTTCCCAAAATGCGTGACCAATTTTCTTTAAAATGATAGCATTCCAGAAAAAATAATTTCACAGGGAGTTAGAGTTGGAATAATAATAATATTCTTAGTTACAATTTACATATTTATTAGTATTAGTAATAGTAAGCTTTACATTTTACATATTTTAGTTTTAAACAATAATTTGGTTTATAGTTTCTTTTTGATAGGCCTAGCTTATAACATGGAGCTACTGCCCATGGAGGAATTCGTACTGTATTGGTATAGCCATGGAGGGCATATTCCTCCATGGTATAGCCATGGAGCAATAAACTAGTTTATTGCTCCATGGTATAGCCTAGCCCTAGTTGAGTAGTTAAGTAAACTACAATGTAGTGACTCTAGTCAGTCAGTAGTTTGCACATCGTTGCGCCGTACCGTGCAAACGGAAATATTACTCGATCGTGCGTAGTCCAATTTTCGACTTTTTCGTTACTTCCTGTGAATCTGTGCTTGGTCGATCGTGGCCTTGGATTAGTGTTTTATAAAACTTTTTAACAAGGGGAACTGTAGTTACTGTGAGTGTGGTCAAACATAATTTATTTCCGGGTCAACAACACTTTCATTTCAATGCCGACCGCGCTAGATCATGATGGTAAGCTAGGTACACATGGCCGGCCGGCGCGCGCGCGCGGCGAGGCCGAGGATGCATGATTCGGTCATGTGTGTGTAGCGCCCTCACCGAATCATCGCGCAAAGTTCCATTACTCAAACTTCGGCTTCACACACAATGATGACATGAGGTTACAAATCACCCAACCCCAAAAACAAAAAACTCTCAATTCGGTTGGTGTGAAATAATTTTGTGTATTCAAACTATTTTTTTTTAATTGTTAACTGAGCAAAAAATTCCGAAGCTGGGCATTAACTGACCCCGACTGATCAGAATCGAATCTGAAACGAAGCCTCTAATTTAAAGACATTGCACAATTTAACGATGACGTCAAAACGATTATGATCGTGCGGCCGTTCTAAATCCAGGAAGCGCGATTCAAGTTGAATTTCACGATGGCAAATTTCATTAGGGGGTACATTTAAACATATTTTATATGTCATACAGAAACCTTGTTGTACAACGGCCCACTCAGACTTTCAGGGTAAATCCTAGGATATATACCCCCCACCCCTACTTTTTGAGAGTGGGGTGGGGGAAGGGGAGGGGGGAGTTAGCCATTCGATTACACCACTCCCGCGGATTTTTGTGGCGAAAATAAAAATAATATGCTAATCCAGAGGGCAACATTGTGAATGCAGAACTTAAGACAAACACTGCAACAGCTTTGAGAATCGATGCACAAATTTGGTTCAGTTAACGCAGTGCCCTAAGTAGGCCTAATTGTGTGCACATTGCACTTTTCAACAGAACACGCACGAATCTAGTTCATACTGGGACTTAAAAGTCTTTCTTTCTTTCTCTTTCTGTTGAGTCGGTAAAAAAATGCGTCACACCTCTTACTAGCGATGCGAAGAATAACTTCAATTTTTAACCATAAAATTAATAAGATAAACAAATATAAAAGAGTGTATCAAGTTTTTCAAGTATATAACAATTAAAGATTTGTGAACATCATCGAGTAGTTTTTTTTTAAGTTTGAACTCTTCACCGCTTTGAAATATTTGACACAATTTGTTTTTACTCGGTTGGGGGAGGCTACTATGTTGGTGTTTTAAATTTCCGGGGGGAATCAAATATATATTTTCCCGTCTTAGGTTAAAAAGTTAAACAACGTGTCTATGGTTGAACAATATACACCCCTATCAAAATACGTCAACAATATAAGACAGAAAAGACGGTCATGGGGGAAAAACATTAAGAAAATATAGAACCATTATTTTTAGCAATCGAATGGAAGGCCATCCGATCCCTAGTCCCCCCAAGACCCAGTAAAACAAATTATGACCGTTATAATCACGTCTAAAAAGGCCATTTAACAATTCTCACGTATCCAATTAATGAACAAAAGTTGCGTTCCCGGTCTCTCAGTATCTTTAGGTTTCAATCCGAAAAAAAACTATTTCCTTTTCTATGATTTGTTTTTCCTCAAAAGTTATTCAATGCTGAATATACCGTTGTCGACTATGGGCCTTTTTGAAACCGTTGCTTCGTCTTTGGCTTTGGCTTCGCCTCCGAATTCCGAAATACTGAGAAGCAAATAGAAATGGAAGAAAATTGAAATAGTCTAACTTTTGGGTTCACATCAATCGAGTGAATGTTTCTGAAGTACAACAGGCGTCAGAATGTGGCTGGAGATCTTGCAGTTGGGAGTCAAAAATCGCCTTAAGCCAAAGCCAAATTCGAAGCAACGGTTTCGAAAAGGCCCTGTGGTGACAAAAATGTGTTTTTTTCTGGATTTTCAACGGCATCAGGAGGGTCCTTCGACTTTTGCATGCTGCGTGCGCACGACCAACCGAATTGGTGTCATATAAAATTATGCTCATACAAAAAATTTCTCCTTTTTCTATTATTGGCTAAATTTTTTCACGTGATCGGTTATTTCTTAAATAGCACGCGCAAGACTGCCAATGAGCCGGAGTCTAAAGTTTACGCTGTATCGGCATTGGTGACGTTGCAGCTGGTTGACCGTGTGGTACTGTGCGCGTATTGCACAATTCATGAAAACACATGCGCCTGTATACGACGTATTTACACGTACACTACACTACACACACGTACAGTACATGTACATGTACGTTCGTCTCTCTCTCCCTTTTCTAAACGAGTACCATCTGTCAGACGACATTTGATTTGGCAGAAGGACCTAAAAACCCAACCGCCAAGATGGTAAGACAGCATCATCCTTCAATCTTTCATGATCCTTTTTCTGTGTTTATCAAGGAAGACTATTGATCATATTTTGAAAAGGTTTTTGGTCCGACAGATCTGAAAAATGCGGATTTTGTAGAAGAATTTTGGTCCGTTGAACCATGGTTGAACTTTATATTCATCTTCATACCAACACAAAGTAGATCAACGTGGTTATATTTCCATTTTGGCATCATATTTCGATAATTATGACAAATATATGTAAAATAAACGTTTAGGCCTAATTGTTAAATGTAGAAATATTAAAATTTGGTTATAACACTTCTTATTCCTCCATGGTTATAAAAGAGTGATTTGTAATGGTGGCAAGTTTACCGTGACATGATTATAATGATGATGAATCATTGAATGGTGAAGTTTTCCCTGCGGTATGCTGTTCATGGTCTGCCTTTAACTTAGGTTAAGGATTCACTTGTTTAGACTTCGTAGACTCAATAATAGTAGGGGCGTCATACACACCGTGCGGACCCACTAGACAACGAGTAAACAACATGAGAATTTTCAATTTTGGGGTTGATATTTAGAGGCTTTAGGAATACAAATTTGGCTTTTTTTATTTAAATATTAAAAAGAAATCAGTTATTAACTAGAATGTGAAAGAATAATTAAAAATAATTGTCAAAATAAACGATAATGGCATTCTGAAAATCCCACCCTCCCGCGCTCCGTGTTTGTCTTGAGACAACGTCCCCAGCGCATCTGAAGCCTCAATTTTTAAATTGACATTTGCACCCGAAAATCTTGTCGCATCTAGTCAAAAGAGGGCGCAAATTGAAGCCCGCCAACTACACTACCAAATTCTACGTGCGTTTTAGCCACTGCGAGTTGGGGGGGTTCAGCAAGCATCGGTGAAGTTTCGTCGAAAAATCTTGAAAACAATTACCGATTTCACAAAACGCAACACCATAATGTGAAATTACGAACAATTATCTGTCATCGTATGAACTATAAATGAAATCGGACGTCATTTTCGAGTAGATATACGAGTTTGAATCCGACGGTTTTCTTCAGACGGAAGGCTTTTTCCACGACTGCATGTGACGCACGCGGAGTCACACACACGATGCAGTTGGTGTGCATGCGCTATGCACGTGCACGCGCACACAATCGCGTGTGCAAAATTATTGTAAGGCGCATGTGCAGTAGGCCACTTTTGGAGGAGTTTTGTATGCATAGGGTTTGCAATACGACCGTGCAGCGCATGTGCAGTAGATCACTTTTTTTGGACATACTGTAGAGGGGAAAATAAAGGGGAAAAACATTGCAAGAGTGAATGGGGGAAATAACTTATTTACTTTTTCATACATTTTGCCCAAAAGAATTAAAACAATTATTAGTAATTGTGGAGACATAAGACTAGAGCTATGAATTATTTTGAAAGTTTGATTAAACAAAAAGAATTTTAATAATTTTCACTGGTACCCTCACAATCCATAAAAAGGTAAACTAATTTTGGGGAAAATGTTATCTTTTCTAAGTTTATACTGAAAGTTACTTCACTGGATTTTTTTATTTTTTATTTATTATTATATATTACAATGAAATGCACATTGGTATTGTGATCCCATACACAAACACCGAGGGTGACATTCCTTACAAAATTTGAATTTTGAATCGGCGCATATATAATTAGCTGAAAGTAATGAAAAACAAGGGTTTTGCCCCAAAAATTTACTTTATATTATTATAATTGTTTTTCTTTTCCTTTAAATATATTGGTATCCAAATGTGTAACCACTGACCAAATTTGAGAGGAATAGGATTGATAGAACTCAAGTTATGACATTTTCGCATATTTAATTAGCGGGACTTAGTCTCCAGAGCTAAAACAAAGAGAAATTTGGTGTTTAAGCCCAAATTCATGTCAGTGTTACACAAGAACCATAAATATTCACAGCTTGGAACACAATTATAATTTAAATATGAGTAACAAAGTCTCAGAATATGCAAAATGATTGACAAGATCCTTTGCAATCGTTATGAAAAGGATATGCAAAATATGCAAATTTAGAGAATTTACTGTGATTTTGGCATAAAAAGGGCCTGTTTTTGCACTTTAAGGCTTTTTTAGTGTACCGTATCTTCACATTGAAATGTATCATCTGAAAAAGAAAGACTTATATGAAAAATATGAGCAACATACATACTAGAAAAGATGATTTGAAATGCTTGAAAGATGTAAATAGAATAAATGAGATGGTTAAAAACACTTTTTAATTAATGTTGCTTTGTTTACGTTTGTTGTCTAGGAAAAAGCGCATTCGGAAAAGTTCATTGGACCATAACTTGGCAACGCTTCGACCGATTTTAAAAGTTGAAAGAGATTTGTAATCTACTTACCAAGCCCTTCAAAAATTAGTCCCAAATAACTTCCTCAAAGCAATATTCAAAAATTCATTGTCCCCCCTAATAATAGGATTGGGCACTGCTTTATTGGAGGTTGGGCCCTTTGGCTTTTTAACATTTTTAACAAGAAGGAATTCCAACTTCTCAAAAAGTATTTCTAAGTATTCCACACAAAAAAGGCCATCACAGGCATCGGAGTTTTCTACAGTTATCGAATTGAAGAAGGTGGCTCAAATATTGGACTTGAAAATGGCCGGAACGTCAGGAAAACATTAGTTGCCTAAGGACATGATATAAAGAAAGGGTACAAAAAAACGCGGTTTGGGCTTTTGTTTTCACTTCCATGCAGTATTGACTTTATAATTGTTAATGTTGCAAAACTTGAGGATTCTGAATCTTTAAACCATCTACTGATCTAGCTATCCTGTACACATTTTTGACACAATTTTGTAAAACAAATGCCAAAACAAATGCGAGAACAATACAGCAAGATGGAGTTGTGCACAAGATTGATGATGCATGCTTGATATGTACACGACCTAAGCTGCCGTTGGTGGCGGGTATCTATGCCATAGCAACATAATGTTTTTGGGACCTTCCGCCATTTTTACATGTGGCTGCTGTGTGGTTCACAATACTAGAGAGGAAGTCCAGTATTTGAGCCACATTTATTGGGCTATGTACGAGTTGGCCCCAGGCAGGGCCCAGGAGTGCTAAAAATCATGCAAAAGAAGTTCAGGCCCACTTTATGGGGTCGAATGACGCACCTCTTCGTCAAGTTAATGACGAACCATTCACGTTTATTTGACGCTGTAAAATGATGATTCTTGACGCACCATTCTTAGGGAAACAATGACGCACACAAGTCACGACGAACAAACAGTTGCGACATGAGGCGCTGTGTATGCACGCACGTCAGGCGTGTGGCCGCCCTGCGTCAGCAGTGAATAAACGGCTATGACTTTGGTTTTCTGCTATGGCATGCTACGGTGAATAACCATGGCCGTACCGTATAAACTCCAATTTTCCAGGAACGCTCAACTTTCTATCAGCTCGCACCTTGACTTTTTTATCTTAACCAGTTGACACTGCATGCACGAACGTTTATGTACCGCAATGCGCACTATCAAAGGGGTTTTCCCGATGTTGCTCATGAGTCACCCACCTAGTCTGCACGCATGCGCTTTGTCTATTTTGGGGGTTGTCTTTTTGGATGGGATGGGTCGCTCGTGCAAATCACAAGCGAAGTACCGCCATTATACACCAAAAATATGAACATTAAGAAGATATGACGCACCTCCCCCGGGGGTCCCAGGGTGCGTCTTACAATTGATAGGTGCATTACTCACTTTTTAGCTGAGAAAATGTCCAAACGTTTTACGAGGCTAATAAAGAGGTCATCAGTATTTCACCAGCCAAGTTTAAAGTCTCAAATCAATTTTTAAGGGGGAGTTATCTTCAACAGAAAGCGTGTATGAAAATATGCCATATGCCAATGTTGCACCCTGACGCCACTTACTTTTTATCATAAATTATCTCAATGAAAACACATGCATCTGGGAGTAAGAAAATTTGTGAGAAAACACTTTGAAAATGCAGTCACCTTCTCTTCATAAACTTTGTTTGTGCACAACCAAAGAAGTTGCGACAGGATACTACATTCTTTCCTAGATTTTTTAACACAATTTGGTTCAAATTTTTGGGATAATGCAGGCCTCAACCTTAAGCTTCAGAGGGTCAAGGCCACTTGGCCTCAAAGGCTCCAAAAATGAAAGGGGCACCAAGGCCAACCTGAAGGGCACCAAGGCCATTTTCAAACTGTTATTTGTTCATCCCCGGATCAACACCGCCCCAACTCTCCGAGTCAACACCCCCCCTCCCTTCCAAAAACCTCAAGGCTCAACAAAATCCGCTGTTTCAGAAAATTCAACCTTGAAGTTGAATATAAAATTCTTAAAAAAAGATATTCTTAGAAATAAAAATGATTATAAAAATTTAAAATGACCCCCCCCCCCCCAAAAAAAGCCAAATAATTGGCCTATGTAAACGTAAATATGATTATGAAAATTGAAAACGAATCCCCTAAACGCCATATCATTCGCCTAGATGCAAACGTGCATGTTTATGCCTAGCCCTAGTCTATGGACGGCCGGCCACGCGTACATCAGTGCAAAAATAAATTTCATGGAAATCATTCGGTTTCAAACTCGGCATACAGGTTCATTTATTATAGCGCATCGATATTTCGCCATAATTAGGACTTTTCCGTGGTTCCGTCTGGTCTAATTTGTCTCTAAATCTGCGTAAAAAAAAATTAAAAATATTCGCGATAAACGCAAAACATCATGGCGTAGCAAGTCTGCGCAGGCGTGTACAGCTTGTTGCACCGAACAACAGAGGGCGCTCTGCTAGTGCCCTATGTTGTTCGGTGCGACGAGCTTTGCGCGCCGCGCCTGCGCAGACTTGGTCCACCATATTGTTTTGCGTTAATCGCGAATTATTTTTGGCCAGTCTATACATGAGTAGTCTGGTACCGTGTTTTTAGTAGTAAACAATTCAACTACGTTTGATATGGTTTCCATGCCACGTTCTCCTCTGCAAGAACTTGCGCGATGCATGGCGCAAGCAGCATTTATGAAAACTAGTGTGCGGGAGAGCGTTCGCTACATACGTCGAAACAATTTGATCTTCGTAATGGGTCACAACGTTAACATTATTTTTAATAACACTTCCGACTACATAATATAATGGAATCAATGAAAAGGGGCACGACGGCCAAGTGGCCGTAAGGTACGTGTTTTTTTCAAGGGGCTTCACGGCAATTCGCTGGGGCATCGCGGCAATGGCCGCTGGTGGCCGCTGTAGAGGTTGAGGCCTGATAATGACACCCAGCCCAGATTGGTATTCCATAGATTTAAATAAAGTACATAATGATTGAGGGAGGTGTGAAAATGACAATCAAAAACACGTACAAATTGCCTCCTTAATAACAGCAAAAACCTTGAAACATTTTTTGCACTATTGCACGACAGCTGCGCAGATTGACGCCCACTCGACGGTGTACGTTCGCTTGTACAATGAAAAATTAGTGTCTAAAACTATAATAAAATCTACTGGAATAAAAACGTGAGATTTAATACAAATATGACTGGATTAAACTTGAACAATTTTAAATGAGTATTCAGGAAATATAAACAATCTACATACAAATTTAGGGAAGATCTTCCGGCCTTCAACCAGTTCGCGCCAGGTTTATTTTCAAGTTACTGGGACCACATATTGTTGTTTTTGTATTCAGTAAAATATTTCCGTTTTGATAATGCAACTACTACAAGATGCCAACACTAGTTTATTAGCACTGTTATTCAGATGTTTTTGTGTTGCGGCGTGATGTCATGTCAACAGCTAGCTACCCGCCATAAAATCTAACGCGGGTGTATACGTCAACCATGGAACTACACACAGGGCTAGGGGCAATTGTCTGCGGTAAAACCTATACATTTATGTTATTTGCGAGCCCAGCTGAAAAGAACCCTTTCAAGAATTTCAAAGTGTCTAAGGAACAATAGTGGGGAAATGTCAATGTCAAGAAATTCCTTGACGCAGCTGATAATCCTCGGCTGTATAAATTCAATGGAGACGAAGGAACTAGGGTGTTGAATAGGCTTAATCATTGAAGCGTGATACCGCGATATAGTGCGTATACACGTCCACTGCGTCAGCGAAGCATGCTTGGCAACGTCGACATATATTCACGTCCACCGCTGTGTATGCCATACATGTCAGTCGTGTATACCCGTCCTCCGCAGTGCTAGCGGGTAACTTTTGGCGTGAATACACGTCAACTGCAACAACCAAGGAAATTTTCGCAGCGTGTATACACGTCCTCGGCAGAATTAAACCGCTGGGCCTGACGGATTAACACGTCATCCGTGGATAGTAAACAATTTTGTCTGGCCTTTTTTCGTGACATGTTGATTCGAAATCCGTTTTGAATCTCTAAAAAACTGTGCGTGTGTACACGTCCTCCGGTGCAAACTACTTAAGTACACAGAATTTTTTTTTTTTTTTTTTTATTCAGGTAAACTTCACAATAGACCAGATTCGGTCCATTATGGACAAAAAGTCCAACATACGGAACATGTCCGTCATTGCCCATGTGGACCACGGCAAGTCGACCCTTACTGATTCTTTAGTCAGCAAAGCTGGCATCATTGCCGGTGCCAGAGCAGGTGAAGCTCGTTTTACTGATACGCGCAAAGATGAGCAAGAAAGATGTATCACCATCAAGTCCACGTAAGTATTGTCGACTGAATTAGTTTTTAACAAAATAATTTATTTTTGAGGGAGGAGGGTGGGGGGTTGCGGGAGATTTGTCAAAACCAGCTATGCGTTATCTTTCTGCTTGACTTAAAGGTAGTATACACCATTGGTAACTGCTTGAATTATCATGAATGGGTAGATTTGGGGGGTTGTATTTCATAGTAAATATCGTTTAACTGACTTTTCCGAAGTTTTACAATCATGGATGCCGAGAAAAGCACGAAAAACAGCGTTTGTTTTCACCTGGGGTCGAGCCGTTATTCTTATGTTATCTTTGTTTTTTCGCGATCGTCGGACGGCGATCGAGAATTTTTCTTTATAAAATTCAAATTTTGGGGGAATAATTACAGGATATCTAGCCCAATCCTTTTGCTGAATGCCTAGAATCATTATTTACTTTCAATTGAGTAAGATATTTCTTCATAATTCAGTAGTAAATATTTTCGATATCTGCAAATGGTGTATCCTACCTTTAATTAACCCTAATTTATATGCTACCATTACTGCCAAGTGGAAATAAAATATTTCACATGCTACCTACTCTTTAGATGGAGAAAGAAAATGAACGAAATTTGAACCCAATAGTATAACTGCTAACAAAAACAATCCAGTTTTGTTTGATTCCTAGATTCAATCCAGGAGGTTTGGTCCAATGGTTAATGGTGTCTGATTCACGTGGGATGGCACTGAAAAATATTGTATTTTTGTTTTTCTGGCAAGACACTCTACTTAGGTTGTTCTCTATCAACCTGTGGGGATAGAGATCAGATTAATCCAGCATAATCCTCCAACTGCGACCGTGTGAAGAAAAAAAATTGATACAGCCTCAGTCCTTCAAGATCTTCCATTATTTCTTGAAATTGTTCACGGGAGGCGTGGCCACTGCCTGAATTCTGCACAATTTTCCCAACAGTACTGTTGATTTGTTGAGGCAGTGTCGATGATGTCCAGAAGCAGCGCAGATGATGTCAAATGTTATTTAGGCATATATTTGACCTGCTCTGTGAAAATGAGTCGGAAGTCGAAAATTTGACAAACGGTGTTATGTATACCATTAGAAAGAGTGCATTGTCCTCTTTAATTTGATATATGTTGGAGGTCTGTAGCATGTTGCGTTCTTGTGATACACCGATTTTAATTTTGACGATTTTGCGAAATCTAAAAACCAAATTCATGACAGAAATCATGCATTAAAAAAAATATTTCTCTTTAGGAGATGTATGCAATAGAATACAAAACCGGGTTTTTCTCACTAAATCTGATTTAATTCAGCATGTTTTAATGTAGAAATTGAAAATATAGATCCTAACCAAGGTGAAAATTATGAAATATCGAATTTTCGTACGAAAACCCACCTCACCACGTTCAACCACCTAAATCTCGTAAGCGCACTGTGCGACATCCGACTCATTTTCACAGAGCGGGTCACATATGTGTGCATGGCTAACCATAAACAGCATTAGGTGCAACCTGTACCTTGATAAAGTAAGTCCTACAAAATCCACCGATTTCTTGATTTCGAGGATTTGGAAAGATCAAGTTTAAATTATTTACACTCTTGTTTTTGGTTTTCCATCATTCAGTGCCATCTCCTTGTACTATGAATTGGCGGATGCCGACATGCAGTACATCACCCAGGAGAAGGATGGCAATGGATTTCTGATCAATCTGATCGACTCTCCTGGCCACGTCGACTTCTCCTCCGAAGTGACTGCGGCTCTACGTGTGACCGACGGTGCACTAGTTGTGGTGGATTGTGTCAGTGGTACGTTAAAGTGCGCTCAGAATAGCGCTGGTCATTTTTTGTGTAACTTATTGTTCGCTTTATTCTGAATATTTGAATGTCAAGTTAAACATGTGCCTGGCTGAACTTGTAATCGCCAGCAAACAGGATTGTGTGAATCTACAAATATTGAGGTTAAAACCCCAATGCCCTGCACTGGAAACCGTACCTTACCTGACAAACTTGAGTAGCTGCTCACAGGTTCAGTGTTTACTAAACAGAACCTGCAAAACTCCAACAGGGGCCAATTTCATAAAACATGCAAGCACAAAAATGTGCTTAGCATGAAAATTCTTACCTTGGGAAAACAGGGTTACAAATCTAATTTTCAGGTAATATTTATTGTTTGTGACTGTATTTAGCTGGTTTTTGCTTAGCATAAAAAGCATTTGGAGTTTTGGCTTGTAACCAGTTTTTACTGAGCAAAACTATTTTTGTGCTAAGCAAATTTTTGTGCTAAGCAAATTTTTGTGCTTAGACGTTTTATGAAATTGGCCTCTGGTCTTGTGCTTACAGTAATAAACTTGTCAAACTTCTAGCAGGTCAAATCTTTTAAATATGTTTGGGTTTTTTTGTTTTTTTTAAGCTCAATATAGCTTAAAATTTATTAGGTTTGATAACTTTACCCAAAGTAAATTTGGTACCTCATTGTGCAGCAAAACTTAATGTAGAGAGCACCCGCTTAAGTCTTAAAAAGCCTTATTCTCTTTCAAAAGACAAAGAATTGAACCCCCCATAAAAGAGAAATCCACGGTTCATTTAAATTGGCTCTCTGAACCCTGAACCCTTTGCAGGTGTGTGCGTTCAGACGGAGACGGTGTTGCGTCAGGCTATCGCTGAGCGAATCAAGCCCGTGGTGTTCATGAACAAAATGGACCGGGCCCTGCTGGAACTGCAGCTGGAGATGGAAGACCTGTACCAGACCTTCCAGCGTATCGTGGAGAGCATCAACGTGATTGTAGCCACTTACGCTGACGAGCATGGACCCATGGGAGATATTCAGGTAACAAATCTTTAAATTAATTTGACGGAACCATACAGTAGTGGGTTTTGCCCCACACCTTTAGATTTTAAGTTTGAACGTCACTTATTTAGGGAAACTGACTAGGTAAATTTGTGTAATTTTCAAAGTGAAAAAGGAAATTGGCACTCGAACCTGCGACCTATGGAATACCGGACCGGCGTTCTACCAACTGAACTATCTTGCCCTTTGTTGTTGGTCTCCCAAATAGTCAGTATCTTTGTTCGAGGGCGCTAGTCAGAAGTCATAAACACCAGAATGCCGTGTGGCCAGGGATCACCTCCAATTTTACGATACAACCTGGGAAGCGACATGGTGGGGATTAATTAATGAGGATACAACTTTTTATCTTATAATACACGAATAAACTACAAGTAAATTTGCATACATTTCAAAGTCAACAAAGAAATTGTCAAGGCGGGACTTTGAAATTTAAGCAGATTTACCTGGTCAGTTTCCCTTGTGGTTTATTTGTGTATTTAAAGATCAAAAGTCGAATCCTCGAAGTGTTGCTTCCCAGGTTGTGTAGTAATATTTTTCGCGCCCAAGTGAATTGATGTTACATACTACGTCCATCAGAATCCTGTTGGTGATAATTGGTTTGGTCCTAATGATCATGTACCCATGGGATTTTTCTAAAAGGGATTTTTATTATAGCAAGTTATTTATCTAGTAGCCCCTCAAATCAAGGGTGGCATGATAGGCTTGTGTGTAAAAGCGCTCGCCTCTCACCAATGTGGTCCGGGTTCGATTCCCGGCCCGGACCATATGTGAGTAGAGTTGTGCGTTGGTTCTCTCCTGTGCCACGAGGGTTTTTCTCCAGGTCATCCGGTTTTCCTCCCTCCTGAAAAATCAAACATTTTTGATTTCAGGTTGTGCTCCGTAGTCGTATATGAGTCGATGTGGCCGGCTGCCATAGGTGCCTTTACGTGCCAGCGACTAGACAATGTTGTACCGTAGCCGCGTCCTTCGCAATTCAGCACACCAGCTGCGAGTGAGGATGATTAGCCTCCCCAATTATTATTATTATTATTATTAAATCATTTCCCGTTACTTTGTCCCTTTTGTGTTCAGGTTTATCCCTACAAGGGCACAGTAGGATTTGGCTCCGGCTTGCACGGCTGGGCATTCACTCTCAAACAGTTTGCCGAGATCTATGCCAGCAAGTTCAAGATCGAGCCGGCCAAGTTGATGAAGCGTCTCTGGGGCGATCAGTTCTACAACGCTAAAGAGAAGAAGTGGAACAAATCCAGCGGAGAAGGTTACGTCCGAGGCTTTAACCAGTTTGTGCTCGATCCCATCTACAAGGTAGGGAATGATGACGGTGGTTGCTTTAAAGGATCACAGAAATAGAAAATAAAAAGTCCTTATATGATATAAAACATAGGTTACAGTATTAATACACCCAATAACAAAAATTGTGTGATTTTAGGGTTATTTGAGCCATTACAAATTTCAAATTTCTCTTCGATCGCCCCGCCCAGAAAAATTCCTCCTTTGACAGAATGCCTGGATGTCGAAGTCGTGACGTCACGTAAAGAATAGCTTTCTTCGCGATTGATTGCGATCGCATGGTTACGTATGTACGCACGCGATCGCGATCAATCGAGAAGAAAGCTATTCTTTACGTGACGTCACGACTTCGACAGGAGGAATTTTTCTGGGCGGGGCGATCGAAGAGAAATTTGAAATTTGTAATGGCTCAAATAACCCTAAAATCACACAGTTTTTTTATTGGGTGTATTAATACTGTAACCTATGTTTTATATCATATAAGGACTTTTTATTTTTCTATTTCTGTAATCCTTTAATAGGGATCGATATGTTAGGCCTTTTGCTAACCTTTTTTTCCTGGGTAGCCCACTGGGCTAGCAAACTGCACATTTTACTAGCCCTATTACATTTTTGCTAGCCGGTATGCACAATGCACAAAACTATTCATTCGGCGCGTACACGTACGTACATCCGTAGTAGTGTACACAGAGGGCGCTGTTCTCAACAGACTCTGTATCAGACGCTTCTACTAGTGACACAGCAGAAGGCTTGTGTACTATACAGTTACGCAGTGGGTCGTTATGGTAAGAAAGGCTGATCGATGTGAAAGAAAATAGTGCACATATGTGCGGTACCCTGTGCCGTAGTTTATACTAGACTAATCTCACTGAAGCCCACCAGTCTACTCTGTTCGGGATATCGCAGTGCACTGCATGCACGCGTGGATCGAGCGCTCCCAGGCTATCGATAATCATGTCGAAAAACACAAACAAAAGACAGTTTATACTCAGTTTATTTTGATCCGATATTTATTTTATGCACAAAAAGACAATAACAATTTTAACATGTATTTTGATCTAAACCTTTACAGGTAGGTTACTGAATTTTTCACTAGCCCACCGGGCAACCAAGGAAGTGGGTCTGGGTAGCCCGGAGCAGTTTTCGCTAGACTTTGTACGCCGGGCTAGTACTATTTCGAGGCCTGTATGTGACCTGTCTCCACAAAATGAGAGTAAAGTCGCACGTTGTGATTAGGAGATATGGCCATTCAAAATATGAAGTCAAAATATGAAGGGGTGGTAAATTTTGAGATTTTGCATAATTTAGAAAGCCCAATTCCCTTCTCTACATATTCCCATTGTTTGGGTGAGATCAGATGATCAAAAACCTCTTAAATTACGCGATTTTGCATAGTGTTTGTGTAGTTAGTGTTGGACTAAAGTCCATTAGTGGTCTAATTAACACGGTAATTAAATATGCAAATCAGGTCCTCGTAAGTATCCCATGTTTTTGAAGTTTTGATATTTTGTTGTTTATACAATAGTTTGTATGCGTGAAAAATTTTTAGAAGAAATAATGATTAGGACATAGTCGTTGCTATGCTCAACCGAACCTTACTTGTCCCGTTTTGTAATCTGTTGCTTGTTTTGTTTCAGATATTTAAAGTAAGTTTTCTCACAAACACGTTTTGTGAAACCCATGACTTTCTAGAGCGCGGTAAAAAGTAATTATCGCAAACCCCCCCCCCCCCCCCCCCCCACCCCAAGTGTTATGCACTATTGGAAAGTTCTCTTTTTCTCAAGAATTTGAAAATACTAATATCTCAATTTTCAATATTTCTGACTTTACTCTCATTTTGTTGTGACAGGTCACATATTTGGTATTTCAGCTGCGCGTGCGAACAATGATGTTATTCACGAGTCATACAGGATACTTACGCTTAAATGGGGTTACAAACCCAATTTTCAGGGATAGTATATTGTTTGTGGCTCGTAGTCGGCTTGAAAAGCACACAGAGTTCTTACCGAGCAAGACCTTAGCGCTAAGCAATTTGTTTGTGCTTAGCAGCTGCGTGAAATAGGCCTCGGGTCAATACATAACCCTGAACTTTTTTTCTTTTTTTCGGCAGGTCTTTGACGCCATCATGAAATTCAAACCAGACGTCACCCAGAAACTCCTAGAGAAACTGAACATCAAATTGACGGCGGAAGACCGGGAGAAAGAGGGCAAGCCCCTGATGAAGGCCGTCATGCGCAAATGGCTGCCAGCCGGCGAGGCTCTGCTACAGATGATCACCATCCATCTACCGTCGCCAATCACCTCCCAAAGGTACCGCATGGAGTTGCTATATGAAGGCCCACACGACGACGCCTGCGCTCTGGGTAAGCTGAGAACTGTGAGGGGTTCTGGCCAAAGAAATGGGCAGAGGTTGAAATGAGGGTTCACGGGTATCAGAAAGGAAGCAAAAATTCTCCTTACAATGCTGTTTCTTGCACTTCAATCGGACATTCCACTAAAATGATTATGGCTGTTTAAAGTTTGCATTTATCAACACTGCCCAGTTCCATCTTATTTTGCCGGAACACCTCGTACTTATATATAGGTTCATTTTTGTCTTGCCTGAAAAAGTTCAATTGCAAGCAAACTTGGATCATAGGTGCAGTTTGGAAACTTCCATATGATGGCGTTATTGAACCCCAACTCCCTACCAATTTATTTTTATTTATTTATTTACAACCATCTTTAATGAGGGTAAACCCATCCAGCAGAAGCTGATCATTTGGGGCCTTCGGTAGAGAGAAGACAATGAGAAGAAGGTACAGTTTTAGAGGTGGGAGGAAAACCCCAGAAGAATATCCTGGGGAAAACCCTTGGAGTCAGGCAGAGACTGAAAACCCAATCCACGTATTGGCCCAGGCGGGGTTCGAACCCGGGTCATAGTGGTGGAAGGCGAGGAAAGAACCGCTACGCCAACCTGACTCTTGCACCAACCTGAATCTTGCAATTCCAAAGTGTTAAAACTCCATTTAACCTGAATCCTGCAAAATCTCCAGTATTTATTACTGGTGACCACTGCCTAAATCCTGCAGTGGGTTTACCATTGATTAAAAAGCAGCCAAATATGGAACAAATTGCTGCCAAGTGCCCTGTTACAACAAGGGTCTGCACACATGACCCTTGGTATGCAAACGTTTCCTATCCTTTACACATGACTGAAGCTCTATGGAGAATGTGCATAGAGCACGAGCAGTGTGAAAGTACAAAGTAACAATTAACCTCTACCTTCTCAAATCCTCATTTGGATAAATACCCAAGTAACCTCAATCCTGCAAAATCATCCAGCAGTAGATTAGGCCTTAAGACCTAGATCCTGCATTATCTTCCATTGGCAAAATAAAAACAAACACCCTCAATCCTGCAAAAAAAAATCCGATGCATCAATTTCTAAGTGCCCTCAATCCTGCAAAATCCTGCATTTTACAAAGGGGATTTTGGAGGATTTGGGATGGTTATTTTTAAAAGTTACGTACTGAGTTCGAAAAACATTTGAGTTGTGAAATGGGGGTAATCGCAAAAGTAGGTGAGACGTGTGGTTTAAGAACCATCCTTGTTGTCTGGTTGACCGACTCGTGAAATTTTAATTGCAATTTGTATAAAGCATTGTTAGAGTTAGTGTTCCCAAAATCCATTATAATCCCAGCACTAAACACATGCACATCTATGTGCTCTTCTACATTGTAATACTGACTTTTACAGGCGGTTTGGATGTTTGGAATGTTCAGTGTAGCACTTTACTTGCAAATCTGAAGTAGAGAATTGGGTAAACCTTTGGTTTTTCCTCTTGTAGGTATCAAGAACTGTGATCCCAACGCGCCTCTGATGATGTACATCTCGAAAATGGTACCGACTACGGACAAGGGCCGCTTCTATGCATTTGGCCGCGTCTTCTCGGGTAAAGCTGCCACAGGCCAGAAGGTGCGCATCATGGGACCTCACTACGTACCTGGCAAGAAAGACGACCTGTACCAGAAGAGTATCCAGAGGTAAGATATGGGGCTTATTTAACCAGTTTGTGCCGGGATTATTTTAACATCGCCGAGCCGAGGGGCGGGATTATTTTTAACGAAACTCGATCCGAAGCGGGTTCAGGCCGATATTGCCGGGAAGCACACCCACGCATTTCCGACCTTGCTCGCTGCTGACGGACATTTCCAAACTTGAACTTGGCGTGTTTATGCGTCATCCGGTATGAGTTTGGGGAAAACTTTGCGTTTATATACGTCATCCGGCGCAAACTGGTTAACCCTCGACCACCATCCCCCTTCCCTCCAACTCCAATCAGGTTCTGTTCAGGTACTCTGCTAAAAGCAAACGGCTCAAAGGAGAACCTTGTTAATTCTTGACGCTGGTATTATTTTCTCACTTCACTGGATTATATGCACAGCAGCCCTTTATCCAGCTGCACTGCACAATGGACCAGAGCGTGCTGCTTCCGGACGAATTAGCGGGCAGTAGCCATAGCCGCTTTCTCGGCGTCGGGGAGTTAAACGCAACACTGGATTCTCTTGCATTGTCCATTGTAACGGATGGACTAGCTGGTTTTTTTAGGTTCACCATGTAAACAAGATTTCAAATTGTTATTGTTCAAGACGTACAAAAGTTACTTTAGAATTTCTGGCTTTGATAAAAACTGAATTTATTGAACCGTGTTTTTTTGCTTGAATATTGATTTTAAATGGTGTATCACAGACGTTCATGCACAATTCGAATATAGCCTCGCTGCACACAATCAATAAACATTGCTTTGCATCAGCACAACAGATAATGTACAACTTCTTTTCATATTTGTAAAAAGTATGTCAACACTTTTTATATATTATTTTTTTTTTTTTTTAACAAACCTGACATTTGTATTCTGTATTCAGGACTATTCTTATGATGGGACGTTACATCGAGCCTATTGAGGATGTGCCCTGTGGTAACATTGTCGGCCTTGTTGGTGTCGACCAGTACTTGGTGAAAACTGGAACCATCTCCACATACGAACATGCTCACAACATGAAGGCAAGACTCATTTGTATTGTATTGACATATAAGTCGGGAAAATAGCAGTCAAGGCAGAGTCAAAAGGAGTCGATGCTTTTATACTGTGGCTGTTATCGTTGTTTGTCTCACCTGAACGAAGTTCAGAAGGAGACTAGGCAATCATTATTTCTGTACGTGGTTCGTCCATATGTTTCATTTTGGTTAGTTTCAAAAAATTGGTTGTGTATGCAAAGTTGAAGTCCAATTGCTATCAAACTTTGGTCGTGCATGCTATAGACGATGTGCCCTCTGTTTACATCTGTATTCAAATGTGCCCGGCAGTATGCGCACGCATCATGTTTTACATAAATTCGGTTAAGAGACGACATCGGAGGTCACATAATTCAAAGGCGATCTGACCTGCGACGTCACTCTTAAAGCAAATTTTATGTAAAACACGATGTGTGCGCATACTGCCGGGCACATTTGAATACAGATGTAAACACATGACGTCAGAGGGCACATCGTCTATAATGTAACTTTTATATGATGGTCATGGCAAAGGTTGGGTACTGAGGTCAAAGGTTTTTAGTACGCAATATTAGATTTGGGATTTTTGCCCTTAGATTTTTTTAGATATTAGATTTTTGCCATTACCGACGTGTGCTTACGCTGTACACTTGGTGTTGTTCCGAGGGAATGTTAACATTAACCCTAACCCTGCCAGATCCAGCACAGTGCATCTGTGGTGACTGCTTGACCTTGCTGGACTCTGCACACAAGTCAATGTGACAAAGTATGCAATCTGTTGCGTCTAGCAGGGTTTCTAGCCAAAATACCCTGGAGGGTTAGGGTTATCAAAATCTCAAATTTTGTCCAGCCAGTTCAAAGTAACCTCTGCCAAAACCGCAGGAAGTGTAAAACGATCGCGACTGTTTTTGGGAATCATCCCTGCTAATGTCTTTTGTCTTTTAACGGAAAAAGTCTTTTTAATTGAAAGAGATACGTTAGAATCGACAAAGACAAATGTGCCAAATGCCAATGTGAAGCCTGAACAAAAAACGTGAAAAAGTCAACATTAGGCCCACTTTTCACGTATTAACCCTTACCCCCTAGGCCCTTTTTGCTAGCAACTGTCCTCAATCCTCCAAATTCCTCGGATTCACTACTAAAAAAAAATGCGTTCACCCTCAATCCTCAAAAATACTCAAATTTTTTTCACTTGTGTTCAAATCAAGGGGTACCCACTGGCTCAATCCTCCAAAATCATTGGATTATTAAATACCATTCATCCTCAATCCTCAAAACTCCTCCAAAACTGCAATGAGGATTCTGGAGGATTGAAGAAAGTCAATCCTCAAAAATCCTCATTTTTGTTAAACCCCATTTAGCCTCAATCCTCAAAAATCCTCCACACTTGAAAAAACATTGTGCCTCAATCCTCTAAAATCCTCAATTAAAAAAAATACAATTCAACCTCAATATTCAAAAATCCTCAAACTGCAATGAGGACTTTGGAGGATTGAGGAGCGTTAGGGTTAAAAACGTGATAAGATATTGTGTAAAAAGTGTCTGCAGTCTGGCTAGTGTCGCACGTTGACAAATCAGGAACTTGACTAAACTCCGGATAGATCTAAATCTGTGTACCCATTCCCCTTGAGATTCGACGTATATTAACGATCGTTGACTGTAATTGTTGGAACAGGTGATGAAGTTTTCCGTCAGCCCCGTGGTGCGCGTTGCCGTGGAGGCCAAAGATCCATCCCAGCTGCCTAAACTGGTAGAGGGACTGAAGCGTCTGGCCAAGTCTGATCCCATGGTGCAGTGCATCATTGAGGAGTCCGGGGAACACATCGTTGCTGGCGCGGGAGAACTGCACTTGGAAATCTGCCTCAAGGATCTGGAAGAGGACCATGCCTGCATCCCTATTAAGGTACGATCCATGATTCTCACGGTCCCAAATAGTTTTGCTTGGCTTTGAAGAACGGGGGTTTCCCTTAACTTTTTTTTTCAGTGACCCGCCGGGCTACCTAATTAGAGTTTTCAGTGGCCCGCAAGCATTTTCAGTGGCCCACGTGTGCATTTGCCATATCTGTGTTTTCCACCGAGGTTACGCAACGCCAACTGCATTGTCCGACTTTCCGGTAATAAAAGCGCGCCGCGCGTTCGGGAAAATTGCCGTATCGCGGCACGGCACGGCACTATACAGCCCACTGCTTGTTGTAATCGCTGATCTTGCGGGAAGATTTAATTTGCATCCGCCACAAAAGCTATCAAAACTAAACCTCGCCTGTGACAACAAAACTGGCGGAGTTATTGTAAAAGCATATTAAATGTTTAAGGTTTAAAACTTTTTGGGGAAAAACCAGGAGAATGTTGGCCTAAATCTTTCACACGATGAACGCCGAGCTGACCATCACACCACACAAGCGTAAACTGAATGCAGGAAACATGCCGCGGTAGAACATTTTGTAGAAACACGCTACATCGCTCAAGGACAAGCGTTACTACCTCGAAAGAAATACATTAACAGAAAATAAAAAAATAGGAAAGGGCGACCATGATCTGATAATTAACCTGCAGGATATGACTTTCTTCATGGACGTTTGTTTGCCGGGCATTTTTACATCTTACGATGTCAAATTCGACCATTTCGCGTAACGGAAAAATACATGCATGTCGGCCATGGACTGGTTTCGGTCCTTAACTTTGTCCATTGAAGCGTGCGGCGGAAACCAATCCAACAATGCGCCTGCATTATGCATGCTTTGCATGGGGCGAGCACATGGCTTTTTGGCACATCACCGTTTTTACGTACGCTTGCGGTATACATGTACATGTACATGATATGTACATGTACTGGTAAACAGTTGATCTGGGAAATCACATGTAATGTATTTATTATTTTAACTCGCCGGCCGGACGACCGAGGGAAGTGTTTTGAGTCGTCCGTGGCTGTTTTGGGTCGCATTTGGCGACCGGGCGACCGCTAAAGGGAAACCCTGCTTATTTCAAGATAAAACTGCCTCAAAAGGTTGTCGGTGTGCTTGGCCTCCAGATCCTAAAAGCTTTCTGCTTTATTGCCTTTCTGTCATCGGACAGGTACGATTTCAAGGTTCCGGCTGCAGAGTTGTTTGTGATTTGATTTGATTTGATTTAATTTTGATTTTATTGACAGAAATCTGACCCAGTGGTTTCCTACAGAGAAAGTGTAGCGGAGCCGTCCGACCGAACTTGCCTTTCCAAGTCTCCCAACAAGCACAACCGTCTATTTATGACCTGCTGCCCCTTCCCAGATGGCTTAGCAGAAGACATCGAAAAGGTTCCTTTTTTAAAAATTTTATTCTGTTTAAACAAGTATAATATATCCTCTTTGATCTTAAAAATATTGACTATATGCGGAAACATAAAAAAAAATTGATGTGGCACAAAGAAACAGTCTCTATGACGTCTATAAATTGATCTGTTTCTTCTGAAGGAAGTCAAGGATTTAAGTTCTCGGTTTTTCCAGCATCTACAAACACAAAACTTAAAAAATAGGTCTCCATCACAATAGTTACTAAAAATATAAAACCCCCTCTATATTCGAAAATAACAGCAAAAGCAAATGGTGTATACTACCTTCAAAGGTATCGTATATACGTTTGGTAATTACTACAAAAATGTATGGGAATACAAACTTACTTGGTAAGAAGTACAGCAGCTGTGGATAGTAAAATGCATTTTTAGAAACTTTTCACTTCGAAGTACTTGCGGTTATAGAAACAAATATCACTTTTTATCCCCAAAAATTTTAATCTAAAAGCGTTACTGCAGTGACGTTTCTCAGATTGTGTATTCCAATGCAGATTATTATTCCGGCGTGGACATAACCACTCCAGATTTTCGGCAATATCTCAAAATCGCTACCACCTTTTGAAATGAAATTTGTACAGGCTAGTTTTATGGTATATATCTATAATTATATAGGATTGAAACAAACAGTGGTTCCAATTACCAAACGTATACGATCCCTTTAAATGCTTAATTTGTATATTTTTTGTCCAAACAACAACAGGACGAGATCACTCCAAGGTCCGACGCAAAGGTGCGCGGCCGTTTCCTGGCTGAGAAGTACGAATACGACGTCAACGAGGCCAGGAAGATCTGGTGTTTTGGGCCGGAGGGCACCGGGCCCAACCTGCTGATTGACGTCACCAAGGGAGTGCAGTATCTGAATGAGATCAAAGACAGCATGGTGGCTGGCTTTCAGTGGGCGACCAAAGAGGTACTTTCAAACCTTGCAGTGCATCGGAACCGGGGGTACCCGGGTACCCGACTAACTGTAGCAAATTTGTCAAACTACATAGTAACTTTTCAGACCATATTAAAAGTGAAAAGGTTTTGAATTTCATTTGTTTGGGAATTTTGAAAATATTTGCAGTTTACAGCTTAAACAGTTCGCGCCGGGATTATTTTAACATCGCCGAGCCGACGTGCGGGATTATTTAACAAAACTCGATCCGAAGCGGGTTCAGGCCGCCAGTACCGGGAAACAGACCCACGCATTTCCGGCCTTGCTCGCTGCTGACAGACATTTTTGAACTTGGCGTGTTTATGCGTCATCCGTTTTGAATTTGGGGAAAACTTTGTGTTTATATACGTCATCCGGCACGAACTGGTTAACATAACTGGCTCCAAAGCAGGTTCAGGCTGCCGGTACCGAGAAGCACACCCACGCATTTCCGGCCTTGCTCGCTGCTAACGGACATGTCTGCGTGTTTCTTGTAATCGGGTACCAGTTCCCAAACTACCTGTAAATGTATGCATTCTCTTAACTTGCAGTCAGACTTTTACTACAACAAACACAATGGGCTGAGTAAAAACAAATATATTTATTTAACCAGTGCCGTGTAAGCCTGCAAGTTTGCGTTTATCAAATTATCCGTGTAACCGTTGTTCTGCGGTTACGGTTATCAGTTTTTTATTAAAAAATAAAAAATTAAAAGGTTAACCGAATTGTAACAATGTAACCGTTTAACTGCTGCAGGCTTAGTGCCTTGGTGTAATGGCGCGTACAATTATAGGTTATTATTTGTGACCCGCTCTGCAAATATGAGTCTGTCGCAAAATACATTTTTACGTAATGGGCTGTTTATCGTCTTGGAGGTTATTTTTCTTCAACAAATAATATTTTTGTTTTAAAGCATTTTGGTTTCTCTGACACCTATATTTTCAGATCTGATCGATTGAAAAGATTTTTTTTAATACCTAAATTAAATTTAATACAGGTTTTGTCATTCTCTTACCATAGCATCTGATGAAGCACTACAATTGTAAATCTTCATTTCTTTTCAAAGACATTGTGAATATGACTGAGAAAAAACTAATTTTTCAAAATTGTAAAAGACCAATGCATATTACACTACAGAGTTGTGCCATATACCAAATGAAAGCTTATTTCCTTTTTTTTTTTTTGACCAACTGTAAAAAAACAAAACAAACATTTTTAACACATCAGACTCATTAACTCTCAAATTTGTATCCCTGTGGAGACATCTCTTTGTTCTCGTGTACAAACTGCTAAAAAAGTCGGGCACCTTTTTCAAAATGCTCCTATTTCAACCACAATTAATTTCCTGGGTTGAAATTTCGACCCAATATACCCTATATCATACCCTAACCCAAACACTAACCCTAACCCACATCCTAAACCTAGTTTTTGAGTAATTTGAGACACACTCCAAAAATCTAATTCGTGAAATTCCCTGTGGCGACCTATTCATCTATAGAAATTTACCCTCCGGCGTCCTTTTGTCTCCATTATACACATTGTGTTCAGGTCTCCAGAGGGTACCGAATTTCAGATCATTTTTGCAGAGTGGGTCACTTTGTGACCTGTCATCATAAAATGAGTGTAAAGTCGGCAAAATCTAAAATTGAGATATGGGTATTTCTAAATTCTGTGGAAACAGAGCTTTCCAATGGTATATAACACTTGGAGGTTTGATACTCAATATTTTTCTTATTTTTCTTTTTTAATCTAGAGTCTTAATACAGAGATTATGAGAAAACGGGCATTTCTTGCGAGAAATTGTGTGAAAGGGCATAGTCAAAATTGTCTCAATTTTTTATTTTTTTTATCTGATCGTCCTGAAAAATTGGGAATTGATTGTTGGGGATTTAGTCTTTAAAAAAAACATATAATCTCAAAATCGACCACCCCTTCAAATTTTGACTTTGACTGGCCGTACTGGGAAATCATTCCGTGCGACTTTACGCTCGTGTTGTGATGACAGGTCACATTTAGTCAAAGCGAATACAATGTGAATTTTAGTTTGTAGCAATATTTGCTTTACAGAGTAGGTCGGAGGTCAATAGAGAGGGACCAATTCGGAACTAAACTAAACAATTTCCTTGACTTGACAGGGGGTGTTGTGTGACGAAAATATTCGAGGGGTGCGCTTCAACATCCACGACGTGACCCTGCACGCAGACGCCATACATCGCGGCGGTGGGCAGATCATTCCTACTACCAGGCGTGTGCTCTACGCTAGCTTGCTGACGGCACAACCTCGCGTCATGGAGCCCGTCTATCTGGTGGAAATCCAGGTAGGTCTAAAAAGATCTGATCATAATAATAGTGAAGCGCAAATTATATATTAATTATATCCAAAGACTCGTGTGTAACTTCAAGCTGCAGCCTTAACCTTGTGACGTGCGACTTTTTTCTTTTTTTACACGAACGCGCGTCCGTACTTTCTTTAAAGGTAGGATACACCATTTGCAGATATCGAAAATATTTACTACGGAATTATTAAGAAATATCTTACTCAATTGAAAGTAAATAATGATTCTAGACATTCATTTTTTTTTTTTTTTTTTTTTTTATTATTACAACAGTCGCGCCTCATGGTTGCACTGGCTATAAGCTCTGTAGATTTTAGTTATTTTATCTGGACTGCTATGCACACGTTGGACAAATTATATATCAACTTGAAGAGGAAAGTGCAGAGACGACACTGGACACTTTCTAATATCACTGGTTTCTCGTTTTCAGAGACATTTGGTGGGATACATTTTGCAGTTTTTCAAATCTTATCATTGGAAAGTAAGCACATAGCTACATGTCTATTGTGTATTTCTCCTTCACTGACTTTGACCAGTGCTGATGGCTTTTCAAAGGACAGCAGTGAACACCATTATTCTCATCTGGACAATGGCTTTGCTTTCATACTCTAAGGAGGTGCTACTGGACATTAGGAAACAATGCTCTGGGACTAGACTGCCTATTGATGTCTATCACACAATTGTGGACAATGGCATTAGCAGTGTCAAACCTACAAAGAGAGGAGTTCGTGCTTTCTGCAAACACCAAAACACCATCCCTGTTGTACAATCGCACAGGAACAGGTACATGATGAACAATGCCCGTCTTGAACATGCACACCCACCCTGTCTTCGAAAGATTCTACTGACTGGTTTACATCCCTCATCTAAGATCGTGTTACTAAATGCACAGTCTGTACGCAATAAGACGGAACTTCTTGAGACTTACATTCTTCAAACCTGCCTGGACATCTTCATCATAACAGAAACATGGGTGCCAGAAAGCGATCACGTGACACTGAAAGCACTAACACCACCCGGCTACGTATGCCATTCTGTGCCGAGAAATGGCAGAGGTGGTGGAATTGCCATTGTCAGCAAGCTTTCGCTCGATGCATCTTTACAACCCATACGGAAATTTCGCAGTTTTGAATGTGCTGAACTGGATTTGAAGTTCAATGAACAGAACCTGAGAATTATCGTCATTTATCGACCACCTCCATCAAGGAAAAATGAACTGACACAAGGTATGTTCCTGGATGATTTTCCAATAATCCTGGATGAACTAGCACAATCAAATGCGAATTTCTTACTTGCTGGCGATTTCAACATTCATGTTGACAGTCTAAATCCCGAGTCAATCAAATTTGCCGATCTTCTAGAGACTGCTGATCTGGTTCAGCATGTACGTGGAGAAACTCACATGTCAGGACATACGCTTGATCTCGTCATCACAAGAGTGGGATCACAACTTGTCAAGGAAATTCAAGTAGACACATTTCTGTCGGATCATGCAGCAATTTCTTTCACCTGTTGCCTCAACAAGCGTCACGCTCCTATCAAGAAGGTGACGTACAGAAAACTCCGGGACATCAATCTGGACATTTTCTCAGAAGAAATACACAACTCACTCTCCACATTAACTACCGTCGATGATGTGTCACAGCAGGTAGATGAGTACAATACTAAGGTTCAACATATTTTGAACATTCATGCACCAGAACAGTGTAAAAACATCACTCTCCGCCACAATATCCCTTGGTATTCTCATCACATCAGATTGCAAAAGCAGGCCGTGCGGCGTGCAGAGAGGCGCTGGCGCCGATCCCGACGTCAGACAGATCGCTCCATCTTCGTTGCCAAGAGAAACGAACTAAAGCTGCTGACCAGTAATGCTAAGACTGAATACATGAATGCTAAAATCACGGAATGTTCCAGTGATCCCAAACGGTTATTTCAGACGGTGAAGAATCTTCTTGGTGCAACTAAAAGCATTACACTACCAAGTCATAACAACGACACAGACTTGGCCAACAGATTTAGCACCTTTTTCAGCGACAAAATTAAGGCTATTCGAGATTCTACTGGAGGACATACAACATTCACTTCCAATCTGCCACCTACTTGCATTCATGAACTTTCAACATTTGAGGCTATTTCCATTGTTGATATCGTTCAGATCATCGCGTCATCACCAAATAAGACATGTCGTCTCGATCCAGTTCCTACCTGGATTGTCAAGAAAATTCCCATGTCTTTTGCACCAGGCATCCAAAACATCGTCAACTCTTCCCTGGCAGCTACCAAGGTTCCGGAGGAATACAAGATAGCACATGTTACACCTTTGCTGAAGAAAGACGGCCTTGATCCTGAGCAACTTAACAATTACCGACCGGTATCAAACTTGCCATTTATCTCCAAAGTTCTGGAGAGAATTGTCCTACGCCAACTTACAAGTCACTTGGAGGACAACCATCTTCTAGAAGACATGCAGTCTGCATACAGAAGAGGACACAGTGTTGAAACTGCTCTCGTCAGAGTTTCAAACGATATTCTTCACTCCATTGACAATCGGCAGATGGTCTTACTAGTTCTACTGGACCTATCTGCTGCCTTTGATACAGTGGACCATCAACTTCTACTGCAACGACTATCAGAGCGGCTCGGTGTGACTGGATCTGCTTTGCAGTGGATAAAGTCATATCTTGCTGACAGGTCTCAAACGGTGTGCATCGCTCAAAGCAGATCAGAATCCCGGCCCCTAGACTGCGGCGTCCCTCAGGGCTCCGTTCTAGGCCCTGTCCTCTTCACGACATATACCCTACCACTAGGCGACATCGCTAGACATCACAACGTCAAGTTTCATCTCTATGCCGACGATACCCAGCTCTACATATCCTTCACTCCTGGTGTAACTGCAGATGAGTCCTTCAAGCAGATGCACGACTGTGTCAGCCATATTCAAACGTGGATGAGTCGTAATTTCCTGCGACTGAATGCGGAAAAGACACAGGTTCTTGTTGTGGGATCGCGACACGACCATGCAAAGTTTACTTCACAACAGTTCTCAATCAATAACCACGATTTGTCAGCCTCCAAAAGTGCACGCAATCTTGGAGTTGTGTTTGACAAACTGTTCAACATGGAAGCACACATCTCAAGTGTGTGCAAAAGCGCTAACTTCCATCTTCGTAACATAGCCAAAATTCGCAAATACTTGTCTCTGGATACAGCTGAGAAAGTCATCCATGCTCTGGTCTCCTCCCGCATGGATTGTTGCAACTCGCTCTTAGTTGGCCTTCCAGCTGCATCTATTTCTCGTCTGCAACGTGTACACAATAATGCCGCTCGAGTCGTTGTCCAAGCCAGAAAATACGACCACATATCGCCCGTCCTAAGACGCCTACATTGGCTCCCCATTAGAAAGAGGATCACCTTCAAAATCTGCCTCCTTGTGTTCAAAGTTCTGCATGGACAAGCCCCACAGTATCTTTGTGAACTAATCTCCACTAAGCACAGCAGTCGTGCTCTACGGTCTGCTGGATCTCACTTGCTGGTAGAACCAAGGTCTAGAACAATTCGTTACGGAGACCGTGCTTTTGCCAAAGCTGCTCCTGCCCTATGGAATAAGCTCCCTGTCTCACTTCGCAAAACAACATCACTCAACAACTTCAAGAGGGAACTAAAAACACACTTGTTCACTTAGACTTTCATTGGGTTTTATTTAAGTTCAATTATGTTTATTTTTCATTTTCTATTGTATAATGTTTTCTTTTTGTGTAGGCGCCTTGATCGGTTTTCTGGAGAAGTGCGCATTATAAATCCATATTATTATTATTATTAAAAAGATATCCTGTAATTATTACAAAATTATATTGAATTTTATAAAGAAAAATTTGCGATTGCCATCCGGCGATCGCTGTTGTTTTTCGTGCTTTTCTCGGCATCCATGATTGTGAAACTTCGGAAAAGTCAGTTAAACGATATTTACTATGAAATACAACCCCCCCAAATCTACCCATTCATGATAATTCAAGCAATTACCAATGGTGTATACTACCTTTAAAGTCGCTTGTATTTCGTGTAATACACCCATGCTGTTCGGTTTTATGGCTATTTGTCAACACAGGCCAGACACCCAGAAACCAGCTGGTGTTGTTGAATAAGGCAAGGCAACAATAGTCTTGATTGATTGCTTGGGAAGGTCTGGCGGTAAAATCCACACCTCAAAGACCCTTTATGTACATAATGTAATGGGATACTCGTGGGGCAGCCTTTCCTTTGCAAAACGCTGGGTCACCGGTTCAACCAGGGTTCAAGCGGCACTTACCATGTTATTCAGCTTGCTTTGAACTAGGAATACATGTAATATGAGGTTTTTTTTAACGCAGGATGAAATAGTAATTGGGTTTTTTACAGCGAAGCGACTTTGAAAAAAAGTTTGGCAGCACGTCGCAGGGTTAAAGAAACGTTTGTGCATTGGTGCTTTGTGTAACATGTCGTACGTACATTGAGTAAAAATGACAGGGAAAATGCATACGAACTTCGTCATGTCTGATGAAAACAACCGGATTTTGTGGGTTTTTTTCCGCTTTTCTTGGGAATAAGACATTAGGTTGGAAATGGGATTAATATACGATCCAAAACATGAAATTGTTGGGGAATTCCAGGGGGTCATACTCCTTTCACCCCGACAGTGTTGATTCCATACATTTCAGTATAAATGTGTGTACCCACCCTGTTGAGTTTAGTGTCGAGTTGATCCGGAATGTCTTGTTGAAATGGTTGGCTTTGTTTTCATGTGTACCTAGTGCCCAGATCAGGCAGTTGGAGGCATCTACGGAGTCCTAAATCGCAGACGTGGCCATGTATTTGAAGAGGGCATTGTACAAGGAACACCCATGTTCATGATCAAGGCATATCTGCCCGTCAATGAGTCATTTGGTACGTATATATATATATACTTCTCTTATATTGCAGTTTGGCTTTATAGATTTTAAAAAGAATGTTGCATCCTGATGCCACTTTTTTTCACCATATTTTTACATATGTACCTCCACCCTATCTCCCCTGGGGTAAGGATTTAGTGATAAGCCCCCCACAATCTAATTATGGGATAGACCGCTTTTAAGTTCAGAAAAGCGTATTATTTCTATACCAATTGTTTCGCAAAAACCGACCCAAAAAAAAACACTTCGGGGCGATGGATTATAAATAAAACACATTGTGCGACTTTGTTCGGGTTTCGTTGGAGCAGGTCACATATGTGACCTGTCAACACAAAATGAGAGTAAAGTCGGAAATATTGAAAATTAGGATATTGGTGTTTATACAAATTCTTTAGAAAGAGAGCTTTCCAATGATACATAACACTTGGGGGTTTTGCGATAAATACATTTTACAGCGCTCTAGAAAGTCATGGGTTTCACAAAACGTGTTTGTGAGAAAACTTACTTTAAATGTCTTAAACAAAAACATGCAAAAGATTACAAAACAGGACAAGTAAGGTTCGGTTGAGCATAGCAACGGTTATGTTCTAATCGTTATTTCTTCTTAAAATTGTTCACACATACAAACTATTGTATAAACAACAAAATATCAAAATTTCGAAAACGTGGGATACTTACGAGGACCTGATTTGCATATTTAATTACCGTGTTTAATTAGACCACTAATGGACTCTAATCCAAACACTAACTACGCAAAATCGCGTAATTTAAAAGGTTTTCGATCATCTGATCTCACCCAAAAAATAGGAATATGTAGAGGAGGACTTGGGCTTTCCAAATTACGCAAAATCTGAAAATTGACCACCCCTTCATATTTTGACTTTGAATGGCCATATCTCTGAATCACATTGTGCGACTTTACTCTCATTTTCTGGTGACAGGTCACATATTGAAATAGGGACGTGGGAGTGGTCAAATATTTGATTATTGGTGTTTTTTTGTTCCCCTTCTTGTAGGCTTCACAGCTGATCTGCGCTCCAACACCGGCGGTCAAGCTTTTCCCCAGTGCGTGTTTGACCACTGGCAGATCATGCCTGGTGACCCCCTCGATACCACTACCAAGCCTGGTGTCGTCGTGACCGTAACGCGCAAACGCAAGGGCCTATCGGAGGGAGTCCCCCCACTAGATAAATACTACGACAAACTGTAGAACCGGGTAGTAAGACGGAAAATGAAACGAAACATTGGGCTAAAACCAAACATTTGTTGCCAATTGTATCTCATTACATTATGCCTGATCACCTATAGAACTATTGAACTGTAAAGTATCATGTAACAATACACCAAAAAAGTATGCCGTTTTTTCAAACATTCATTTGTGTTCTTTTAAGTTATACGTTTGGAAGGAATTTTTTTTTTTTTTCAATCTAAACAATTTATGTAAATTTCTTTTAATATTAATATTCATCAATCATAAAGTATAATAGGGAGTAAATATGAACTGGCATTACTGTATAGGGCATATTAAGCATTAGAGGATTGGAAACTAATGCAATTCGTGTGTTTTTATTTTCTTTCTGTTATTAACTGATTTATATAGGAAAACAAATTGACGAACTGTCAGTTTACAATGTTAACTTATGAAGTACCCAAGTGTCTCGAGTTGTTGAAGTTTTCATGAGATATTCATAGTTTGGTTTGGTTTTGGGGTTTATTTATACGAGAACCATTTTAAATTGTTGATTTTGTCCCGCGTCGCTGATACAAACTGTGCAGCAATTTGGCAAGTCTTCATTTGCGTTTAGGGGGGGGGGGGGGGGGTATTTCTTCTAAAAGAATGGGAATGTTCACGTTATGTAGCTTAATACATGAAGCTGAATGCTTCAGTTATTTAGAAAAATAGGAACAATAATGAATGGTTTGCCCTCTAAAAAAATACTGGCCCTTTTATTTGATAAACTACAGGAGTTGCGCATAAACTAATAAGTGAAGGATGAAACGTGCGAGTGATCAACGTTTATATGGAAAGCAAGCAACTCATTTGGTGATGGCATGCATAGAGGTTGGCTTAATATATTAAACTGGAACTTCTCTCTAGCATTCCGTGTATTTGTGTTTGATTATTTCAACTGAATGATGTTATCTTGTGGGGTGGGAAGGGGCGGGGAGGTGAAATTCCTTAACCAGTTCGCGCCAGGATTATTTTAACATTGCCAGCCGACGGGCGGGATTATTTTTAACGAAACTCGATCCGAAGCAGGTTCAGGCTGATAGTGCTGGGAAGCACACCCACGCATTTCCGGCCTTGCTCGCTGCTGACATACATTTCCGAACTTAAACGTTGCGTGTTTATGCGTCATCCGTTTTGAATTTGGGGAAATTTTTGCGTTTATATACGTCATCCGGCGCGAACTGGTTAATGCATGCTTTGGTTTCCTTTTGCACTGCATTTTTTTTTTTTTTGGGGTGGGGGTCTTTTGGATATTTGCTTTTTATTTAGAACCTATTATCCTCGGTGGTGATGATGTCACTTCGTATGGTTCAAATGTCCCTTAAATTAATTGATAAGGGGTTAAACTTGCATTTGTATGCAAATTAGTCCAAAATATGATAAATAATATTTCTCCACTGTCACTTAAATTAATTGATCAGGGGTTAACCTTGCATTTGTATGCAAATTATATAAACAAATATATTAATTATTCAAAAATGTCTCAAATGTCCTCTAAATCATTTGTTAAGGGGTTAACCTTGCATTTGTAAGCAAATAAGGTCAAAATATGATAATTATGCAAAATTTCTCCAATGTCCCTCAAATTAATTGATAAGGAGTTAGCCTTGCATTTGTATGCAATTTAGATCAAAATATATTCATATGACAAAATCATATTCTTTTCATAATTATCATATTTCGACTTAATTTTCATACAAATGCAAGGCTAACCCCTTATCAAATAATTTAGGGACTTTTGAGACATTTTTGCATAATTATTATACTTTGACCTAATTTGCATACAAATGCAAGGGACAGTGGGGAAATGTTTGCATAATTATAAAATTTAATACAAATACTTATGCATACAAATACTTATCGATTAATTTAAAGGATATTGGGAAATTTTTTAGAGAAAATCATATTGTTTGCATAATAATCTATTTTAACCTAATTTGCATACAAATGCAAGGCTAACTCCTGATCAATCAATTTAGGGGTCATTGAAGACATTTTTGCATAATTTTTATATTTTGACCTAATTTGCATACAAATGCAAGGCTAACTCCTGATCAATCAATTAAGGGGTCATTGGAGACATTTTTGCATAATTTTTATATGTTGACCTTATTTGCATACAAATGCAAGGCTAACCCCTTATCAATTAATTTAAAAGACTTTTGAAACATTTTTGCATAATAATCATATTTTGACCTAATTTGCATACAAATGCAAGTCTAACCCCTTATCAATTAATTTAAGAGACATTTGAAACATGTTTGCATAATAATTTTGACCTAATTTGCATACAAATGCAATGCTAACCCCTTATCAATTGATTTAGGGCACATTGGAGAAATGTTTGCATAATTATCATATTTTGACCTTATTTGCATACAAATGCAAGGCTAACCCCTTAACAAATGATTTAGGGGACATGGAGAAATGTTTGCATAATTATCATATTTTGACCTTATTTGCATACAAATGCAAGGCTAACCCCTTAACAAATGATTTAGGGGACATTTAAGACATTTTTGAATAATTAATATATTTGTTTATATAATTTGCATACAAATGCCAGGCTAACCCCTGATCAATTAATTTAAGGGACAGTGGAGAAATATTGGCGTAATTATTATATTTTGACCTAATTTGCATACAAATGCATATAAATTTAAGGGACAATTGAGACATGTTTGCATAATTATTATATTTTTAAATAGTTTGCACACTAATGCAAGGCTAACCCCTTATTACATAATTTAAGGGACATTGGAGACATTTTTGCACATTTATCATATTTTAACCTAATTTGCATACAAATGCAAGACTAACCCCTATATGCATACAAATGCATACCAATTTAAGAGAAAATTGAGACATGCTTGCATAATTATCAGATTTTGACCTTATTTTTATACAAATACAAGGCTAACCCCTTATCAATTAATTTAAAAGACATTTGAGACATGTTTGCATAATTATCATATTTTAACCTAATTTGAATACAAATGCAAGGCTAACCCCTTATCAATTAATTATGGATATTGCAAACATTTGTTGACAAAATCATATTGTTTGCATAATTATTATATTTTGACCTAATTTGCATACACTAATTTGCATACAAATGCAAGGCTAACCCCTGATCAATCAATTTAGGGGTCATTGGAGAAATTTTTGCATCATTTTTATATTTTGACCTTATTTGCATACAAATGCAAGGCTAACCCCTTATCAATTAATTTAAAAGACTGAAACATTTTTGCATAATAATGTTGACCTAATTTGCATACAAATGCAAGGCTAACCCCTTAACAAATGATTTAGGGGACATGGAGAAATGTTTGCATAATTATCATATTTTGACCTTATTTGCATACAAATGCAAGGCTAACCCCTTAACAAATGATTTAGGGGACATGGAGAAATGTTTGCATAATTATCATATTTTGACCTTATTTGCATACAAATGCAAGGCTAACCCCTTAACAAATGATTTAGGGGACATGGAGAAATGTTTGCATAATTATCATATTTTGACCTTATTTGCATACAAATGCAAGGCTAACCCCTTAACAAATGATTTAGGGGACATTTGAGACATTTTTGAATAATTAATATATTTGTTTATATAATTTGCATACAAATGCAAGGTTAACCCCTGATCAATTAATTTAAGTGACAGTGGAGAAATATTGGCCTAATTATTACATGTTGACCGTATTTGCATCAAAATACAAGGCTAACTCATTATCAAATAATTTAAGGGACAGTGGAGAAATGTTTGCATAATTATTACATTTGGACCTAATTTGCATACAAAAAGTCAAATCATCGTGTCAAGGTGGCTTTGTGTGTGGTTTGAGAATAATGATGGTATTTACGAATATTTGTGTACATGTATTTAGCATTTGTTGCGGGTATATGTACAATATTGTGTGCCAATATATACATTTGTTTCGTGATTTACTGCGTTTACCATTTCCTGAGTAAAAAAAAAAATCACAATTCTTTGCTGGGGACGCCATTTTCAATTTTTAAAGAATGGTCATTGTATCTATTGTGATTTAAACTCAAACATTTCTCAGCTTACGCGCTTAACCATTATTGTAATCAAAGAATGGTTATTGTGTTTATTGTGATTTAAATTTTTAACATTTCATGGCCTGTGTTAATTAAATCAGCGTCTTTTGTGAATTTGTAGCTATACTCTGTGGACGCCTACAGTAGTCGGGTTTGGCTGGAGGATAGTCGAGTCTGCACCTAGTTGGCCCATGGAGCAATAAACTAGTATATTACTCCATGCTTGGAAGGGTCTGCTTTTTGGCTGGTAAATTTCCTATAGCTTTCTGATGGTGGTCAATGATAGATTTTCAAATGCACCGCACTATTTTATTTTTGAACCGGGGGAGTAATATGATCTGACACCACGCCTTATATTATATTTTTGAGTTTTATTTCATTTATTATGTATAATTACCGTTATGTGTATTGTTTTTGTCCTTGTTCTTGTCAGTTTGTTACCTGTTCAGGAGATCGACTACTTAGTGTATATCTGTTTTTACCTTAATTTCACATCTTTTGTAGACAATAATATTGATTTCGACCTAAACTATGATTGACCAGATATTAGCTGTGATTACTATGACCAGGATACTTTCCTGAATACATTCACTGCTAATACTACTAATGTTAAATTACTTCATATTAATGCTCGTAGTCTCATTACAAATTTCAATAATATTTCTTATTATATTAATCTGTTAACCTTGGAGTTTTCAGTCATTGGTATTTCGGAGACATGGCTTAAGGATCTCAATGACCCCCTTATCCAGCTTTCTCACTATAACATCGAAGGTTTGTGTAGATCTGATAAAAGAGGCGGTGGAGTGGCTTTTTATATCAATCAGAATTTATCTCATAAGGTTCGCAATGAAATTTGTGTATTTAATTCTGATATTGAAGCTTGTTTTATTGAGCTGGATAATATCCATACAACTAATGTTATTATTAAACCCCCTAATATATATATATATATATATAAACCCCCTAATGCTATTCACGATAATTTTATAACCTATTTTACACAAATACTAGCTCAAGTAAATAACAACAAAAAGTGTTATATGATGGGTGATTTTATTATTAATGTATTCAATTATAATTCTGATTGCAGTGTGACTAATTTTCTGAATATACTTAGCTCTTATTCTTTTTTCCCAACTATTAGTAAATCTACAAGAATAACAGATCATAGTTCCACTTTAATTGATACTATTTTTACCAATGATTTCTCTAACCACTGTGCCGGAGTCTTAGTTACCGACTTAAGTGATCACTTGCCTGTGTTTTTGGTGGTAGCTAGTATTAAACAACAGTTTAATAACGACTCCAATTTTAAACGTGACTTTTCTGACGATAACATTGAACAGTTTATTGTTGATCTTAATGAGACAGACTGGAGTCCCATAATAACTTATGATGTTAACGTAATGTACGATGTATTTATTGATCATGTTACGAAACTGTATAATCATCATTTTCCCCAAGTAGAAATCAATATTAATTTTAACAAACATAAATCTTCTTGGTTAACAAATGGTATTTATAACTCTATAAGAAAAAAAAGTTATTTATACAAACAGTATTTGAAAACTCATTCTATACAAAATAAAACCTGTTATACGAAATTTAGAAATAAACTCAATAGCTTGATTAAACTTGCTAAAAAAAATATTTTAGTTATAGATTTAACCACGAAAAATCGAACATCAAAGGTACCTGGAAACTTATTAATTCCTTGCTAAACAAATCTCAATCTAAGCATAATCCATCTTGTTTTGTCTGTGATAATAATGAAGTCCCCGGTGATAGAAATATAGCTGATACATTTAATAATTACTTTGACACGGTTAATCATGACATCCTCATTGCTTTGGAATGGTTTAAAAGTTATCTTTGTAATAGAAAGCAATTTGTGTGTTACAATTCTGCCATCTCCATGGATCAATATATTTCATGTGGGGTACCTCAAGGTTCTGTGTTGGGCCCATTATTATTTTTTATTTACATAAATGATATTTGTAATTCTTCGAAAATTATTTCATTTTGTTTATTTGCAGACGATACAAGTTTATTGTATGACCATAATGATATTAATACTGGTATTCAAAACTTAAATGTTGAACTTTTTAAGATTTCATCTTAGTTGTTGTCTAATAAATTATCTGTCAATATCTTAAAAACAAATTATATTATTTTCAGTTCTGGTAATTGTAAATATTATCAAACTGTTCCTTTGGTATTACATGTAAATGGTATCATTCTTCAACAAGTTTCCAATACCAACTTTTTAGGTATTAACATTGATGGTCATTTAAGTTGGTCTAATCATATCAATACTTTGAACCTGCTTAAGTTGACTAACATTTATTATTTTAATCTTGGCATATTTATGTTTAAACTAATGAATAATTTATTACCCCATTGCTTTAATCATCTTTTCATTTTAACCTCAGATGTTCATTGTTATGTAACCAGAAGTACATCTCGAAAACTGTTGTATCAACATTTTAACCGTACATCTTTATTTAAACATAGTCCCCAACAACGTGGAATCAAATGTTGGAATAGTCTGACGGATGTCAAGCAGTCTTGTTCTCTTCATATTTTTAGAAAAAAAATCAATCTTAACTTGCTCAATGATGGTAATTAATTTATTTATTATTTGGCCTCATCTCCTGTAAGTGTACCGGTAATTGTTTATTGTAGTCCTTGTATGTTGTCCGTAGTTAATGTGTCTGGGTTGGGGTAAGGGTGGGGGATAGGGAAAGGAATAAAAGCTTCGGCTTCTTCCTTTTCCTCAATGTTGACATGTTCTTTTTTCTACACTTAGTTTAATTTTCACATTATCATTTTAACTGTTTGTATTTATATTGTGCTTACTTGTAATGATTGTTTTGTTGTTGCCAACATTGAAATACGTGTGTGAATAAACTTGGAACTTGAATAGGAAGCAAACTGCGAATCCGATTGGGCCTACTGCAAGGTCCATCTAGCAGTCATTGTGTTAGAGAACAACAGAGTCTAGCGAAAGGGCTATCTAGCCCGGCTATCCAGCGCACCAGGGTCAGCCCACTGACCTCTACACATGGACAGATCATCATTGTTTCACACTTGAAGTCGGCGCGAACTAGAAGTGCAACATGGCGGACCCACGACATCACTCTGTGAGCCAATGAAATGTCCAGGTGTAAGGTTCAGTGGGTACGGTACGTATGACGTAATGTTTATAGTATAGAGTAAATCCACTGACCTCTACACCTGGACATTTCATTGGCTCACAGAAGTGACGTCTTTGGTCTGCCATGTTGCACTTCCAGTTCGCGCCGACTTCAAGCGTTAGCACAGCAGAATATGGACAATGGTCCGTCCAGGTGTAGAGGTCAGTGGGTCAGCCACCTTCATCTTAGGGTCCAGCGAAAGGGCTATCTAGCCCGGCTATTCAGCGCACCAGGGTCAGCCACCCTCAGCTTAGAGTCCAGCGAAAGGGCTATCTAGCCCGGCTATTCAGCGCACCAGGGTCAGCCACCCTCAGCTTAGAGTCCAGCGAAAGGGCTATCTAGCCCGGCTATCCAGCGCACCAGGGTCAGCCACCCTCAGCTTAGAGTCCAGCGAAAGGGCTATCTAGCCCGGCTATCCAGCGCACCGGGGCCAACCACCCTCAACGATTCCCGAGTGAACATCAGTGGAGAGAAAATCGTCGCGAAATTTCGGTGAGATACAAGTTGGTACAAAAACAAACAAAAATGGGTCTTACAAAAAAACAAAATAGAAAAAAAATAATAAGAGAATTTTGGACGCGATGCGTCTGAAGCATAGAGCTATATTAAATTACTAGAGAGATAACTCTTCATTCTTACGCGCGGAGATCCTTTGAATCCATTCTGTAGGCAGACATTTTGAATTCATGTGCGTGTTGTAGAACATAATAAAAATAGATGGATTTAATTTTGAAAGTGTACTCTAAATGCAACGCGCGTGCAAGTAGAACAGACGCAAACAACTTTACGCGCGCCATGTCAGTTAAAAAAGTCACGGCAAAATCAACTGCAGCGCGCGAATACGCACGCGCATTTGCGATGTTTGCGCTCATTTGCTGATCATGCGTTTCGGTTTTGGGCGTATATCGGCTAGTGGTAACGCGTTGTATAGAATACAAACGCAGGTGTGCAAATAGCCGTACAAAAGCCGTACACAATTTTGAGGTTTCCATAGGTTTGTGCACAAACATGGATGCGCCCAGCTCGCATCACTTTGTACATCCATTCAGCGCTCTCTAGTAATTTAATATAGCTTAATGGTCCGGTCTGAAGCAAATGTTTAGAAAAAAATAATGTGTAGCGCCCTCAAAAGTCGAGGCGCGAATAGTTTTAGTAATGGCGGCGCCCTTGGCCTGTTTATATGATTATGAAACAGCGGTAAGGAACTTTTTCTTTCGCTGTTTTATTTGGAGTTGAAAAGGCAACGTCAAAGGTAAAAAGGTGCCTGTTCAGTATAGATAAAGTTTGTTTTATAAAAGACGCGTATCTTTGATGTATGTAGGCTAGTATAGGTCAAAGAAACATGTTTTGGACGGTGTGTAGTATAACCACAGACAATACATCTGCACAGACCCAATAATTGGGGCGTTTTCACTCCTTTTTCGAATTTTGGATTTTGTCTGTCGTTCTACGCCCCAACCGTTGTAAAGCATGGTGCCAATTAAAAAACAAGTTGTGACCACAAAAGTTGCCAAAAACATGCCAAATACTTGACAATGTATATTGGAAAGCGCACACTGGCTTCTATACATGTTAAAGAAGAACTATTGTGGCTTTATTGGTACTCACGGTTATTTGGGGTTGCAAATCCGAGCAATTTTGACCAGCTTTTCAAAACAATGATGCCTATATAGGGACTTTTAAAAAGTAATCAGAATAGTATTACTGGTAAAACAATAAGTAGAGCGTATCGATTTTAAATCACATATTCCAAAACTACTTCGATTTCCCAAAATTAACAAGCGGTTGGGGAGATACGCTTGTTTAAAATATGGAAACGCGGCCGTTTTCTAACCGCGCCGATAGTGTAATTGAATATAAGAGAAGAACACAATAATGTGATATTACGCGCAGTGCGGGTTTTGCCGCACAAATCCTCTTTCCTATTGTCAAGATAAATCTTTTGTGTTGTTTAGTCTAGAATTCAAACGTTTGAAAACCATGATCGAACCATGATCGAACGTACAGATAGCTAGCTCTGCCCTTGGCAGAAGAACGCCCTCGTGTGACAAAGCAAACTCCAGAAAGCATACGTTCGCATTGGCACTTGACTCGCAACTTATTATTATGATCCCCTGTAGTTTTTATTCTGTGTACGGTTTATTGCTTTTTAAATGTTATTGTTGCACTTTCCGTTTTAACATCAATTGTTAATGACATTTCCCCGTGTAATTGGTTAAATCTCTTCTTTACGTAGGTCAATGTGTTTTATGTTGTTAATCACAGACCTAGTATTTTCTTTTCATTTTTTTTTGTAAACTGTTTTTATTCACGTATAATCGTTAATCACTTCATTATTTTATTCATACTTCTTTGTTATAATTTTAGTATTTATTCTTGGAGTTTGTTCTTTTTTCCGTTCTCATTTACAGCTCAGAATTTAGATATTTTCATCCTTGCATTTCATCCGCGATGAAGTTATATGTCTCCATTAACAAAATATTAGTTTGTACCATGTCACAACATAGCTTAAATAGTGTTTGTATGTAAGCAAAACCGATGCACGCCATGTCAATTTTATGTACTTGCCCATCACATGGTGATTTAACGAATATCGCGTCGTTAAAGACAGTTTTTTTAAACGAAATTTACATGAAGATATAATTAACAAAAATATATTAATACATTACTTTTAGTAGTTTCAAGTTATTATTACGTACACACCAATCGTTGCCAACAAATACTGTGAGTTCGAGACAGTACTAACCAGTTTAGGCTTATCTAATCCGCCGCAACGTGTCTTGAGCCAGTTTACGGTTAAAATAGTCCTATGGGTATTTCTTTGATGATTATGAATAGCAGCAATCTTGAAGGGACATTGCTTATTCCTTGTTTTTATTTATGTCTGTGGTAGTACGTAGACAATTATGTGAAGGTATATAGAGCAAGGCTCATTTATACACATGTACAATAAAGGGGTTGCATGCAGACGTCACACGCACGTCGCACTTCACGACAGCGCCCCCAATGAGGTCTAGTTGCGTAATCACGGCATATACCGTCTGCACTTTGTTTGACCTCAAAAATGGCCGCTCGGCCCGGTTGCTAGTGCAATTAGCGCGTACGCGTAGCGCGCGTGACGTCAATGCAACCCCTTTATTTGTTTTAGTAACGTTGCGCTCTCTTCATCAGTTTCATACCGACTCGAGTTCGTATAACGACGTGCGTTGTATGCGCGATGCTGCGTGCAGGCTTAATAATAATATCAATGCGCGCAGCATGCAGCATGCATATATCGCGGATTCGCGAAGGGCGGAAGGCGCGCGTGCGATGCACGCACTATGATACGAACTCGGTGTGAAACTGACGAAGAGAGTCTACAAGTTTAACGCTGTTTTGAGTTTATTTTTTTTCACTTGTTAGTTCTTTCAGCGCTTTAACCGTTGTGATTAACTTTGCAACAGAAGCACGTTATTGAGCACACTTGTCATCACAGTCTGTTCGCAACCGTCAGTTTGATGGACGAAGGTTGTTATCACCACCAGTCGGGCACCGTTTCGTCTAATGCCGGTTAAGAACGAGTCGACTGAGACAGAAGGATTTTCACTTTTAGGCCTATATATGACCGGCTCACGGCTCACCACTTGTAGCTGTTTCCGACGATGTCATGTGGAAATGGTAGAATGATCGTGAAGACCAGCAACAACATGAGCAAACATTTTGGTCAATTATTTTCTTTCTTAGAAGTGCTCCACACCACAAGCCTCTTGACGGAGCGTGATGTGGTTAAATTCAGTCTCTACAGGGAGAGTAAACGGAAATGGATCAAATTATAAAAAGTACTTTATCAATAGGCCTATGTGGCTTGCTCTCTTGAAGAAAAAAATATTGTATACACTGTGACCCACAAAAATACGGACCAGCCTGAGGCCAACCTAGGCCTATACTAATGAATGAATAATCTTTCTATAAATATTACTAATATAATTATTACGATTTGGGGCAGTAGTGTAGCTCCCAACCTTATTTTTAGGAAGCGAAGTCGGAGGTCTTTCGCAACAAGAAATATTCACAGCACCTTCGAATTTAACACATGTCCAAACGACAAGTTACAAACGTGCAGGTAATTTATTTAAAATGGTAACATTGTGAGTGTATTACACAACAAGTCCGACACTATTAAATCTGGTATGGATAATGAATACAAATTGGAATGCTGTTAGAAGCAATGTATTTTAAGGTAAAAAACCTTACCTATTATTGGGTAAATAACATGACATATATATGGTTTAAGACGCACTTAATTTTCGTGCTGTTCCAATATACGTACATATCTGTATTGCGCCATCTGCAAGAATGATACCCGTTTAATTGGTATACGCTTCAGGCAGCGATTAAAACGGGCGACGCAGTCGATTGGCATGATATTTATTGCCTGCTACCTAAATAAGCGTGTGTTATTTACGTACTTTTTGACTGCATATTATTATTGGCCTGGGTAATTGACAAAGCCTTGTGAAGACATTTTCTTTGTACATCATAATTTTAGAAGATTGTCAAAGTCATTGGTGGCTATTTTATATTTATGTATTTCTTAATTTGTATATTAGGCTTGCCATCAGTATATGTAATTTAGTCGTACTACATGTATACAGAAACCCACCTAGTCAGAGTTGAATTAATTAAAACTAAATAAAAGAACAGAGAACAATCGAAGCCATTGTCCAACAAAACGTTTCTTCAACGTCACATTATTTGAGTGTCCGATGTTTGAGTTACCAAAACAAAATCTTAAGGAAAAACCAAACCACAAAAACCCCGTCGTCCAGGTTGGACGCGGCGGCGCTGACAAAATAAATTGCCGCGCTAGATAGTTGAAAGCGGAGGACGCATGAGGGCGCATTAATGCGAGTCTCGATTCGATTAAATTAGAGCGTTTGGAATCAAGACTAAACAGTTGACAGGCGTCGGATACTGCCGACTTTATTAATTTTATGGGCGCCATAAAAACTAAGAGCACATCCGGATTGACATGAAATTCGGCCAATATGTTAAACAAACTTCCCTTTTGCCGCCTCCCTTTAAAAAAATCGCGCCCGGTAACGCAAAAGGTTTCATTTTCACTGTTTAATATTTGCACTAATTTAAAAATTATCAATGCTTTCCCGTTATAATAAAATCACCCACCCGCAAAAAAAAAAAAATGTAAGAAATCACACAAGCTCCTGGCTAAAACAAATTATACTCTAATTCATCAAGAATATAAATAAAAGAGTGCATTTTCTTATTAGCGCCGACAGCGCGTGAAATAATTAACGCGTGAAATCTGACACCACTTTTTTAAAAACGTTTGCGGCTGATGACGTCACACTATTTCCAACGCGCTAGCCTATAACGTCGAGGTCTATATAAACTATATAAACTACATAGACGTCCCGACAGCACCCGACTCACGTAAAGAGCACACTATGCGAAGACGGGGGACACGACAATGGCTTTTCGAGCGACCACCAACGACTGTTTTATGGTGCAAGAGCGCAGGCTTGCATCGCTGCACTGTATAGCGCGCATGCGTGTGCGCGCGTAGCGGTACTTGTACAAAATAATGCAAATTCGTATTGAACCGGGCTGATGGCTGGCACACGATCAGGGGCCAATTTCACGGAGCTGCTAAGCACAAAAATTTGCTTAGCACAAAAATTTGCTTAGCACAAAAATTTGCTTAGCACAAAAACATCTTGCTCATTAAAAACAATTTATCAGCCAAAATTCTACGTGTTTTTTATGCTAAGCAAAAAACCAGCCGATTATCAATCAAAAACAATAAAGATTACGTGAAAATTTGGTCTGTAACCTTGTTTTTACCAAGGACACATTTTCATGCTAAGCAAATTTTTGTGCTTAGCAGCTCCGTGAAATTGGCCCCTGATCGTGTGCCAGCCATCAGCCCGGTTCAATACGAATTTGCATTATTTTGTACAAGTACCGCTACGCGCGCACACGCATGCGCGATATACAGTGCAGCGATGCAAGCCTGCGCTCTTGCACCATAAAACAGTCGTTGGTGGTCGCTCGAAAAGCCATTGTCGTGTCCCCCGTCTTCGCATAGTGTGCTCTTTACGTGAGTCGGGTGCTGTCGGGACGTCTATGTAGTTTATATAGTTTATATAGACCTCGACGTTATAGGCATCATTGTTTTGAAAAGCTGGTCAAAATTGCTCGGATTTGCAACCCCAAATAACCGTGAGTACCAATAAAGCCACAATAGTTCTTCTTTAACATGTATAGAAGCCAGTGTGCGCTTTCCAATATACATTGTCAAGTATTTGGCATGTTTTTGGCAACTTTTGTGGTCACAACTTGTTTTTTAATTGGCACCATGCTTTACAACAGTTGGGGCGTAGAACGACAGACAAAATCCAAAATTCGAAAAAGGAGTGAAAACGCCCCAATTATTGGGTCTACACATAGACTATCTTTCGTTCGATGGGCAACTAGTACCGCGCGCTTTTTACGTTCTGTGCACATACCGGGCAACGCGCTTAACACAAAATGGGCCTAAAAGTCTTTATTTGAGGGTATCACTATCAAGATTGGCACTGGATATGCTTAATCTACATGGCATATGGTATAACCTATGACATTTTCTTTCAAATCGATAAATGCTTTCATATAATTATTTGACTGGAACAGTTCGGGTGTGTACAAATTCTCTATACCGAGGGCTAAATTTGCCCATAGTTGGTATTTTAGTCAGGCGCCGCGAAATCACGAAATCACCCTGTAGTTTTGAATAGGACCTGGCGGTCTATGTGTTTATATGTCTGTGAGTATAATCCACTATACAGCACAGTGCACGAAACAGGTAACAGCTGTTGACTTTGCTCAACAATGACTACGTGCATTTGAATCGGCGAACATTGCTCCACATTTTGAGGCCTGATTTTCTCACTTTTTTGAAAGGTAAGAATACACTGATACTGTGTTAGTGCCTACTGGGGACAAGCAGCATTTTTGTAAGTGGCCGTTTTCCGTGACATTTTGGGGGATAAGTGTGGGAGGTCATGCCAGGATCGATGTGCAGACATTGAAAAAGGTGATTTTAGGGTCCAAGTTACTCGGACAAATGTTTTCCCAAAGCAACATCCGATTTCACCCTCAAAACGGCCACAAAAGTACTCGATAAGCCATCTGAGATGCAAGTACACATCGACGAATAAGATTGTGGTACTATAAGGTTTACAGACAATTCGGATGAAAAGTGAAATTTTAAGGTTAATTCCCCAAGCTGCATCAGACACTTTGATTTAAAAAAAATAGTGCATGCCGACCGTACCACTATACGTGGGGGTGCTCTGCGATGTCAGAGGTCATTTTACAAAATCGTTCTACCAAACATAGTTGATACTGATAGGCCTTACGGAAGATAAGAAAAAAGGAACAAGTTACATTTCGTATTTCTATGGAAAAAAATCCTGTCAATACAGTTGACCAAGTATTAACAATAGCGCCTATCATAAAATAATAGTAGAGTTATTGTTAAATGAAATGACTTACAAATGTATACAAGTTTATTTCATCTAAGCTTTCTAGGTCAAGACGCTAGGATTATTGTGATTTGGAATAATACATGGAGGAGTGGTTTATGACCAATCAGGGTATTGCAAAGGACATTTTATAATTTATATTTTATAATTATAATCTAAATACAGTTAAAATGAACTTTAATCCAGCTCCGTAGCGCTCGCTCTTTGGAACAATACACGCTACGCTCAATGCTCTACGCTGTATGCCCACATCAGCATACATTTACACACAAATACCGCTCCATGGGTACTACTTTGGTTGCTAATGGTATAGTACTTTGGTTGCTACGGGTATAGTACTTTTGGTCGTGCACAGAAAGATAATAGAAATAGAAAATACCATGTGACTAGCTCTCGGTCAATCAAGACACAGAATCTGTGGGTAAACTCATGCATTTTCATGCAACCAAACAAATATATGATGGTTAAATAAATTGTATACAGGAACAAGAAAAAACAATTGACCCTATTGTACAGAACACCGGCACACCCTGAACGTATCAACTGAATACTTTCCTTATCAGGACGACCTACGACTTTTCCGTTTACATTTTGTATTTACCTGACCTTTTCTGTTTGTGTTTTTTATTCATGTAATTTAGTGTCATACTACTAGCTGTACGTGATAACCCCATCGTTTGTCAGTCATGTCTGCAACTGCAACCGAGGTATTTGACGTTTGTGTCGTCGGGGCAGGTTTGTTGGGCAGTGCAGCCGCCAAATATTGCTGAGCTGCCTGGTATCTCGGTTTGCCTTATCGGACCCAGCGAACCAGTCACGAAGAGGTATGATTTTTGTTTCCCACTCGTGATTTAAAGGTAGGATACACCATTTGCGAAATTGCAACATTTTACTACCGAATTATTAGGAAATATTTTACTTATTGGTATGTAGGTAAATAATGATTGTAGGCATCCAGCAAAAGGATTGCGCTAGATATCCGCTAATCGTTCTGAAAAATTGAATTTTATATATTAAAAAAAACCTTGCGCCGGTTGAAAACGAGTATTGTTTTTCTTGCTTTTCTTAACATCCATGATTGTAAAACTCCAGACAAGTCAGTTAAACAATGTTTACTATAAAATACAACCCCCAAAAATTTACCCATTCTTGACAATTCAAGCAATTACTGATGGTGTATCCTACCTTTAAAATCTTTTGAAGGGCACATTGTCCAAATATATCCAAGACATCAAAAATGTTTTACTTATTGTCAGTTGTACATTTGTATTGTTTGAAAGCAGCAAAAGTTCTCAAAAATCTAAAGAAAAGTGCTTGACAACTAACCTGACGAAGGTTTAGTTCTGTGAATGATATTTATTCCAAGAAAATAATATTCTTAGATTTCGATATTGAACCAACTGGGACTCTGGGACACATCTTTAGACTACTTCAAATTCTTTAAAATGACAGCATGCCAGAGAAATAATTTCACAGGGAGTTTATAGGGTCATTAATATGTTTACATATTTTGGTGCGAGTTCTAGTACTACAACACTGAATGAATAATTTCAATTATATTTTCTGGTTTTTTTAAAGAATTTTGAAAGCCGGTATTCGGTGCCCATTATGATGAGGGACGAGTATTTAGTGGAATCAACATTTGAATCGGGAGAACTTGGCAGACGAGCAGCTCAAAGGTTCAGTGATATCGAACGAATGACAGGTAAGAGAGAAATGAACGCACGTGTGAATGCATGTGCGGATATTTCATGCGTACTATGAACCTGTGAACCATTGCGGGAAGAGGTTACAGATTGTAGACTTGAGCACGCCCAAAGTCCGTTTTGCCATTTTTGCAAGATCTTTAGAGGAAAAATGGGGTGAGGATTATCTTTTTTTTTAAATGAAGAGGAACTCTTTGAGAAGCTGAAATGATATTTGGAATGTTTCACTGTACAAGTACCCGCTATTATTATCGAGTTACAAATGGCTGGGAACCAGTTAACAGCCATTGACATTGCATGACACTTTAAATAGTTGGTTACCTGTCTTTTTTCTCTGTATGGGTACATTTTTACAGTGACGTTGGGGTGTTGTGGCTGACTGCTCACGGTGGTTCCCTCAGCCGTAAGCTACTCGATGGTGCCAACCAGACAGGGATCAGTGTCGATGTCCTCGATCAAACGAAACTGCGGGAATGGTTCAACTTTCTGTCCGTTGAAAAAATGCTGTGGGATACTACCCGCTGAGTGGCAACTTGATGTAACGGCAAAGTCTCAAGTCGTGGTGCTTCTTGTTGACAGAAGATGACAGGGACAGGCTCCGTGGCATGCCTTCCTTACACGTCTATGAGGGAGAAACGGACTTAGGACAAGACTGCTACATTTTGCCACCGATTCAGTAACCAAACGGTAAATATTGCCATGTATATGCGACTAATAAATGTAATCATTAAGAAAACAGGCCATTAGATAATCTAGCTGGATTTTGACACATCTTTATGAGTAAACACATGCACTCCTCCCATGTCTAGCCTAGTCTGGTTCCTAGACTTCATAATGGTGTCCAGTAACACGCAGCGAATCTTGCGTACCTCAGGAGACATCCCTCCTGAGATATGCAAATGATATGCATGACGTGTATAGGTCTGAATCCCGCCTCGTAAATTCAAAATCACAACGGTAATGTTTGTGCGCAACCAACCTATAGATTGCAAAATGGGAATAGGCATGGAGCTATGAATGTGCAATTTTAGTAATAATGAGCTTTGATTCTTACTGAATTTGGATTCTCAATTCTTACTTAATTCTTACTAAATTAATCTCTGGCAAATACCAATAAATATTGCTCAGACTCGACTATTTGACTTACGACTCAGACTCGGACTCTACCTGTTTGATTCAGGACTCGCACTCAAGACTCGACAGTGGTGACTGGGACTGTAATTCTGACTCAGACTCAATGTTTGGTGACTCAAACCCAAGTCTCCCCTAACTCACTTGCTGCAACCAAGCGAGAGGAGAACTTGTGCTTGGAGTCAGATGAACATTTGTTAGTCCCAATGAAAACACCAGACTATTCCTATTGAATACATGCAGCTCAATTTTGTTTCTTTCCCCATATGTTTTGTAGGTAAATGGTACCTAAAAATAGGTCACGATAAAGTGGGTGAGAAAGATTTGACAACTAAGGAGCAAATGAAGGCCTGGTCCTTTGGTCATGGTGATCAACCAACGTCAGACAGACTCCTGCAGTGCCTACAAGGCATAATTCCTGGTAGGTGATCCGTTGGACTCCATTGATCTTATTACTGTGTAAAAACTACAGTATAGATAACAATAATAATATTTATAAAGCGCACGTATCCAACAATACTGCCGCTTGTGTCACTATTAATATTATTACCCCTGCTCATTGGCCCACGAAACATTCCAAATACCATCTGTGCTCCCTGGGGAGTATACAGCTCGATGCATCCATTTCACCGCAAAGCAGCAATAAATCAATCCCAGAAACCATCTCTGCCATCACAGGTACCCATTTTACTCCAGGGTGGAAAGAAGCAATGAGCGACAACAACCCCAGGCTGGACTCGAACCCACAACGTGCAGATTTACCCGCAGATTTACCCGCAGATTTACCCGCAGATTTACCCGCAGACCACAAATTCAATGCTCCAGACCACGAGGCCATAGCACCCCATTTAGGAAATCTAGATGTGACCAACAATCTATTTTTTTTTATGCATCGCGCGTCGTATCCCTACGATGCGTCGCAGCTGCGACCCGTCCTGTGAGTATTTACACTCGCCACCAAAGCCGGCAGGATCATCAATGCTAAGAAAGTATTGCTCTGCACTGGGGCCTCAACTGCTGTGGGAGATCTACTACCCGCTGGGTTGCAACATGATGTAACGGCGAAGTCTCAAGTCGTGGTGATTCTTGTTGACAGAAGATGACAGTGACAGGCTCCGTGGCATGCCTTCCTTACACGTCTATGAGGGAGAAACGGACTTAGGACAAGACTGCTACATTTTGCCACCGATTCAGTAACCAAACGGTAAATATTGCCATGTATATGCGACTAATAAATGTAATCATTAAGAAAACAGGCCATTAGATAATCTAGCTGGATTTTGACACATCTTTATGAGTAAACACATGCACTCCTCCCATGTCTAGCCTAGTCTGGTTCCTAGACTTCATAATGGTGTCCAGTAACACGCAGCGAATCTTGCGTACCTCAGGAGACATCCCTCCTGAGATATGCAAATGATATGCATGATGTGTATAGGTCTGAATCCCGCCTCGTAAATTCAAAATCACAACGGTAATGTCTGTGCGCAACCAACCTATAGATTGCAAAATGGGAATAGGCATGGAGCTATGAATGTGCAATTTTAGTAATAAAGAGCTTCAATTCTTACAGAATTTGGATTCTGAATTCTTACTTAATTCTTACTGAATCTCTGGCAAATACCAATAAATATTGCTCAGACTCGGCCATTTGACTTACGACTCAGACTCGGACTCTACCTGTTTGATTCAGGACTTGCACTCAAGACTCGACAGTGGTGACTTGGACTCTAACTCTGACTCAATGTTTGGTGACTCAAACCCAAGTCTCCCCTAACCCACTTGCTGCAACCGAGCGAGAGGAGAACTTGTGCTTGGAGTCAGATGAACATTTGTTAGTCCCAATGAAAACACCAGACTATTCCTATTGAATACATGCAGCTCAATTTTGTTTCTTTTCCCATATGTTTTGTAGGTAAGTGGTACCTGAAAATAGGTCACGATAAAGTGGGTGAGAAAGATTTGACAACTAAGGAGCAAATGGAGGCCTCGTCCTTTGGTCATGGTGATCAACCAACGTCAGATAGACTCCTGCAGTGCCTACAAGGCATAATTCCTGGTAGGTGATCCGTTTAAAGGTAGGATACACCATTGGTAATTGCTTGAATTATAATGAATGGGTGGATTTATTTTTTTGGGGGTTGTATTTTATAGTAAATATCGTTTGACTGACCTGTTCGAAGTTTTACAATCATGGTTGCCAAGAAAAGTAAAAAAAACAGCGTTTGTTTTCAACCGGCGTCGGGCAGTTATTCTTATGTTATTTGTGGTTTTTTCGCCATCGCCGTCTGGCGATCGCGAATTTTTCTTTATATAATTCTTTTTTTCAGAATAATTACAGGATATCTAGCGCAATAATTTTGCTGGATGCCTAGATACTTTCAGATATTTCTTAATAATTCGGTAGTAAATTTGTTCGATATCTGCAAATGGTGTATTCTACCTTTATAACTCCATCGATCTTATTACTGTGAAAAACTATAGATCGTCGTGTGCCTGGCAGAAGGTTATATGCGCATATGCCCTTATGCGCAAACGCGTAATCACCAAAATGTTCCCAGCAAAAGGGCATATGCAAAACAACTGCCTATATTTTAATGAATTGTAAACATTTCTCCTTGAACTTAACACAAATTGCTCTCAAAAATTGTGATTCAGATGTGTGACAAATATAAAATGTGTACGGTTTATGACACGTGTGAGAGAACATTGGATTCATAGTACATGTGTTGGAACATTGGATCCTTTTAACGCAATTTTCATGAAAGTGATGTTTGCGTTAGAACGCTCGTATGCCCTTCTGCCGGGCACCCGACGAGATAACAATAATAATATTTATAAAGCGCACATATCCAACAATACTGGCGCTTGTGTCGCAACAATATTATTGCTCATTGGGCCCACGAAACATTCCAAATACCAACTCGGCTACCTGGGAAGTATACAGCTCGAGGCAGCCATTTCACCGCAAGGCAGCAATAAATCAATCTCAGAAACTATCTCTGCCATCACAGGTACCCATTTTACTCCAGGGTGGAGAGAGGCAATGAGTGACAACAACCCCAGGCGGGACTAGAACCCACAACCTGCAGATTTACCTGCAGACCACAAATTCAATGCTTCAGACCACGAGGCCATAGCACCCCATTTAGGAAATCTAGATGTGACCAGCACTCAATTGTATGATGCATTGGCGTCTTATCCCTACGATGCGTCACAGCTGCGACACGTCCTGTGAGTAATTTTACAAAACACATCAAGGCGTCGTAGGTGTAATTTATAGCATAAAACTGTTTGTATGGAATGCGAGGAATTGTAGCGCCCCGTTATATTGAGCGCCGTCACCACAAAACTAGTCAATAATCACTATTGGCAGGTTTTACAAAACGGTGAGATAAAACAAAAGTCAATCACAAATTAGTACAAGTATATCCAGTGAAGTGGCAGACTATTGAAATGGAACGAAGCATCCATTCAAAAATGTTCGTCCTATGTTTTTGTCGCCCTTTCATCAAGTTGCCGTGATTGCCTCTGAATATTAAATTGAAAAAGATGCAACACTTGTTATTACCGTTGCAGATCTGAAGCCACTTTCCATTCACACCGATACTTGCGTGACTACCACCACACCTACACGGCTACTCTACTGCGACATGGTCGGCCCTGGTTGGCGTGCTCATTGGCGGTAACGGGGTCGGGGCCAAGTCCTCGGATGAGATCGGCCACATGGCAGCTAACATGATACTGAAGAGAGAGTGGGACTACGACACGCCGAGAGAGAAGTTTAGAGTGAAGTGGAAACCGAAAACTGAGAAGTCCTGATGCTCATACTTAAAATCCTAGGAATACTTGAATTCTGACAAAGTATCAAATGCTTTATACTTGCAGTTAATTGCACAGCCGAATGGTTTATAACAATAGAGTATCATGTGCACGTACATGTATATCCACACACAGCGAACAGGCTCGTATGCTAACAGAGGTGTTTGAATGAAATCAGAACCTCAAGTTGCTGCTTCACAGTCAGTGAAGCCCCTTTCTATCCCCAGAATGTTGCAAGAAATTACCGGCCATCTATGTCTCATTTCTTTTCCCAAACGCGGTACACCTGCTTGTATTCCGATACTAGACACTCCATCTTCTATGTTCATACTTTTTTCTGCTTAACCACACATAAACAAATTGTAGTTTGCATTTGCTTCGTTTTTTTCAAGGTAGCCCCGACCCAACCTTAAAAAAAATGAGTAAGCACTGCAAATCTGAAGCATTTACTTCTTTTAATTCATACCAAATGGAGCAAATGCTAATATTCTACCTTAATTTGTTATTCATGCAGATGCTATTAAATGCTTAAAAATCGGCAATTGAAGCACAAAATTCAATTTTGTATTTATTCATCGACTCTAGCTGGGTTTGAACCTTGGACCTTGAGTAAAGCTGCACTGAGCTTTAAAGTATATGAACATTTTATTAAAAATGAATATTGAAAAGAGTATAAAATTTGTTTGAAACAACATAAAATGGGTAAATATGTTTATTCAGTAACGATATGTTTAAATGCCAGTAGTAGTACAGCGGTCATGTATAAACATTTAAAGGTAGGATACATTGCTTAAATTATCATGAATGGGTGAATTTGGAGGGGTTGTATTTTATAGTAAATATTGTTTAAAGGTAGTATACACTATTTGCAGATATCGAAAATATTTACTACCAAATTATTAAGAAATATCTTACTCATTTGAAGGTAAATAATGATTCTAGGCATCCAGCAAAATGATTGCGCTAGATATCCTGTAATTATTCTTTAAAATAGAATTTTATCACCAAAAATTCGCGATCGCCGGATGGCGATCGCGAAAAAACACAAATAACATTAGAATAACTACTCGACGCCAGTTGAAAACAAATGGTGTTTTTCGTGCTTTTCTCTGCATTTATGATTGTAAAACTTCGGACAGGTTAGTTCAACGATATTTACTATAAAATAGAACCCCCCAAATCCACCCATTTATGATGATTCAAGCAATTTACCAATGGTGTATACTACCTTTAACTGACCTGTTGGAAGTTTTACAATCATGGATTGGATGCCGAGAAAAGCAAGACAAACTGCATTCTTTTTCAACCGACGTCGGGCAGTTATTCTTATGTTTTTCTTGGTTTTTTTCGCATTCGCCAGCGGGCGATTGTGAATTTGTTTGTACAATTTTTTTTTTTTTTACATGATACACATTACACGTTACAACAATTACACGATATCTACCATAATCTGCCACATGCTGAATGCCTAGAATCATTATTTTCTTTCGAGTAAGTAAGATATTTATTACTACATCGATAGTACATCGTACAACTAATTAACTGCATTACATTGCATTAAAACAGTCTAGAATTAAACACCAAAAAATGTACTTCAGCTATTGCGACAAATATCGAGTGTGAAATAAAAAACACACGCAACCTAAAACAAGTTCTATAAAAATATTACCTTTGATTAATTGTTTTTCATGTAGTTTTTATGTCTGTTTGTAATGTGTTTTGAAACCCAATTGTAAGACGCTAAACAAATATTAATTATTATGACATTGAATATTATCCCTTTTTAATTCGACTACTGTTTCAGCAATTATTTATTATTTATTCGGGGTAAAGGAGGAAGCCACTGAATGAGGTCTCGTGATAGGTGGGATTACTATACACCTTACCGTACATGGTAAGCCCCACCGTGTCTCCTCGCTGCAGAACCAGCACCGCGCTCCCAGACACCTGCTCATGGTGACTTGGATCATTGCTATGGCCAGTGACAACATAGTCGTTGTTCTTCCGGAGATGAACGTACAGGCCGCTGCTGCGGGAAGGATATTTGTTCACAGAAAACGTAAACACGTAGGTGCCCGGCACAGTACACGTGAACGTGCCGGTCTCGAGATCAAAGCTGGTACCCGGCAGAAGCGTCTCGGTCTGCTGGAAAGGCAAACGGGTGTCGTCACTCGTAGAGGTATCAGAGGCGCTCGTCCTCACCGCGGTGAATGCTACCCGCTGGTTGGAGTCGTCTGGTGTCTCCCCTGGCTCACCCTTCTGACCTTTGACACCAGTCTGACCAGGACTTCCGACTACACCCTGCAGACCTTTCGGACCTATTTTGCCGGGCTGACCTATCCCATCGTCACCTTTAGGCCCAGCGTTCCCAAGTGCTCCCCGCTCACCCATTGGGCCGATCGGCCCGATATCGCCATTTTGACCCGGCTGACCTGCGTCGCCCTTTGACCCCGGCTGGCCGTAGGGTCCGACCTGACCAGGTAAACCTGGTATACCATTTGTGACAGAAGGTCCCTGCAGGCAGCACATCGGACACGCCTGAGACGCTGGAACATCACCGTCCGAGGCAACCTCGGAAGTTCGGAGCTCGGAGCTTGACAGAGTTACCCAGAAGGAGGGCGATTGAAAGAACGGTTGCCACCAAGATCTTCATCCTAAATACCAGAAGTAGACAATATAAATCACAAAAGGGACTAATTTTATTGAACGAAAAAAGAAGCAAAAAACATAAATAATTAATTGAAAGGTTCTCGGGTAGAGCGCCTACAAAATAACTTCAGATGTTCGTTTTGGTCGTTTTTGTTTGTTGAAGCGGCAAAACAAAATTTGACAGAACAACTCTTTTGAATCAAGCTATAAAGTAGGACCAACCCCACCTCTTATTTTCTCCAGAAATTAATTGTAACTGCGCTTTAATTTCGTCCTCAAACATCGTCGAGCTCAATTCTTGATTCTCAATTTCAAAAATTACAAAGGGATTTTTATTAAAATTGCAGTATAATTTTAATTAGAGCATTGCGATTCGTCATAAATTAATGTGTGGTTTTGGGTATTTTTAATTTTTTTAATTTTAATAGATATATACGCTGTTGTTATTACATTTTATTATGTTTACTATCAAACGTTATGGTTAATTGTTTGATTTAAATAACCAAGAGTGTTAAAACAAACACCCAAATTTTGGGTTTTTTTAATTCAATTTTGAACGCCCCGTGAAACGAATTTTACGATTTTAGGAGGAATCATAACGGTATACAAATTGCAATAATACTTGATCTCGAATATAATTCATTGCTAACTATTTTTTTTAATTGAGAAATGAGTTAGGCGATGTTCGGGGACCAAAAGTAACTTGTGTCGTTATAAGAATGTTTAAGGCAAGTGTTAAAATATCCTGAATGAAAAACTATGTAAATACGGTAATATTTCAGAATTTTGTCTCCCTGATTGTTCAGCTATAGCTTAACGTCAATGGTTTTGTGGCGATGTTCAAAAATATAACGTTACATGTATTTGTTTTTTGTTTTTAATACAGTAAGGCCTACCTTGCAGTAGTGTTCTTAGTCAGAGCTCAGCCGAAGTAGAAATCTTAGTGACTGAAGTTGAATGTCACCTAAAAATAATACAAAGAAAACAAATATCTTTGATCACAACACTTTAAGTCATTTGTTGTAACAAAGATGGTGACAAAATGGGGGGAAACAAGACGAGTCCGTGGATGCAAAGAAGGAATATAGGATGGGAGGTTTGCGGTAACACCATATGGGTTGTGGATGGTGCTGAGTTCAGTGGACCATTGAGGTATGCGATTCTGGAATAGGATACGCGGCAGATTTTGACAGGATGCTAACAGTAACAGATGCTTGGTAGGATGCTGGGGTAGGCTGTTTGTGCTCATTAAAGCATGTCAGAAGAATGGTGGAACAGCTTGAACATCAAGCACAGTACCAAAGGTATACATGCATAGGGGACCCTAAGTACGTGAACAGCCTTTTACAACCATTTACATGGACAGCTAGGCAGAGAGTCAAAATATAATCCGACACAACTTAATCTTTTCACGAGTCTTGTTTAAAACATACTTTTGTAAGAACCACTAATCAAGAAGGAATACAAACATTAATTTCACCTTAAGATTTGAAAAGCCTGTTTCCATCTGTCATAGAACCTTACCTTGTAAATCTCGTTCTTGCGTTCAGGTCTCTCTCTGGCTGTCCTGTCGAAGGCGAAGATGAGTTGCGGTCGTTGTGAGGAATAAAGCGCGCGCTCCTGCCTTAACAACTTGCCAGTGATTTCCTAAGCAGTGACTGAGGAACTTTGCCCGGTTTATCATTGGCCCCTAGTGCGCTGTCAATTACACACCACTGACTCGTTTAATATTCATGAACGGGAGTTATGTTAATGTGACTTCCAGTCACCGACACTGTGAAATGAACACATCTTATTGGTGAACATTTTATAGACGTCGATGACATGTTCAAACGCGTGTCCCCTAGTGCGCTGTCAATCACGCACCACTGACTCGTTTAAAATTTATGAGCGGGAGTTATGTAAATGCAACTTTTAGTCAACGACACTGTGAAATGAACACATCTTATTGGTGCACGTATTATAGATGTCGGTGACACGTTCAAAAGCGTGGCCTCTGTGCGCTGTCAATCTCGCACAACTGACTCGTTTAATATTCACGAACGGGAGTTATGTAAATGAAACTTTCAGTCTCCGACATTGTGAAATGAACACATCTTATTGGTGGACGTTTTATAGACGTTGATGACGCGTTCAAACGCGTGCTTTGTGATTGACACTCACAACTGACCAATGAAAGGAAGACAGATGAGATTCGATGGTTTGCATGGCGAAAAGGCAATGGAGGTTCGAACTTAGACCACGTGTACGTGTAGCGGTTTGCATTTTTTTCTTCGGCAGTCAGCTATGCGTAAACGAATATTCATAGTCAACAACAATGGCAACTAATCTATTATTAAAAAAAACCAAAATAACCCCTGTCGTTAACTAACTCGCCAATAGCCTATTTGGTCGAGAGGTGAGCTATGGATCGAAAGGTCTGTGGTTCGAGTCCGACTGTTGTTAACGTTTATCGTTTTCTTCGCCAATTTTCTTGTGGAATATCTTAACCAGAGAGCAAGGCTAAAGGAAAAACCGGGTTAGATAGATAAGTGCCTTGACAAATATTTTATTGTTACTTCCCCAATGAAAGACCACTCGAACCACTGATTTGTTGAGTGACTAACTATGATTGGTGGATAGAAACATGACGTAAACCGGTCGTGATTTGTTCAGTGTTCAGTTTGTGTTGTATGTAGAGCCCCTTTATGAAACAAACACTAGCCACGATATTATTAAAGGGAACCTATTATACCAAAAGATTAAGAAAACAAATTGTCGAGTTCCATGATCTCTACGCTCTACATTAAGTTTTAAAAATACTATTTTGCGAATGTTTTTAAATGTTGTTAAATTTAATGTTGATGGTAACGCATTTATGGGGTTTAATGTCAAAGCCGCTTGACCACTAAAGTTATCATAATGTGTTTCTACTGATTTGTAGTTCACTGCGGTTCTGTTTGTTTGTTTGTTTTTGTTTTGTTTTTAGGGGGGGGGGCTTCATTATTATTATTATGTTACTTACTTAATTTAGCACAAGAGATGCATACAATTATAAATGGTTTAGCCTCAGGTATAATGTTTAACTGTTTGGGAGGCGCCCAGGAAAAAAACACGGGCTTCTAAACTGGTAACCTTTTTAACTGAGCAAGGCATTTTTGTGCAAAGCCAAAGTTGTGCTTAGCAGCTCAATGAAACTGGCCCCTAGAGCTTTGGAGGAAATACAGACCGGAAATGAAGTCACGTACCAGACAAAATAACATGAACTTGATGAACTCTGCGCATGCGGCCCCTGCACACCCAGGTCACTCCAATATTGACTCTAACTGGTTCGTCGCGAAACTCGGCGGTTGTCGAGCTCAAACGCGACCCAAGAACACACCACCTATAATATTATAAAATATACGTATTGACCAATCTCATCTCAGCTACGATAACCAACCACACATTGACATGGCCAGAACTGAGCCAGGGTTGGACAGCCAAGAACTTGAGGAAATCACAACTTAATTATCCAGTGATTGGACGAGTAATACAGTGGAAAGAAACAAGAAATAAGCGACCAGAGTGGCCTGATGTTTCACCGGCAGACAAAGCGACTAAAAGTTACTGGACACAGTGGGATCGCCTTGTGATGCGAGACGGTGTTTTGTATCGTAGATGGGAGTCTGACAGAGGAGACAAGATAACGTGGCAGTTGGTCCCCCCGAAGATTGTCCGAGTAAAAATGATGCAACATCTACATAGTGATTCAACGTCTGGACATTTAGGTTTACGAAAGACCCTTGACAGAGTACAGCGGCGGTACTACTGGTTTGAATGGCGACAGGATGTCAACCGAGTGTGTAAGACATGCGATGATTGCGCGAGGCGAAAATCTCCTAACAAGAGACGGAGAAGTCTCATGAAGCAATATAACGTAGGCTTGCCGATGGAAAGAGTCGCTTTAGACGTGTTGGGACCTTTACCGATGACTGATGATGGTAATAAATATATACTCATTGTGATTACTTCACCAAGTGGACCGAGGCGTATGCCATACCTGATCAAGAGGCGACTACAGTTGCCACGAAGTTGACAGAAGAATTTATCTGCAGATTTGGATGCTGAACGATCTTTTGCTCCGTTGCTTTTCCCCACATTCTCGCTTCAAAAGCAGCTCGTTTTGCATGTTGCCTTAGTTCGGCTTGACAAGGTGGAATGCTGCTACCATCGATGCCTTGTAGCTTGTGTAAGGGATGTGCCGCCCTCGCTTTCGGCACGAATGTTTTCTCGAACATGTAATGTCGATACTCATTCAGGGCACACTTCTTTTTAGCCCCATATAAGGTCGCGGTGAACTCCTCCAACTGTGTGAGGGTTGATTCGTTGACATCAGTGTCTACCGCAAGCTGCCCAAAGACCTTCTGTATTTCCACATCCTTCTCAACTAAGGCTAGTGGACGCGCCTTGCCTTTTCTCACAAAAGCTGATGTATAATCACACCCTGTGAACGCATGGGGGCCAGGAAGTGCTGCGCAAATACCAGCTCCCAGTGAAGAAGCAATTGCAGACAAAGGTATATACCGACGATCGTTCTTGCCAATTGTTCCAACATCCATCCAAAGTTTGGCATCTAACTTATCGCTATGATACAGCATCATTACAGCAATATCAGTATCGGCGGCCCGAACAATGATGTTGTCCGCACCAATTTCGTCAATCTTCTTAGCGTGCAAATAGACTGCAGTGTCTGCCTCGTCATGGTTGTTCTCCATTTCCTGGGCAGGTTCTCTGTGTACGACTCCATCGGCTACAAAGAAATGGAAACACTTTCCGAGATGGCCCAGGTATACATGTCGATCTGCAATTATAGGCGCATACGCTGGCTTCTGCCATTCGTTGAGTACGAAGGTAGGTAGCTGTCTTTTGAAAGAGGCAGCTGTACAGAGATATATTGTATAAATTTAGACAATGAGGTCTGGTTAAAGAATACTAGAACAGCAAAGACTAATTATATCATCGGCTGAAGATACAAGTGTCTTGAGCATACACGATCGACGATTTTTCAACCCAGTTCCTGTTTGTTTTGGGATATTTCCTGTTGATCATCTTGTGCCAGCGACGACTGGTGTCTTCATCAGGCTTCTCAGTTGAGAATGGAATGGAGGTTCACAATCACATTTACATTGTACTTTATTTTTGTGTTGCATTTTGTCATTGTCATTGTCACTTTGATCCCTAAATTTCCTTTAAAAAAATAAACTCCTAGGCCTACTTAATTAGGCCCTACCCTACTTAATTAGGCCGTCCTATAATGAAAACTCTACAAATACAATTCAAAAATACATTATCATGATGCAATTGCCAAAATACATGCAAGTCTTTTATAGTTTTTCCTTTAGAAAAATGTGTTTCAGACAAAGATAAAGCTAAGTAGGTCGTGCCTGCACCCTAGAGAAATTATGCAGGCCGCCACATTTTTAATTATGGGCGCCCTAGATCCCAAACGTACTGTAACGGGAATACTGCCGGGGACTCGATCTATACCCAGGGGGGGGGGGGGGGGGGGGGGGGGGGGAGGGGGGGGGGGGGGGGTGGGGTAGAGCGAATCCCTAGAAACCCGCCGGGATTAATCCGGAGATATCGGTGATGATGTTTGCCGAGCTACCCGGGCAGTGTTTGACCAGGCCTGGACCAGCGATGAGGTCACCGTCAATACCCGTCAACCTGGCTCAAGTAGGGTTGGTCTGAAGGTGGAGCTTGGAGTTGGAGGGTAGCGTCTTTTACGAAGCTCACTTCTTGGATGGATAGGGGAAGGGAAGGGTTGGATTATCTGATTTGGCGCGCAAACGCACGAGAAAAGGCAAGGCCGGGGGCACTGGGCATAATTTCAGTCTGTCCTAAAGTCTAGCTCTAAAGTCTGTCCTAAAGTCTAGCCCTAAAGTCTGTTCTAAAGTCTAGCCCTAAAGTCTGTTCTAAAGTCTAGCCCTAAAGTCTGTCCTAATAACTCAGTGAGGCAGTTGAGGCAAGTGGATAGAATAAACAATGAAACTTCTGGTTTATTTACATTCTCAAATAATCATCTTTAAGCGCAAATATTATCTTAACCACCGTCTTTATCAGTTTGGGTCACTTAGATTGCATACGCAAATTAATCCTAATGCGCGCAATTAATTAATCCTAATCATTGCTTGGGCTGGTAGCAAGTCTAATGCCGATTCGCATAACATTGAACGCGTAGTACACACAGTACATACAACGGAGTACACACAGTACATACAATGGTATACTTCATGCATAGGAATCCCCATGCATAGGCACATCGTCGTGTTTTAATTCTTCTATCCTCTTTTGGATAGGCCTACTTCTGATCATCTGTTTCCTTCATCTTCGGGTTGTACTTCATTCCTCATGTACTTCTTCGTTTTCCCATCGTCAGAGATCTTCCCATCGTCAGAGATCTTCCCATAGGGCTAGTTCTAGAGGCGAGCCGCGCGCATGCGCCACCTTCTGCGCGCAAAGCACTATGGGATAATTATTCCCGCCAATCTCAACGGCGCGAAAACTTTGGAGAAAGTTGTCGCAAAATTTGACTCGCACAGTGAAACTGTTACAATGTCGGTACCAAGTTGAGGAATGTAAACAGACTACTGCACTACGCGCAATATAATCATCGCTGCACATTACAGGTAATCTGTGCTAAAATAAAAAGGAATTATATTATAGTGAAAAGAAAGCGCCGCAACATTGCGATTTTATTTATAACTCCAGAACTCTGTAGAATAATAATTGCAGCTAAATAACGGTAATTAATTTGCGAACAAGAACAGGTATAATAAACAAATATTAACAATATATATTTAACATTATCTTACTACTGCTCCTTTACGAAGTTAGCCGGTCCTGTGGTCCATCGTCGGGGCTGCTTGGGTTGACTGCTGGGGAGGCAGTACTCGGTGAAGTGGACGGAGTATTCCCTTCCGTCTGGAAATTTTGCTGTCTCCTGGACCTGGCGAACAGTAATCCCGAAGTCAAGGTGGTGAAGCAAGTCCTCCATTGTCTTCTTTGCCGTCTCATCGCTTCGGGCTTGTTGTCTCATCCAAGAGACTTCTGCGCCGGCTGCGGACTGTGGGTCGCCTTTCCGCCCATGATTAAAGAGGTGGGGACCCGCTGTCTTCCGAGTAATCATGGGTGGGGATGGGACTTTCTCGGGTTGTGCTGGGGGTTCCTCTTCATGCACCATGGCTTCTGGGGTATCCTCGGGGGCGGGGCCTGCTTCCGATCCGGAGAGGGGTGAAGCCGATGGGCCATGACCGAAGCCGATGGTAGGGGCGGCCGTGTGTTGTTGGGACAACACGGTAGGACTGGTGAAGTCCATCTTGTTGATTGCCTCCATCCATTTCTCCATAGATTTGGACGGGCTTAGTGGTGTGGGAGGGGGCTGAAACTCTTCCATTGCTGGTGAAGTGGCCAATGGGCTTACCTTTGGTGTGTTCGGCGTATTGAGAAGCTGGTCAAGTTCCGCAATGTCTAGTTGCTTCGAGATGTTGTTTTCGGGCGTGGCTGGTCTCATTGGCGATGGGTGAAGCTCTATAAAATCTTGGCCTGTGCTACATTGCGGATTTGCTGCCTTTCTCTCCACTTTCGGGGCTGGCTGCAGAGCTGTTGCCGATGATGTTGTCCCAGTTGACTTGCTCTTTCCTGAGCCTCCTCTCCCCGGTCTGTCTTGCCCATGGCCTCCCCGTTCTCGCCGCATCTCTCTTTTCCCTTCTTCTTGGGTGCAGATTGCCCTGTGGTTTTCAGGGTCGGATCTAGATCCCCTTCTCTCCTCTGATGCGGGACTTCTGGTTCCTTTGCTATGAAATCTCCTGACATGTTGGAGCAGTTCCTGGTGGTATTTAAACCATCTCCGGCAGTGCCTGCATGTACTCCCTGTGCGAGCGGTAATTCGGGACCCATACATCTTGCTACCAGTACACGTACACGTCTGTGCAGTATTAACTCTGGAGCAAAAGTAAATATACGAAAAGTACCGCGCTCGAGCTCAGCTCAAAAGGACGCTATCTATGCAAATTGTCTTCTTGACGTCACACGCGCAGCAAGCTGCTCGTTATTGCACCGCCCACTTCTGAACTTACAATTAGTTCGATGAACTTCAAAAGATTAATCGTCTAATATCTAATCACACAAAATAATTCACTAACTCTATAACGCGAAACAAACTGGGTTTAATGAAATATATAACAAGTTGATACGCATTAAAAGTCTCTGTATCTCGCCGGCACTCTTCTCGCTCGTTGACTCCTCCTTAAATCGTCATCGGATTTCTCACTATCCGTAGACGTTCGCTGTCCGTCTTCGGCAATTTTCTGATTTCTCGGAAATCTTCGACTTCTCCAGAAGTCGGCATCGAATCTCTTGACATCCTTGCTAGCCTTCTTCTTGTCCTTGGCATCTTCCTGAGGGTTCCTCATCCCCTCGTTTGACACCTCTTTTGTCACATCGTTAGTCTCCGCTGGCTCTAATGAATTTATAGAACTGAACGTTTCTCTCTCTCTCTTTTTCAAGCTTTTCATCTTCCTGACTTCTATTGCTTCTTGAACGAAACCAATCCGGCACATTTTCACCACAGTACGGTTTTAACCTGTTGTTGTGCACTATTTTCGGCTTTGATTTACTACTCATCCGTATACGGTACGTGACGTCACTCAGTCGGTTTGTGACGATATATGGACCCTCCCAAGGCCGCTGTAACTTTGGACTTATTCCTTTCTTCCTCTTTGGACTGTAAAGCCACACTGCATCTCCTTAATGAAATCCTCCTCGTTCAGCTTTTGAATCATAATTCTTCTTCTGTCGGTCGATAGCTATCTTAAGATGATCGCGGGCAAATCTATGTACTCGTTCTAATCTGTTTTTAGTTCGAAGGCATAATCTTGAGTCGTGCCACAACTTTCGTCTTCAGCAAGTTCTGTCAACAAATCGGCGGGTAGTCTGGTGTCTCTGCCTAACATCATCTCACTTGGTGTACATCCCGTAGTTTCATGTACGGATGTTCGGTACGCCATCATAACATACGGCAAATGACGGTCCCAGTCTCACTGGTTGTCAGCTACATACATCGATAACATCGCCTCAAGAGTTCTGTTGAATCGCTCAATCATGCCATCTGATTGTGGGTGTAAGGCGGTTGTTCTGCTTTTGTCGATTCCCAACATCTTACAAACTTCTTGGAACACACGAGACTCGAAATTTCGACCTTGGTCCGAGTGAAGTTGTAAGGGTACTCCAAATCTGCAGATAAATTCTTCTGTCAACTTCGTGGCAACTGTAGTCGCCTCTTGATCAGGTATGGCATACGCCTCGGTCCACTTGGTGAAGTAATCACAATGAGTATATATTTATTACCATCATCAGTCATCGGTAAAGGTCCCAACACGTCTAAAGCGACTCTTTCCATCGGCAAGCCTACGTTATATTGCTTCATGAGACTTCTCCGTCTCTTGTTAGGAGATTTTCGCCTCGCGCAATCATCGCATGTCTTACACACTCGGTTGACATCCTGTCGCCATTCAAACCAGTAGTACCGCCGCTGTACTCTGTCAAGGGTCTTTCGTAAACCTAAATGTCCAGACGTTGAATCACTATGTAGATGTTGCATCATTTTTACTCGGACAATCTTCGGGGGGACCAACTGCCACGTTATCTTGTCTCCTCTGTCAGACTCCCATCTACGATACAAAACACCGTCTCGCATCACAAGGCGATCCCACTGTGTCCAGTAACTTTTAGTCGCTTTGTCTGCCGGTGAAACATCAGGCCACTCTGGTCGCTTATTTCTTGTTTCTTTCCACTGTATTACTCGTCCAATCACTGGATAATTAAGTTGTGATTTCCTCAAGTTCTTGGCTGTCCAACCCTGGCTCAGTTCTGGCCATGTCAAGCCTCCTCTCGACTTTTCTGCTGAAACATCACCATCTACATCTTCATTCAGTTCTTTGTCTGCGTCATTCTCAGACCTCATTTGAGAACACTCCAGTCCACATCTCAAGTTTACGGCTTTACATCCCTGGCTATCCTTCTGTAGCCCATCATCATTTCCAGACTTGTACCCAGGGCTATTCCTGCCCTCACCATCGTCCCCAGTGGTAATTAACTCGCCATCTCCAGATTTATCTGCAGGGTACCTTTCGCCCTCAGTCTTATCCCTAGTGGCTTTACCATCTCCGGACGTTTCAGTCAAGTCCCATGAACTTTTATATCTTCGGCCCTCTTCTGGCCTCGTGCCGTTCTCAAACTTTTCTCCTCGTGGATTCCTTGTGTCCTCCCCTTTATACTTCTCCCTATAATGTCCAGTGGTTACAACTGCACAGTGCACTTGTTGCAATGTTGCTCCTTCGGTCTCTAATTCTTCAGTGAGTTCAGTCGTCCTTTCACTTGACTCTCCCTCTAGCTCACCGTGTCTTAGATAACTTCTCATGCTTTGGATGTTAGACTCTAATTCTCTCCCTGCGTTGCGCTCGATACTGCTACACTGTTGACACTCGTCACATGGTCGGCGAGATAACCCATCTGCGTTACCGTGCTGCCTCCCGGGTCGGTGCTGTATGTCAAATGTGTAGGTGCCTAGTATCTCCAACCATCTTGCTGTCTGGCCCTCCGGATTCTTAAAGTTCATCAGCCATCTCAGCGCTCCATGGTCGGTCCGTATCAACAACTTATTACCATACAGGTAATGGTGAAAGTGCTTCGTTGCCGCCACCAGCGCTAAGAGTTCTTTTCTTGTTACACAATATCTCCGTTCAGCTTTAGTAAGTGTCCTACTGAAGTACGCAATGACCTTTCCGGTTTCCCCTTGTACTTGTGATAATACTGCGCCAATGCCTAGGTTGCTAGCGTCAGTATCTTAGACAAATTTATCATCAGCCGTCGGATAGGCCAAAATCGGTGTCGATGTGAGGGCTATCTTCAATTGACTGAAAGCCATTTCGCACTCATCAGTCCATCTGAACTCCCGTTGTTTCTCCGTCAGTCTGTGTAAAGGCTTTGCAACATTAGCAAATCCTCTCACAAATCTTCTATAGTAGGAACATAGGCCAAGAAAGCTTCTCACTTCAGTTACATTCCTCGGTGTCGGCCATTCTCGAACTGCGTCTGTTTTTGTCTTGTCGGTGGCAATTCCCTTGTCAGAAATCTCGTGACCCAAAAATGTAACACTTCGCTGGAACAGGTGACACTTCTTTGGACTCAGCTTTAACCCGGCCGTCTTTAGTCGAACCAACACTTCTTCTAGTCTTTCGAGCGCCTGCTCGAAGTTTTGACCATACGAAACTATGTCATCTAAGTACAACAAACACGTCTGCCATTGGAGACCAGCTAGGACACGTTCCATTAACCTCTCAAATGTTGCTGGCGCATTACAAAGTCCAAATGGCATGACTCTGAATTGGTAGAATCCAACTCCCGTTCCGGTTACAAACGCAGTCTTGTCACGATCCTCCTCTTCTACAACAACCTGCCAGTACCCACTCTGAAGATCGAGCGTGGAAAACCATATAGAACCCGACAAAGTGTCGAGTGAATCATCTATCCTTGGAAGTGGATATGAGTCTTTAATCGTCACCGCGTTCAGTTTTCTGTAATCAACACAGAATCGGGTTGTTCCATGTTTCTTCGTCACTAATACTATGGGCGCGGCCCAGGGGCTGCATGACGGTTCGATGATGCCTCTCTTCAGCATCTTGTTGACTTCTGTGTCAGCTTCCTTTTTCTGTTTCATCGGTAGTCTCCTTGCGGGTTGTCTAATTGGTTTCGCCCCACCTGTGTCAATCGTGTGTTTGTATACTTCAGTTCTTCCAAGATCGTCTGGGGATGACGCAAAAACTTCTTCATGCCGTATTAAAAGGGTTGTTAACTTCTGTTTTTGCTCAGGGCTCAAGTGTGCACTGCATCTGGTATACAAATCTGCTAAGTGTTCTAGTATAGTGTTTTCAGCCTGCTCACTGCTTACTGTTGTTTCATCCTGGGTTTGGACAACTGTTGTACGCAACTTCTCATCGTTTTCTTCAGTAGAAACTACTTCTAGAATCGGCTCGCACGTTGCTATGTTTGTTCCCTTATACAATCTTGAAGGTTGATCACTCAAATTAAGTAGACGCACTGGAACCTGCTCTTGGCTTGCATCAACCAGTACCTTGGCAACCATCAGATTATCATGTTGCTGGGTAAACGTCTCAGTCGGCTCCATTATAGCAAAGCCAATTCTATTTGGATTTACCACTCGTCCCGGTAGTAAAACTTCTCCCATCGGTGGTATATACACATTCGTATCTGCAATAACTCGGCAACATGAAGGTTTGAATCTCCCTGTCATACATTTCACAGATTCTTCTTCGATTTTCATCACGCCTTTCCCAATCTTTAGGTTACAGTCGTACTTGTGAAGAAAGTCATACCCCAGGATACCTTCAAGTTCGATGTCAGCAATCCATACTTTATGGTGTACTTCCTTGCAAACGTCGTCACCAATGTTAATTTTGAAAAGTCCTTGCCCCTGAAAAGAAAGTGGCTTTCCATCCGCCATTACCATCTCAATCTTCTCGTCTTTCAGTAGTGGCCGTTTACTCTTGGGTATCCTGTAGTACACATCGGGTCTCACTATGGTTATGTTCGCCCCTGTATCAACCAGAAAAGTTACGTCTACATCTTCCACACAACCTGTTACGTATAGTCCACCTGTACCTGATGATAAGGAACGAGTTCTTACTGACGACTTGTGGTCGGGCCCGGGTTCAGTCGAACTCTGGCCCGATCGTAATTCGACTGTTGTCCGTTTCCCTGCTGAAACTGCTGTCCGCCGTCATGGTTTGGAAAACTTGGTCGACTTGGCCGTCGTTCTGGCTTCGGACAAAACCGTCTTGTGTGGCCAAACCCGTTACAATTCCAACACTCCAGTTGGCTTCGATTTCCTTGTCGGTCCCATCTTTGTCCCGTTGTTCCCGCAACTCGTCCACATGAATTTAAATTCTTCTTCTCGTTGTTGTCGTGCAGCTGTTTTTGCAAACTTTTGAATCCTTCCATCAGTGCTCTTTCAATATTTTCAGTCAATGACGTCATTTGTCCCTGTAAATTCAGGTTTCCCTCGGTGCAATTTCCGTGACCTTGTTTTCTGTCATCTGCATTTATCATTCTTGCCGTTGGTCTTCTCGGCCATGTACGCTGTCTATCTGCAGTCTGGAATGCCTCCAATTCCACGGCGACTCTAACTGCGTCTTCAAGACTAGTTGGTCGTGACTGAAATACTCGCCATCTGATGTCAGCATCATTTAGTGCATCGATGAAATGTTCCTTGGCCAGTGTTTCTTGTAGTTGATAGTCTGCACTCGGATATGCCTGTCTCGTCAAACGTCTAATGGCTTGGACTAATTCCGGTAGTGTTTCATCTCGACCTCTCAGTCTGTTCTTCAGCTGAACTCTGAATAACTCAGTTTGATTTTCTGGGCCGAACCTCTGCCCTAAAGCACTAGTTAGGGAACTGTATCGACGTCTTCTTTCTTCCTCTAAATCTCCTAGTACAGACTGTGCTGATCCGCGCAAACTTGCAGCAAGGTAGATTGCTTTCGCTGATTCTCCCCAGCCATTCAGCTCCGCTAGTAGTTCAAACTGCACCCTGTAGTCTGTCCAAGAATCTGACCCATCAAAAGTTGCTGGTCGAACCCGCGGCTTTTCTAACTCTGCAAATGGACTTCTGACTGGTTTCATCATTTCTCGGGGATCAACTGCACCTGTGGGTTTCATAATCAAGGAAGGATTGGGGGAGGGAATTTGTACAGGGGTTAACAGTAGGGGTAAATCGCATTTCCTCAACGCCTCAAGTTGTCTTCTTAAATCATCATTTTTCTGCCTCATTCTCACTATTTCTTCACGTCCTTCCTCCAAGTCAATCAACAGTGGGGTTGACGCATCGCCTCCTGCCTTCATCGGTGATTCTGTAATGGAACCATCTTGGGCCGTAGTGTTGCTTACATCATCACTTTCCGGTAGTCCCTCTGGAATTGGGTCCAAATTGATTCTCAGGGTCTGATTCTTCCATTATTCCTCCTTCTCTTCGTAGTAGCGTAGTCTAATCTTTAGAAATCTTCCGCCGATTTTGCAAAAAATGTCACAATCCTAACTGTTTATCTTAAATCGCTTAAATCCCACCGCCGGCCACCAAAAATGTAACGGGAATACCGCAGGGGACTCGATCTATACCCGGGGGGGGGGGGGGGGGGTAGAGCGAATCCCTAGAAACCCGCCAGGATTAATCCGGAGATATCGGTGATGATGTTTGCCGAGCTACCCGGGCAGTGTTTGACCAGGCCTGGACCAGCGACATTTAAAGCTTATTTAAAGCAACAATAGAAATGAAGGGTAGTCTGCCTATATAAGAGCCCTTTCCTTGCTCACTCGTCAGTGTATTTTTTGGTAGTATCGCGTGCACGGCGGATACTGAGGTATATTTTTTCACGCAATTTTTTGCCTCCGGACCACGTGAAGTGGCCGATATGACCGACGAGGTCGAAATACATGTTGATCCGGCCGAAAGCGAATTGCTGACGCAGCTTGGCGAAGACTTATCGGGCCTCACGCAAACTGTGTATCAACCTACTCAGGAATACGCTAAGCCCGCGACTGGAAAAAAAAGAAAATGCAAGCGAAAAAAACTTTAAGGAAACATGTAATAAGGATTTGTTTTGCTTAAATCAATGGGGTATAATGTTGACAACAACATTATGTGTGTCTTGGTATTTATGGGGGAAAATTATTTTTGAAAATTTTGGTCTAACCACTCCGCCCCTCGAAGGGAAGCCTCATTAACATAAAACCTTGCGAGGGGTATGACAAAATTCGAGGCTGCTACCCGGCCTATCGTATACCGACTGCACGCATTGCAACAAGTGTCCGTCTTTACATGGTTTTTCATTATGAATCAGGGTAAAAATACAACAGTTTTCGGTCATGCCGACTAGGTGTGTAGCTGCTAGGTGTAGCAAAACTACTAAGGATAAAGTAAGGCTTCATTTGTTTCCGGCTGATCCTAAATATCAGAAGATTTGGACAGCCAAAGTAAAGCTCACCAGAGCGAAGTGGTCCGGGCGGGCCTATGATTTTCGGCCCTCTGCAGCGAACATTTTGAGCGGTCGTGCTTCGACCTAGAGCGCCTAGAGGAACCCCATCTTTCGTTCAGGTACGTGTCTGAATAAAAAATACTGTGATTCGAATCAGACGAATCAGTACTGTTTTCGTAGGATTCACAAAAAACAGAGGATAAACTTCACGATCGTCCATGTGAAATTCGATTACCGTGCACAAAGCGTACGCGATTCGTACACTGTGGGTGCATCAACACACAACAATGCGCGTACGTGGCCACGCGAATCCGCCTCGTACCTAGACGTCGCATACAGACTATTGAGAATTTGTCCAGGTCCTGCCTCGGTTTACGTCACTTATTTTTAGTGGCCGCGAAATTGTAAAAGGGGGGGGGGGGGGGGGGGTTCAATTCTTGGACGGCAAATTACCACACTAAACGTACACTAGAACCAATTTTGCTTTTTATTCACATTTAATACACATAAATCTATTAAATTAAAACAAAAAATGCGTAATGAAATTGTTAGACTGCATGTTTCCTTTAAGCTTTGCAGCAATGTCCAACGCACCGTCGTCTGAGCACGCTAGCACCTCGCACGCTGCGAATGATACTGATCTGCGCGAAGCCGTATCTAGTTTACAGAAAACTGTCGCGTCTCTAGCTCTGACCAATGCCATAGCGCTTAATGCCATGCCCACTGCACAACCTAGCGATCTGTTGCGCTCGGGCCAAATTAGCGAAGAAGGCGAAATATTAGATGATGATAATCATGGAGGCAATTGCTTCGTACCCGAAAGGGGCGAACAAGTTTCATTTTGCGCACCGGAAACGGGCGATAGTATGTGTGATGGCGATATTGATCATTTACTAAACACTGAGGGTGATGATTTGCTTACTGAAATGGTGACGACAGAGTTGGACCAGCAATTAATGAACAGCTTGCTGGCACAATCAATGCTTTGATAAAGGGAAAAATTCTTCCTGAAAAGCTTGAACAAAAAGTCAAGCAATACGACAAACCGAAACAATGTAAGAACATGACCATAACCAAAGTAAATCCCGAGATCTGGGCTTTTTTAAAGCCAGCGACCCGTGCACGGGACGTAAAATGGCAGAAAGTACAAAAGTACATTATGCACAGTGCCACCGCCATCACAATGACCATTGATAAGTTGCTGAATGCAAGAAATTCCAAAAACAAGGCGAATCTTGATCTGGCTGAGCTCATAAAGATGCTTGTAGATGCCACAGCTATGCTAGGCTCTGGCAATGCATTCCTGAACTATCACAGGCGTGACTTACTACGCCCCGACCTAAGCCCGAAATGTGGCAGGGTAAACTTTGGCAATTTACATGTCTATGTTTTGGCCTTACAAGTGCGCCTAGAATATTTACCAAGGTAATGAAACCCGTTACGGCCAAGTTACGTAATATGGGTCATGTGTCCACTACCTATATTGACGATTCCCTTTTAGTCGGAGATTCTAGAGATGATTGTCTCAGGAATGTACAGGCAACGTGCAATCTCTTGACATCTCTTGGGTTTGTTATTAATGACAAGCTCAGAAATTGGAGTATTTGGGTTTTGAAATAAATACGGTGGAAATGTCAGTACGCCTTCCATCTCGTAAAATACACGGTGTCGCTGAGAATTGCACTCATTTGATGCAACAGCGGAACCCTACTATTCAGTTAGTGTCACGGGTTATTGGCAAATTAGTATCTTATCTTGTTTTCCCGCAGTGCCTCTAGGACCGTTGTATTATAGAAGCCTAGAAACGGCCAAAGACGAGGCACTGAAAACAAACCAGGGTAATTTTCAGGCCCATAATGACTTTGTCGCCACAAGCCATATGCGACTTAAAATGGTGGATCGAAAATTTGTCTAGTTCTTTTAGAACAATTTACAAATCACAAAAGACCTATGTAGAGATAAAAACCGACGCCTCCAACAGCGGCTTGGGAGCGTCGTGCCCAACTTTGAATTTACGAACAAACGGCAGATGGCACGTCGATGAGTCAAATATGCACATCAACTGCTTAGAACTTTTCGCAATTTGTATGCAATGAAATCCTTTGTGCATCATATATACGCGGCAAAGCCGTGACAGTGAAAACTGATAACACAACCGCTGCCGCCTATCTTAATCATATGGGCGGTTGCAAGTCAAAAGAACTTAACGAAATATCGAGACAACTGTGGACTTGGTGTTTACAAAATAAAATATGGCCAGTAGCATATCATATTCCTGGTAAATCTAATACCGATGCAGATTTGTTGTCACGTTCATTTAGTGACAGTTTGGAATGGAAGCTAAGCTCGAAAATATTCCAGCTGGTGCTATCTTATTTTAATGTTGAGCCAACAATTGATATGTTTGCCTCCAGACTAAATTATCAGATAAAACCTTTTGTGTCATGGCACCCAGACCCCGAGGCAGCGTCATATGACGCATTTACAATTCAGTGGAAAAACCTTTTTCCTTATTGTTTTCCTCTTTTTGCCCTTATTAACAGAGTTCTGCAAAAGGCCGAGTCCGAAGGAGTAACGATCGTGCTGATCTTTCCGCACTGGACAACGCAAACGTGGTTTCCGAGACTTTTGCGTCTTCTCGTAAAACGACCAATCATACTGCCTCGGACAGACGACCTGTTGTGCCTACCGCATCGACCAGGGGAACGTCACCCTCTAGCGGGTCGACTGACTCTCTGTGCCGGACTTTTATCCGGAAATCTCTTGGCTCAAGAGGGCTTTCACAAGACACTGCCGACATCATTATTGAAGCCTGGAGACCAGCCACAAAGAAACAGTACTTCGTGGCCTTATCAAGGTGGCTACGTTTCTGCAGTAAACGATCGGTACATTCGATTCGACCAACTATAGGCCAAGCTCTTAATTTCTTGACAGAACTGTTTAAAAATGGTGCAAAATACAGCACCATAAATACGACCAGGAGCGCTCTGTCTGCTCTACTCTGCCTCTCTGACAGCGCGGAACAAAAGTTCGGCAGCCATCTGTTGGTAACTAAATTTATGAAAGGAATATCTAACCTAAGACCACAGACACCTCGATATTCTTACACATGGGATGTAAACATTTTGCTCCAGTACATATCTACGTTAGAGCCAGTTTCGTCAATCTCTATTAAAAGCCTCACCTACAAACTCGTATGTTTGTGCGCTATCACAACGGGTCAAAGGGCCCAAACGTTGGCTTTGTTTACAACGGACAATATGTCCATTGGACTGGACTCAGTTCAAATTAGGATAACAGAACCGACCAAGAATGCCCAGACTGGTAAGAAACAGCCGCTTATCGTCTTGTCGGCTTATCTCACTGACGAAACATTGTGCGTCATCAGAACTTTAGCAGCCTATGTAAATCGAACTAAGCAATGGCGACAAAACAAAACAAAACTGTTTTTAAGTTACGCATCACCGCACTCGGAGGTTGCTGCCTCAACCATATCGAGATGGCTTAAACTATCACTTCATGAAGCAGGCATTGATACATCGGTGTTTAAAGGACACAGTGTCCGGTCTGCATGTACTTCAGCGGCCGCGCCGCAAACAAGGGTCTACCAATAGACACAATCATGAAAACAGCCGGTTGGACGAGAGCGTCCACGTTTGGTCGATTTTATCATAAACCAACAACCGTCAATTCGGTGGCAAAAGAATTTGCACAATCGGTTCTCAGCAATGCTGTCTAAATGTTGAAAACTTCAAATTTGTATAAATGTTACTCATTAAACATTGAAGCGGTTCATTTACTCTTAGTTTGATAATTGTCACTAGACCAATCGCAGAATGGTTAAATATTTAGATGTTCGTGTTTTTGGTTAAGATTGATATACCATGCTCTTGTTCATTTATTTATGAACTTGATCAGTAAACTTGTTTTGACGAGTATATACACGTCACCTACTGTTTTTTAACATTCCTGGGAGGAACGTTTATTTAAGGTAAACGACCTTCATACATTCGAGGATGACAGATGATTAATGTAAAACCATGGAGGGAGGTTCCATGGTAAAAGATATTTGAAGAAAATGTGTTGTTATTTTAAATTAAGTTTGAGAAGAATACACAGTGTATTTCCAATTTTCTTCGTGTTTATTGATATTTCAAGATTTTGTTTGCAATATGTTCTGTTTCTATATGTCACACTGGCGAAGCTTTGAAGTCTCACGTGATTCCGAATGGAGGTGATGGTGAAGTAGAATTTACCCATCAAACGAGAGAAGTGAAGTTTTATGGGAATTCTACGAATCCATTACCGAAATGAGGAGTCACGTGACGCCCTCCCATACAGGAGTTTTCTCCCTCCCGTGATTTCTGAGCCAGTGTGATAATCTGCTTTGAAAGACTGACGAGTGAGCAAGGAAAAGGCTCTTATATAGGCAGACTACCCTTCATTTCTATTGTTGCTTTAAATAAGTAGCATACCTCAGTTCTACCGAACAATACAATATCACGTGACTCCTCATTCCGGTAATGGATTCGTAGAATTCCCATCAAACTTCACTTCTCTCGTTTGATGGGTAAATTCTCCGGCCGCTCTTGTCTTTTTGGGCTCTGTAGGTTCTGCCATTCTATCGATGAAGTAATGATCTTAATTATCGCAGACAAAAATAAACGAGTACCGTCGAGCACTGACAGAATAAATGTAAAACAAAAATTGGGGGAGCAATCTGAAAGACACGTCTGACAGCTACGACCTCATTGTGTACTACAACAAAATTGACGAATATTGACGAATATTACGACGATGTTTCAATCAGCAGGTAGACCCAGCCTTGTATTTTACACGCCAAGCGACGAGATAAATGATGGTCGACTTCAGATTACTCGTTAGTCTATGGGACCCTTCCATACGAATTGAAAGGGCCCGGTGATGCAGGTATACCCCCCTCCCCCCTCCCCCCTCCCCCCTGCTACACCTTACTGGGGCAGTAGAGGGAGCTTCACCACTCACTGGTGCTAGGAATAACACTCCCACCACCCAAGAAGTATACATCCTCCGGACTTATAAGCTAGAAGAGTTAAGTACTCAAATGGTGTTTAAAGCACACAGGAACATTTACATTCATTTCAAAAATAACCTAGCGAATGATTAGGCCAGATAAAAAACAAAACTAGTTTCTAGTCCAGATGATTTTTGGTTTATAGGGTCGTGTCATTATGATAATAATTAGACTCCACTAACTCTACAAAAGAAGAAGAATTAGGATTGGTAGAAAAGTGCCGATGTGAATATGACTCAGATTTTATTTATTTTAACACTTTTGTTGGAGCAAAAAAATTGATCCACACGAGGATGAGAAACGATATATTCATGATTTGGCCTTATAAGAAGCTTACATGGATTAAAAATCTGGTTTGTCGTCTAGGAGAAAAAAGAAAAACCAATGTATGCAATTGTCAACGATCATTCAAATGACTGATCGTTGAAAATTACCTACATTGTTGTTTTTTAAGAGCCAAAGATTGCAAACTGGACGTATTGGTTGCAAGACGTCCACATCGCGGTATGCAGCGCCAGTAGGCAACTGGCGTCATTTAAAGTCTAACGTGGCCACGCCATGACCTTCAAATAGAACGTCTTGGCTAACTAACATAATCGCTCGAAAAATTCGCATGCGCGTGTGACGTTGCGTGTACAATCGCGTGACTTAACATGGTCAAGTTTCTGTTACGTCACATAATTATGCACGCAACGTCACACGCGCATGCAAATGCAACACAATTATGATTTTAGAATTTTTAGAGCGATTGTTGGTTAGCCAAGACGTCCTATTTGAAGGTCAGCCTACGATACCGCGATTAGACGTCTTGCAACTAAGACTACAAACTGATGTGCAATTTTCTCAATTTCTTTTTGTTTACATGTATTTGTATTGTATACCTTTATATAACATTGTACTATGGATAAGCATTCAGCCATTGACCTGATTTTCAGGGTTTTTTGGTTTCGATTGTAAATTAGTGTATGCACAAGAAATTTTGACAATTAAAGAACTTTTCACGAAACTAAATTATTGTGTGCAGGTACATCTAAAGGGGAAAGAGTAGAAGTTTGTCTTTTACAGATATTGCACAACCATGTTTACTCTTTCAGAAAAAGATTTTAAAATGTAATGTGTGCGTTCCACTTTGGGTCAAACCAATATTTTAAATAGGGGTGTTGTCCTCATATTTTCTCATAGCGAAAAATAGAGTATTGAATTGGGCCATAAAGCCGAAAGTGGCACTTTGTAGATAATGCCACTTTCATAGTTGGTAGATAAGATACCAACCTACATAAACATGGAATAAAATGTTTTGGTATTTCAATTACGCGAAAACAGTGTTGCCGGAAAGTTATCACTTTGGCTGGAAAAAAACCCGCAATGAATGGCCACAAATTATACATTAAAGAAAGCCCTAATTGCCAAATTATATAACAAATTGGTCATATTTATGATAGAATACATAAAATGAATGTTGATATGAAGAGAAAAAATACTTAAATGGCATTAAAGGCAGTCAGTGTTGCCAGAGACATGATTTTTTAATTTGAACCTTGATATGTAGGCATATAATAGTTAAGAAACATGGAATTGGTAAGTTACTTTTTATGTCAAACATTTTCTTTTGGACCTGGACTACAGTATTTAAAAATATAACAGTATACATGGATACAAAATAAAACAAAGTTGCAACACTGTTGCCTGTAACCTGTCTTTAAGCCTAGTTTGGTTGTAACATCTAGTGTAATCCACATTATAGCCCTATATTCCATCAAAAGATTGGCATTATACCAAGCATGTATAGTAAAGCATTGAAATTTCAAAAATGAAACATACATGTTTTTAAAAATTAATCTTTTCATTTGGCATTTTTTAAACAAAATTAATGTCATATCTTATTGTTTACATTGTTTGGCATTCCTTACACACGGCACCTATAGAGGGTTTAAATGTAGTAGTTTATGTTCTTTGAACTAAATACAATTGCTCAATGAATTGACCGTCTGCTCAAAGAAGCTGACCACTGACTCAGAGAGTATTATGTTTACATTATATCTCCTGGCCCAGACATCTGTTTACATTAGAGCCCCACTATACATGCTTACACCTTGGGCTGTAGTGACCACCCCTCATTGTCCTCAACACATGCATACTTGTAATAACCAACTTGCTACTATACTACAAGAACTTATAAGTGGTATTAATCCTGTAGCTTTACGGCTTTACATATAGATCAAGTTCAACTGCTAGGAACAGGCAACATATTGGACTTTCTAGCAAGGAGAACAGTTGTATTTTATCTCAAAATATTCATAATACTTTTTAATGTTGGAGAATGCTGAACAAAAGTGTAACTAAGGTCTGATACCTACAACTTCATAGAAGTCTGCTGTGTGATCTTATATACAGAGACGATACTCTGAAATCCAAATGATCCACTGTTTAAATCATATACATGTACTTTATATGTACTATCTGAGATACTGATATGGAAATTATCTCTATGTACTATTTCGGATATGGAAGTATCTTTATGTATAGACTTTGTGCATACTCTACTCTGTGCCAAGGCAAGTAACATATGTCCACAACATGGGGGTATTACTTTACATACAGTGTTTTGAGCTGTTTTATGGGGGAAATGAGGCAATTTATTTTACACACTTTATCTGTGAATGAAACTTCAAAGATGTTTTGGCATTGTTGCATCTTTCTGAGAGTCATCAAATGCGATGCTTTTCCAGCATGTCCAAATGTTATCATGCAATGTATACTTGTTATGCACAATCTAGTGTATAAACTGCATATGAACAGATGCACTATTGAACTTGAAGGTCATTGTATATGTATGGCTAAAGCCTTTTTGAAAGACTTGTTCAACATTTGTTGCTGCCAATTATGTCATTGCCAATTATTTCACCGCCAATTATGTCATCACCAACTATGTCATCACCAACTGCATCATTGCCAATTGTGTCACTACTAACAATGTCACTGCCAACTTTGTCACACAACTATGTAATTTTTTTTTTTTTTTTACGAGTTTCGGTCTTTTAATGCTACTTTTCTGGCAACACTGTCTTTGCGATGCATGTTTATACAATTTAGAGTTATGTTTTTATACTTGTAAGCTGCTTTACTATATTTGGTCCTGGTATTTTGTCAGTCAGCATGTAGAAAGTCATTTAAGAGCATTTTTTCCATATATAAAATCTGAAAATATACATTTAAAAATAAATAAAGCATGACGTTTCTGGCAACACTGTTCCCCTGTACACAACATACCAAAACTTTTGTTTCCTTATTCTTACAGACCAGCATCTTATCTTTCAATTCTGGAAGCAAAACTTTCCTAAATATGCCACTTTCGGACTTCTGACAATTTTAGCAACCACCTCTATTTCCCAAATTGACTTTTGCTCAAAACACCCCTATATGGAATAATGGAATCTTCCATTCACAATTAACTGTACTTGTATCAAGTGCATTTTTGGAAAGATTAAGGATGTATCTTTACCATGTTTAGCTGAGAGGTAAGCAAACTATTTGGTCTTTATACAGTAAAGCTCACGACCTTCGGTCATTTTTACTTATAAAAACAGCTAAATTAGGTGAAATATGGTAACTTTCTATTTTCACCCGTTGCCATGGCAACCAAAGTGTGGATGCAATAAACATGCTTTCTTTTTACACTTTGGATGAAGGCCTTCACATGTGCAAAGAATAAACGAAATCCATAAAAAAAAATCTGCCACCACTTCTTTGATTTTTAGAGCAACTCAGTCTTTTTAAAAGTACTCAAATGGTGTTTATAGCACACAGGAACATTTACATTCATTTCAAAAATAACCTAGCGAATGATTAGGCCAGATAAAAAACAAAACTAGTTTCTAGTCCAGATGATTTTTGGTTTATAGGGTCGTGTCATTATGATAATGATTAGACTCCAATAACTGTACAAAAGAAGAAGAATTAGGATTGGTAGAAAAGTGCCGATGTGAATATGACTCAGATTTTATTTATTTTAAAACTGTTGTTGGAGCAAAAAATTGATCTACACGATATATTCATGATTTGGCCTTATAAAAAGCTTACATGGATTAACAATCTGTCGTCTAGAAGAAAAAAGAAAAACCAATGTAGATAATTGTCAACGATCATTCAAATGACTGATCGTTGAAAATTACCTACATTGTTGTTTTTTAAGAGCCAAAGATTGCAAACTGGACGTCTTGGTTGCAAGACGTCCAAATCGCGGTATGCAGCGCCCGTAGGCCACTGGCCTCATTTAAAGTCTAACGTGGCCACGCCATGACCTTCAAATAGAACGTCTTGGCTAACTAACATAATCGCTCGAAAAATTCGCATGCGCGTGTGACGTTGCGTGTACAATCGCGTGACTTAACATGGTCAAGTTTCTGTTACGTCACATATTTATGCACGCAACGTCACACGCGCATGCAAATGCGACACAATTATGCTTTTAGAATTTTCCGAGCGATTGTTGGTTAGCCAAGACGTCCTATTTGAAGGTCAGCCTACGATACCGCGATTAGACGTCTTGCAACTAAGACTACAAACTAATGTGCAATTTTCTCAATTTTTTTTTTTTTTTACATGCATTTGTATTGTATACCTTTATATAACATTGTACTATGGATAAGCATTCAGCCATTGAGCTGATTTTCGATTTGTTTGGCTTCGATTGTAAATTAGTGTATACACAAGAAATTTAGACAATAAAAGAACTTTTCATGAAACTGAATTATTGTGTGTATCTTTTTATTATTAAGTGTGATTGAGGTCTGCAGTTAAAACTCCGTTTTTACGAACCTAATACTACTGGTTGGCACAAGTCCGGTATATTGGAAATAGAGGTAACATTGTAAGGGTTAAGTGTTGCATTTGTGTTTTTAATTGGCTAACATTTGACTTTTTGCAAAACATTTAAACTGTAACAGGGCCAGCCTTGCATTTTGATTAAAATGTAATCAAATTGTCATACAATGATAGTCAATGTTTCTCTATTCCTTTTAGAACTTTACGACGACTAACAGTGTTAATAATAATACCTCTAGATATAGGCGCCACTCCAATTTGACATCTTTGCTTTCTCCAGAAACAGATCTGCACTCATTAAGCCGCATTCCACTAATTAAAAAATATATATATTTTTGTTTCCTTTAAACAATTTGTAAGGACACTAACCAGTTTTAAATCCTATATTCGTATTCTGTATATCCGTATCTATGTTTATATACTTTATTCACTTTAATAGAATCTAGAAAACAATAACCCTAGAATTGAAAGACACAATCCATCAGACTGCTGAAGCTAGATGTTAATTAATAGTCAACAGAAGATATTGATCATATATGGACACGTATATGTTAAAGCTTTAAATTTAATTTTTGAGAACACATTTAACTTGTACATAATCATTCATCAGATCCAAGTCGCAGAAAAGTAATAGATAGTCGTTATTTAGGACACACAAAAAATAACTCATTACTAATTACTTCTGTATACTTTATTGTTTATCATCACTTATCCTAAATAGTATATTAATACCACCCATTTTCAATTTTAAAGTTTTACACTGTTATAAGTGACCTTTGTCATTTTTGTAATATAAAAGATACCGGTACATGTACATAATAAATTTCTTTAATAAATTATTTCTAAAAAATATTCCCCTAACCGAAATGTCCTGTTCTCTTTATTTGTCCTTTCAAAAATTATCCCCTTAAACCAGAAGATTTGTCTACCGAGATGGTTCATCTACCTTATAATCCCCTCTAAAAATATTCCCCTAGCCAAAATGATTTTGTCATGCTACTTCGCTGCGCTCATACGCATGAAAAACAGTTTATTACTAATGGATGAAACTTACAGAATGAAAGAAAATTAAACACTAATTTTTTGAATCTCAGATGTTTTATTGAAAAAAACATGGGAAAAGGGGCCGTCACATTGCGGCTACAATGAACATTGACAAAGAACAGGTCTGAAAGAATCGCTTTACCTTTAAAAAGACTACGGTCAGCAGGAAGTAATCGCTAAACAGCATCATTTTGTGAAATCCTTGCCCTCTTCCTAGACTCGAAATCCTTCAGAGTGCTGCTTCCTCAGCTGCTTGGACTCTTTTCCTTTGGTCTGCCGATAGGTCGTCAAGACCGCCCTTTTCCATGTGCTGGACGGTACCCCAGCCGGCTTTGCTGTTGTCTGTGATGCGGATTTTTTGTTTTCTGTCTTTTATTGAGTCTTATTGCCTCGATGGCTGTGTCCGTGTTCCCTGTCTGAAACATAGAAACTTTGATTTTGCCTAAATATATTTCAAGTTGGCCACAAAATTCATACTGTGCCGAGTTTCCTAGTCTGTTTAAATCTTTGGCCGCAAGCTTGTTTTTGATCTCTTTTAGTCTTTACTCGACCGATTTTTGATTAGAACTGTTGTTAAACTTATTGTCGACATATTCTTTAAACTTGTCGAATAGTGCATCTGTGTTAATTGAAGTAAAATGGTCTCCGTGAGCCATTGCATTAATCGCTGTGGCACTCGGCCCAAAGTGTAAGACCTGAACTGTCGTATGTAGCCTGTAATGTATATACATGTACATGTATAGTGAAACGCATTAGTGAATTCATTAAACAGGTAATCGGGCGAGTGGGAACACATAAGATCACCTGAGGAAAGACACGCCCGAGTACCATGATAACGACACAAAAGAGATTGTCTGTGATCTGATCATCCAACTGAAACAAACTAAATTTTGTGTTCGTTTCCTGTCAATCCCGTCTTATTCCAAGGTCCTGACTCACGTCAAAGACATCGAGCAACGCATGCAGGGAATCCAAGAACAAGACGCGAGGGCTGCCTCTATCCATCGAGGGCCACGTCCATTACCTGCTACAAGAAGTTACCTCAGAAGCCAACCGAGCACAGATGTACTTTGGTTGGGCTGTGTTTATGGAAGGAAACTAATTGTAGATCACATCTAAGTTACATGGCTACGCTATTTACAAATCACTACCTATATCGATGGGTGTTATACTGTCTTCAGAAACCCGTCAGTTTTCTATTGTATGCCATGTTACTCAATTCATAAATCGGTGACTTTATAGCCAGGGAGTGCACAGTTGTAGATTGCAACGCGATGGAAATTTAAAAAGCAAAATTAGGACACTGATGGAAGCCAAATTGGGACCGTGAAAATGGGTTAATCAAAACAAGAAAACATTTCTGGTTACGTGGCCACCCTGAAACTCTCTCCCCCATCCCTCCTCAACCCTCCGCCCCTCCCCTAACCCCACCCCTCCGAATTGGTAGGATTAGTAGAAAAGTGCTGATGTGAAGATTTTTGACAATTTTTATTTGTTTAAAAACCTTTGTTGCAGCAAATAATTGATCCACATGAGGATGAGAAACGATATATTCTTTATTTGACCTTATAAAAAGCTTACATGGATTAAAGATTGTACCGGTCCCCCCTTGTTTATTTCATCTGGCTTGTCGTCTAGAAGAAAAAAAGTAAAATCAATGTACAAATAAACCACAAGAGAAACTGACTATGTAAATATGCATATTAACAAATATGCAAATTCAGTTTCTCTTATGGTTTAGTTGTGTATTATTATATAAAAAGTCGTATCCTCAATGAGTGATCCCCACAATGTCACTTCCAAGGTTGTATCGTAAAATTAGGTGTGATCCCTGGCTACACGGCATTCTGGTATTTATGACTTCTGACTAATGCCCTCGAACAAAGATATTAATTTGGGAAACCACCGATATAGGGCAAGATAGCTCCGCAGTTGGTAGAGCGCCGGACTAGAATTCTGGAGGTCGCAGGTTCGAGTCCTGCCTTGCCAATTTCTTTGTTTACTTTCAATTTTATTTAAATTGACCAAAAATGTACTTTTTTTAAGAAAAAAACAATTGTAAGGGGTTATAGCCTTGCATTTTTATAAATAAATTGGCCAAAATTAACAATATGGAACATTTTTTAATTTTAAGGGGTTAGCCATGACCTTCGAATAGGTCGTCTTGGCTAACTCGCATAATCGCATGCAATTCGACACAATTCTGTTTAGAATTTTCCGAGAGATTATTAGGCCGATGTGAGTAAGCGTGGTCATAGAGCGCGTGGTCTACGGCGTACATCAGAGGGCGCCCGCATTGGCGGCCTACGCGCGCTGCATACAGCGCCGTTTTCTCAGTTGTGTAAGGAATTAATCAATATGCAAACACATGTCATAATCTCCAGAACCAGAGGGGCTATGGAGCTCTATTATATATAATTGAAAGCTGTGGGCTTTGCAGCCGTGTATATAACTATTTTTTGCGACATAATATTCATTTTTATAAAAATTGACAAACTTTGACTTTTTGATTTTTTTTTTTAAATTAGAAAAACATGTTTTATTTATTTTACCAAAATAGTCATCAATTACAAATGAAACAATTGACTGCATGTGATATCTGAAATCAATGAGAAATTTATTATTATCAGAAAAACACAAGATGAAACCAAATCAGGTCATTTTCCCCCAGAGTTTATACCTAAAAACGTCCCTGTCACAACCGGATGAAAATATTGATTAAATTTAAAGCGATCCCCGTTTGCAAACCCTAAACCACTCGCATAGGACAATAAGAGAAGCTCTCAAAAATCTTGTATATTTACAAAATCATTTACATCAATTTATTTACAAATCACAAGTCGTTACAAAACTGAAACTAACTCCTGGTTATTAACCTTATTAGCCTTAAATCTATATATGTATACCGCTCTAGATAGAGATATGTTTGTTTATATGTAAACCAAATATATAATTACTCTGACTAATAAATAACAATAACAAAACACAAAGGAAGAACAATAGCCAAAACTAAACGTGGCTAACTATACACAACTATATTCCGGAATATATTTAAATTACTGTGGGCCCACCGCGGTTTGTCGGACGAATGTCCTGTGCCTACTTGGCTCTCGTGATCTCTGTTCTCGACGGCTATCGCCCTCGGTGACTGGTGATGGACGGTCACGCTCTGCTTGCTTCAATGCAACGGCGGTCAATCGCTGTCCACACCCTCTTGCACCTTGTTGGCTCCTGGCACCTGACACCCGGCTCGCGGACCTGTGTTTTCTCGTCTGTTCCGGTGTCACTGTTTTGGACTGTATCCAAGCAAATGTGCCGTCTACAACAGATAATTATTAACAAAATACAAAATAATCCCCAGCACAAACTCTTCTTCGATTTCTATGAACACTATGCTACTGAACGAGTACATTCTCATTGAACTTCATATTTCTTGAAAGACAAAACCATGAAACTTCACTTCTTATATTACAACGACGACTCATTATCATAAACAATTCATCTACTTATCCGCAATTAAATTTAGCGAATAACCAGGCTATACCTCAATTAAATCCAGGTAATTAATGAAAATTCACCATAAACTTTAATTCATCAAAACATTGGCATATCACACAAATGACCATACTTACAGTCAGATAGGGTCCTGTTAGCCTGGATCCCAATGTCTCACGACCATTGCTGGTCTCAAAACTTAGCTTTACGCAGCTCCAAAATGTCGTGTCGCTCGCGATTAACAATCTCTGTTTTTTTAATTTCGCGGGGATCTATATCTTTCCATCGCCTGACTACGGCACAATTTATTCAGCAAACTAGGATCAGTAAATAACACAATACAAGACGAGAGTTTCCACAGCTTATTCAAATTTTGTGTCGAACAAGCATAAAAGGACAAACTTTGTACAACGGGGGAAATATATAAAACAGAAAGAAAAACAAAGAGTGTATCTGGAAGAAACTAAATCGGGCATTATCCTTGACAGTCTCATTTTTTTCTAGAATTAAGTAATTTGAAAGGTTAAACAAAAAAATACTGGTAAAATTGCACTTTAGAGCAATGTTCACATGTGGCGTCAGTGATGACTGCAAAAGTAATTTGAATTGTTTCCTAAGATGTACAAATAAAGTCTAGCCTGAAGTCTGGTGTCGAGACAACAGTGGGTAATACCGACTGCACTCTCCTGACACAGACTACTTCAGATTGAACATCTGCAAAAAAAATGTCGATACTCATGATGTTATGATCAATCATGACAATATCATGATAACCAATTCCCTGCAGAAGTATCTACCCCACCCTCACCCCCAGTCCATAGCAGCTGGGATGCCATTATACCACACATTTGTTATGGGCTCATTGGTGAGGGGTTCTGGCAAAATGAGATGGAACTGGGCAGAGGTTGAAATGAGGGTTTTCGGGTATCAGAAAAGATAATAAAATTATCCTTACAATACTGTATGTTGTGCTTCAATCGGACATTCCGTGCACAAGTTATGGATGTTTAAAGTTCACATTTATCAATATGTTGCAAAAGTAAAAGGTTGAGAAAAAGGACTTTGACATTTTGAGTTTTAAACATGATATGAAAAGTTGTCAATTATTTTCCCTGTAAAAGCACTTTCATTCGACTATTTCCATAATATTTCTGCTGACAGACATTTCTGGCCTAGCTCCTGGCGTGTTTATGCGTCATCCGTTTTTAATCTCGGAAGAAAAAAAGTTAATAATTTGTGTTAACAAAAACAAATAAAAATCTCAAACTACGATTGTTGTAATCAACTTCCTGGACATCAAACTCTCAAAAAATTAGCCCTATTAAGATCGCCAAGGTGTTGAACAAGATTGGGGATGATACATTCTCATTGGCACTGGTAGAAAAGATAATTATTATCTCATCGGAAGTGTGAGATCGCACGGTTATTGGAAATGGTGCTTGTCTTATGCAAATCAGGGATTAGTGTGCAGTGGTGCACGAAGCGTGGTAAGAAGTGAGTTAGTCTTGCATACGCACTGTGGACCTCCGAACAATATAGGTCCACACGATGCGGGAAGAGGTTACGGTGTGTGGACTTGCACACGTCCACAATCCGTTTTTCAGTTTCCGAAAAAGAGCGCTAGAGGAAAAACGGGTTAGGGTTATATATAGAAAAGATAGAAGGAACAGCTGAGAGGCCCATAATCCTAATTTGAGGGTAAATTTGTTTTGGGGAAGCGAGAAAAATGAGTATTTAGTCAAAGTTTGTTAACTACACGAATACAAAGGAATGTCCACAGTGCGTATGTAAGGTAAAGCTGCCTGTGTTTTAAGGTGTGTGTTTTAAGGTGTGCTAGTCATTCGCGGTCACCACGATGCACAGTTCATTTATTTTTGTTTGTTTTTCGGATTTGGCTTTTTAGATAAACATTCATCGTTCATTGTATCCCATTTTATGTTTTTCTTGTAAATATATTTAAATACTAAGCATTGGAAGTACTTAGTTTGGATCATTTATTATTTGATCTTGGAGCTTGTTCGCTTTTTCAAGCGCTCGATCGCCTTCGGGAGTCAGACAGGAATGTTCAGAGCATCTTTTTCCTGAACCCAAATCAATCCCAGGTTTTGATCTCTGTTTTTTGCCTGTCTCAAGGTCAGTCAAATAAAAATGCTTTCATACATGATCGTTTCGTTTTCAAATTCCCAATCATGCAAAATGTTCATGAAATTTATATAGGGATAGCAGCAAACGCTGTAAAAAGTAAAGATAAACAAATACCAAAAGGTCCACATTTTCTGGGGTAAATAATGATATTTTGATGTAGAAATAACGGTACTGGCACACAAAAACTGTTGGTCCCATTGTTGGTCCCATCAAGTACAAATTCACACCCACCCATAACAAATCCTGCGTACGGGCCTGTTGTTGCAAGTCTGTTGCAAGTACATGTACATGTGTGGTTGGTTATCGTGGCTGAGATGAGATTGGTCAATACGTACAGGCTGGGTTCGGGTGGTCGGTCTGTTCTTGACTTGCGAAACTCGATTGTGCAAAACCGCGAATATTTTATAATATATGTGTGATCCTGTTCCGAATGCAAGGTTCTTGGGTCCCGTTTAAGCGCGACAACCGAGTTTCGCGTGTCCAGAACAGACCGCCCGACGCGACGAACCGCAGTCAAAGTTACCATTAAAGTGACCCGGATGTGCAGGGGCCTACAAGCTGCAGCTTAATCAAAACAAAACATTTTTTAATTTTTTTTTGGTTTCCCAAATAAATAAATAAATAAATAAATAATACCAAATAATTCTTCTATGAAATAACCAACCATTGTTTATACACATTTATTTCCAAGCAAGCATTGTTCCTATGTAACGAAGATATACGGATTGTAAAAAAAACCACGGCTTTAAGGCAGTCCATACAAAAAATGGGTAGGGGCTCGATGTTTAGAAACGATAGAATGGTCAATACGTATAGGCTGGGTTCGGGCGGTCTGTTCTTGACTCGCGAAACTCGATTGTGCAAAACCCTGAATAATAGGTGGTGTGTGATCCTGTTCCGAGTGTAAGGTTCTTAGGTCGCGTTTGAGCGCGAGAACCGAGTTTCGCGTGTCAAGTTGAACAGACCGCCAGACGAACCAGTCAGAGCGGTCAGAGTCACAATTAGAGTGACACGGATGTGCAGGGGCCGCATGCGCAGAGTTCATCAAGTTCATGTTATTTTGTCTGGTACGTTACTTCATTTCCGGTCTGTATTTCCTCCAAAGCTCTAGGGGCGAAGAAAAAGATAAACGTTAACAACAGCCGGATTCGAAACAAAGACTTTTCAATCCATATCTCATCTGTCTACCAATTTGGTTATTAGCGAGTTAGTTAATGACGGGGGTTCTTTGGAGTTTTTTAATAAAAGATTAGTTGCCATTGTTCTTTTCATGAATATACGTTTACGCATTACCCAGCTGCCGAAAATCGCGAACCGCTACACGTACAAGTGGTCTAGGTTTTGTTATTGATTTTTTGCCATGGAAACCTTCGAATCTCATCTGTCTTCCTTTCATTGGTCAGTTGTGAGTGTCAATCACAAAGCACGCGTTTAAACGCGTCATCAACGTCTATAAAACGTCCACCAATAAGATGTGTTCATTTCACAGTGTCGGTGACTGAAAGTTTCATTTACATAACTCCAGTTCATGAATATTAAACGAGTCAGTGGTGCGAAATTGACAGCGCACAAGGGGCCACGCTTTTGAACGTGTCACCGACATCTATAATACGTGCACCAATAAGATGTGTTCATTTCCCAATGTCGGTGACTAAAAGTAGCATTTACATAACTCCCGTTCATAAATTGTAAACGAGTCAGTGGTGCGTGATTGACAGCGCACTAGGGGACACGCGTTTGAACATGTCATCGACGTCTATAAAATGTCCACCAATAAGATGTGTTCATTTCACAGTGTCGGTGACTGCAACTACATTAACATAACTCCCGTTCATGAATATTAAACGAGTCAGTGGTGTGTAATTGACAGCGCACTAGGGGCCAATCAGAAACCGGGCAACGTTCCTCAGTCACTGCTTAGGAAATCACTGGCAAGTTTTAAGGCAGGAGCGCGCGCTTCATTCCTCACAACGACCGCAACTCATCTTCGCCTTCGACAGGACAGCCAGAGAGAGACCTGAACGCAAGAACGAGATTTACAAGGTAAGGTTCTATGACAGATGGAAACAGGCTTTTCAAGTCTTGAGGTGAAATTAATGTTTGTATTCCTTCTTGATTAGTGGTTCTTACAAAAGTATGTTTTAAACAAAACTCGTGAATAGAGTAGGTTGTGTCAGATTATATTAAACTCTCTGCTCCGCCGTCCATGTAATGGTTGTAAAAGGCTGTTCACGTACTTAGGGTCCCCTATACATGTATACCCTTGGTACTGTGCTTGATGTTCAAGCTGTTCCACCATTCTTCTGACATGCTTTAATGAGCACAAACAGCCTACCCCAGCATCCTACCAAGCATCTGTTACTGTTAGCATCCTGTCAAAATCTGCCGCGTATCCTATTCCAGAATCGCATACCTCAATGGTCCACTGAACTCAGCACCATCCACAACCCATTATGGTGTTACCGCAAACCTCCCATCCTATTGATTTTTCCACCACGCAAACTCTTAAGTCTTATTTAAAACGGTAGGGGCAAAAGTCGAACGTACTATATTCCTTCTTTGCATCCACGGACTCGTCTTGTTTCCCCCCATTTTGTCACAATCTTTGTTACAACAAATGACTTAAAGTGTTGTGATCAAAGATATTGGTTTTCTTTGTGTTATTTTTAGGTGACATTCAACTTCAGTCACTAAGATTTCTACTTCGGCTGAGCTCTGACTAAGAACACTACTTCAAGGTATGCCTTACTGTATTAAAAACAAAAAACAAATACATGTAACGTTATATTTTTGAACATCGCCACAAAACCATTGACGTTAAGCTATAGCTGAACAATCAGGGAGACAAATTCTTAAATATTACCGTATTTACATATCTTCCCCAGTTATTTTAACACTTGCCTTACACATTTTTATAACGACACTTTACTTTTGGTCCCCGAACATCGCCTAGCTCATTTCTCAATTAAAAAAAATAGTTAGCAATGAATTCTATTCGAGATCAAGTATTATTGCAATTTGTATACCGTTATGATTCTTCCTAAAATCGTAAAATTCGTTTCATGGGGCGTTCGAAATTGAATTAAACAAAAATTGGGGTGTTTTTTGTTGTTTGTTTTAACACTCTTGGTTATTTAAATAAAACAATTAACCATAACGTTTGATAGTAAACAGAATACAATTCAATGACAACAGCATATGAATCTATTAAAATTAAAAAAAAAAATACCCAAAACCACACATTAATTTATGACGAATCGCAATGCTCTAATTAAAATTATACTGCAACTTTAATAAAAATCCCTTTGTAATTTTTGAAATTGAGAATCAAGAATTGAGCTCGACGATGTTTGCGGACGAAATTAAAGCGCAGTTACAATTAATTTCTGGAGAAAATAAGAGGTGGGGTTGGTCCTACTTTATAGCTTGATTCAAAACCCGTACGAAACTCTCCCTCAACAAAAGTTGTTCGGTCAACTTTTGTTTTGCTGCTTCAAAAAAAACACGACCAAAACGAACATCTAAAGTTATTTTGTATGCGCTCTACCCGAGAACCTTTCAATTCATTATTTATATTTTTTCCTTCTTTTTTTCGTTTAATAAAATTAGTCCCTTTTGTGATTTATATTGTCTACGTTTGGTATTTAGAATGAAGATCTTGGTGGCAACCGTTCTTTCAATCGCCCTCTTTCTGGGTAACTCTGTCAAGCTCCGAGCTTCCGTCACTGGGCCGGTTGCCTCGGACGGTGATGTTCCAGCGTCTCATGCGTGTCCGATGTGCTGCCAGGGACCTTCTGTCACAAATGGTATACCAGGTTTACCTGGTCAGGTCGGACCCTACGGCCAGCCGGGGTCAAAGGGCGACGCAGGTCAGCCGGGTCAGAATGGCGATATCGGGCCGATCGGGCCGATCGGTCCAATGGGTGAGCGGGGAGCACTTGGGAACGCTGGGCCTAAAGGTGACGATGGGATAGGCCAGCCCGGCAAGATAGGTCCGAAAGGTCTGCAGGGTGTAGTCGGAAGTCCTGGTCAGACTGGTGTCAAAGGTCAGAAGGGTGAGCCAGGGGAGACACCAGACGACTCCAACCAGCGGGTAGCATTCACCGCGGTGAGGACGAGCGCCTCTGATACCTCTACGAGTGACGACACCCGTTTGCCCTTCCAGCAGACCGAGACGCTTCTGTCGGGTACCAGCTTTGATCTCGGAACCGGCACGTTCACGTGTACTGTGCCGGGCACCTACGTGTTTACGTTTTCTGTGCTCAAATATTTTTCCAGCAGCTACCTGCGCGTTCATCTCCGGAAGAACGGCGACTATGTTGTCTCTGGTCATACCAGTGATTCAAGTCACTACGAGCAGGTGTCTGGGAGCGCGGTGCTGGTTTTGCAGCGAGGAGACACGGTGGGGCTTACCATGTACGGTAGGGTGCATAGTAATCCCACCTATCACTACACCTCATTCAGTGGCTTCCTCCTTTACCCCGAATAAATAATAAATAATTGCTGAAACAGTAGTCGTATTAAAAAGGGATGATATTCAATGTCATAATTAATATTTGTTTAGCGTCTTACATTAGGGTTTCAAAACACATACAAACAGACATAAAAACTACATGAAAAACAATTAATCAAAGGTAATATTTTTAGAGAACTTGTTTTAGGTTGCATGTGTTTTTTATTTAACACTCGATATTTGTCGCAATAGCTGAAGTACATTTGGTGTTTAATTCTAGACTGTTTTAATACAATTTAATGCAGTTAATTAGTTGTACAATGTACTATCGATGTACTAATAAATATCTTACTTACTTGAAAGAAAATAATGATTCTAGGCATCCAGCATGTGGTAGATTATGGTAGATATCGTGTAATTGTTCCAAAAAAAATTTGTACAAACAAATTCACAATCGCCCGCTGGCGAATGCGAAAAAAACCAAGAACAACATAAGAATAACTGCCCAACGTCGGTTGAAAAAGAATGCAGTTTTTCTTGCTTTTCTCTGCATCCAATCCATGATTGTAAAACTTCCAACAGGTCAGTTAAACGATATTTACTATAAAATACAACCCCTCCAAATTCACCCATTCATGATAATTTAAGCAATGTATCCTACCTTTAAATGTTCATACATGTCCGCTGTACTACTACTGGCATTTAAACATATCGTTACTGAATAAACATATTTACCCATTTTATGTTGTTTCAAACGTATTTTATACTCTTTTCAATATTAATTTTTAATAAAATGTTCATATACTTTAAAGCTCAGTGCAGCTTAACTCGAGGTCCAAGGTTCAAACCCAGCTAGAGTCGATGAATAAATACAAAATTGAATTTTGCGCTTCAATTGCCAATTTTTAAGCATTTAATAGCATCTGTATGAATAACAAATTAAGGTAGAATATTAGCATTTGCTCCATTTGGTATGAATTAAAAGAAGTAAATGCTTCAGATTTGCAGTGCTTACTTAATTTTGTTTTAAGGTTGGGTCGGGGCTACCTTGAAAAAAGCGAAGCAAATACTAGTATGCAAACTACAAGTTATACAAGTATAAAGCATTTGATACTTTGTCAGATTTCAAGGATTCCTAGGATTTTAACCAGTTCGCGCTGGGATTATTTTAACATCGCCGAGCGGAGGGGCAGGGTTATTTTAAACGAAACTCGATCCGAAGCGGGTTCAGGCTGATAGTGCCGGGAAGCACACCCACGCATTTCCGGCCTTGCGCGCTGCTGACATACATTTCCGAACTTGAACTTGGCGTGTTTATGCGTCAACCGTTTTAGGGAAATATTTGCGTTTATATACGTCGTCCGGCGCGAACTGGTTAAGTATGAGCATCATGACCTCTCAGTTTTCGGTTTCCACTTCACTCTAAACTTCTCTCTCGGCATGTCATAGTCCCACTCTCCCTTCAGTATCATGTTAGCTGCTATGTGGCCGATCTCATTCGAGGACTTGGCCCCGACCCCGTTACCGCCAACGAGCACGCCAAGCCCAGGGCCGATCATGTCGCAGTAGAGTAGCCGCGCAGGTGTGGTGGTAGTCACGCAAGTATCGGTGTGAATGAAAAGTGGCTTCAGATCTGCAACGGTAATAACAAGTGTTACATCTTTTTCAATTTAATATTCAGAGGCAATCACGGCAACTTGATGAAAGGGCGACAAAAACATAGGACGAACATTTGTTGAATGGATGCTTCGTTCCTTTTCAATAGTCTGCCACTTCACTGGATATACTTGTACTAATTTGTGATTGACTTTTGTTTTATCTCACCGTTTTGTAAAACCTGCCAATAGTGATTATTTACTGGTTTTGTGGTGACGGCGCTCAATATAACGGGGCGCTACAATTTCTCGCATTCCATACAAACAGTTTTATGATATAAATTACACCTACGACGACGCGTTAATATGTTTTGTGAAATTACTCACAGGACGTGTCGCAGCTGCGACGCATCATAGGGATAAGACCCTCAATGCATCATAAAATTGAGTGCTGGTCACATCTAGATTTCCTAAATGGGGTGCTATGGCCTAGTGGTCTGGAGCATTGAATTTGTGGTCTTCGAGTAAATCTGCAGGTTGTGGGTTCGGGTCCAGCCTGGGGTTGTTGTCACTCATTGCTTCTCTCCACCCTGGAGTAAAATGGGTACCTGTGATGGCAGAGATAGTTTCTGAGATTGATTTATTGCTGCCTTGCGATGAAATGGCTGCCTCGAGCTGTATACTTCCCAGGTAGCCGAGTTGGTATTTGGAATGTTTCGTGGGCCCAATGAGCAATAATATTGTTGCGACACAAGCGCCAGTATTGTTGGATATGTGCGCTTTATAAATATTATTATTGTTATCTATAGTTTTTACACAGTAATAAGATCGATGGAGTTGTGAAGGTAGAATACACCATTTGCAGATATCGAACAAACTTACTACCGAATTATTAAGAAATATCTTACTTATCTTAGAGTAAATAATGATTCTAGGCATCTAGCAAAATTATTGCGCTAGATATCCTGTAATTATTCTGAAAAAAGAATTCTATAAAGAAAAATTCGCGATCGCCAGACGACGATGGCGAAAAAAACACAAATAACATAAGAATAACTGCCCGACGCCGGTTGAAAACAAACGCTGTTTTTTTGTACTTTTCTTGGCAACTATGATTGTAAAACTTCGAACAGGTCAGTCAAATGATATTTACTATAAAATCCCCCCCCCCCCAAATACACCCAATCATTTTAATTCAAGCAATTACCAATAGTGTATCCTACCTTTAAACAGATCACCTACCGGGAATTATGCCTTGTAGGCACTGCAGGAGTCTATCTGACGTTGGTTGATCACCATGACCAAGGGACCAGGCCTTTATTTGCTCCTTAGTTGTCAAATCTTTCTCACCCACTTTATCGTGACCTATTTTCAGGTACCACTTACCTACAAAACATATGAGGAAAGAAACAAAATTGAGCTACATGTATTCAATAGGAATAGTATGGTGTTTTCATTGGGACTAACAAATGTTCATCGGACTCCAAGCACAAGTTCTCTCGCTCGGTTGCAGCAAGTGAGTTAGGGGAGACTTGGGTTTGAGTCACCAAACATTGAGTCAGAGTTAGAGTCCAAGTCACCACTATCGAGTCTTGAGTGCAAGTCCTGAATCAAACAGGTAGAGTCCGAGTCTGAGTCGTAAGTCAAATGGTAGAGTCTGAGCAATATTTATTGGTATTTGCCAGAGATTCAGTAACAATTCAGTAAGAATTCAGAATCCAAATTCAGTAAGAATCGAAGCTCATTACTACTAAATTTGCAATTCATAGCTCCACGCCTATTCCCATTTTGAATCTAAAGGTTGGTTGTGCACTAACATTACTGTTGTGATTTTGAATTTACGAGGTGTAATTTAGACCTATACACGTCATGCATATCATTTGCATATTTTAGGAGAAATATCTCCTGAGGTACGCAAGATTCGATGCTCGTTACTGGACACAATTTTTAATGATATATTCATTAGTCAAATATACATGGAATAATATTTACCGTTTGGTTACTGAATCGATGGCAAAATGTAGCAGTCTTTTCCCAAGTCCGTTTCTCCCTCATAGACGTGTAAGGAAGGCATGCCACGGAGCCTGTCCCTGTCATCTTCTATCAACTACAGAAGCACCACGACTTGAGACTTCGCCGTTACATCAAGTTGCAACCCAGAGGGTAGTAGATCTCCCACGGCAGTTGAGGCCCCATTGCAGAGCAAGACTTCCTTAGCATTGATGGTCCTGTCGGCTTCGGTCCTGCCAGTCTCTTGGAAGATGCCCAAAGTGCCTGTGTCCGTTGCTTGGGTTATTTTTTCAACGGACAGAAAGTTAAACCATACCAGCAGTTTCGTTTGATCGAGGACTTTGACACTGATCCCTGTCTGGTTGGCACCATCGAGTAGCTTACGGCTGAGGAAACCGTCGTGTGAAGTCAGCCACAACACTCCAACGTCCCTGTAACAATGTACCCCTACAGAGAAAAATGACAGGTAACCAACTATTTAAGGCGTCATGCAATGTCAATGGCTGTTGACTGGTTCCCAGCCATTTTTTACTCTAATAGCATATTTTCCATAATAATAGCAGGTACTTGAATAGTGAAACATTTTAAATATCATTTCAGCTCCCTGAGGAGTGTACAGTTCGATGCTGCCATTTCGGCGCAGAGCAGCTAAATTAATCACAATGACCATCTCTGCCCTCACAGGTACCCATTTACGCCTGGGTGGGGAGAAGCAATGAGGCACACGCACAACCCCAGGTTGGACTCGAACCCACAACCTGCATAATTACTAGCAGACCACGAATTAAATGCTCCTGGCCACGAGGCCACGACACAGCCCTAAATAAGTGGTCTTCTACAATTGAAAACTCTGATATGAGATAGTTGTTTTCCAATGAAAAAGAACACAGTCCTACCTATTCCTTTGTACTTGTGTAGTTGGGAAAATGTCCAAATACTCACTTTTCTTACTTCCAGAAACTTGTTTTAACCTCAAATTTTGATTCTGGGCTTTTCAAGAGTTCCTCTTTATTTAAAAATGTGTCCTCTAAAGCTCTTACAGAAAGGGCAAAACGGACTTTGGGCGTGCGCAAGTCTACAATCCGTAACCTCTTCCCGCATCCTGTGGACGTCGATGGTTCACAGGTTCACAGTACGCGTGAAATATCTGCACATAATAAGTATGCATTCACACGTGCGTGCATTTCTCTCTTAATAATGGGCACCGAATACAGACCGGCTTTCATAATTCTATTTAAAAAAACAGGTTTAGCGTCACCGCCCGTTTCCTTTTTGGGGCCGCCTCCTATTTTATTTTTTTGTTTTTTTGTTTAAATGTTAAATTTTATCATAAAAAAAAAAAAATAAATAAATTTAAAAGATAATACAATTTTAAGATCGTATTTTAGACTAGCATCACTGTGTACATGCTGTGGAAATGTATTTGTTCTAATAGGAAGGATATGGTGTGACGTGTGCGTTGCATACATGATCGACCCACATAAATGTATGCTGATGTACGCGTTGAGTGTAGCGCGTATTGTTCCAAAGAGCCAGCGCTACAGAGCTGAATTGAAATAAAAGTTCATAATTTAACTGTATTTAGATTATAATTATATAACATTAAAACCAAGCCGAATTTTTGGGTGAGGCATGAAGGTAGGAAACTTCCATGGCATGGGTGAGGTGTTATAAACTTATATATATTGTAACGAGCGTGAAAACACTGGTACTAGTACTAAATGACAAAAGAGACTGAAGAGATCGTGCTGTGGCTTCAAATAATAATAACAGTTGTATTATCTGTTCGATGCTTCCAATACTAAAAGCACACACTATGCCTAATGTGCATAAACCGAATGTCTATGTGTGTAACAATGAGACGGAGCGTCAATGTGTATTGCAATCCAACGTCGAGTAAGACGCGCTCCGTGTACTAGGTCTACCGGGCCAGAACCAGTCACGACCTGAACATCGATCTGAATCTCTGAACCCCGAGCACTGATTTGGCTCGTTACGAAATGTAACTTGATACCTATTTCTTATCTTCCGTAAGGCAATCACATTTGGTAGAACGATTTTGTAAAATGACCTGTGACATCGCAGAGCACCCCCGCTTATAGTGGTACGGTCGCCATACACTTTTTTTCAAGATCAAAGTGTCTGATGCAGCTTGCGGAATTAACCTTGAAATTTCACTTTTCATCCAAATCGTATGTAAACATTAGTACCACAATCTTATTCGTCGATGTGTACTTGCATCTCACTCAGATGGCTTATCAAGTACTTTTGTGGCCGTTTTGAGGGTGAAATCGGATGTTTTGGGCAAACATTAGTCCGAGCAACTTGGACCCAAAAATCACCTTTTCTAACATCTTTTCCGACATTTCGGGTGATATCCAAGCAAGAGCCCTTTGGATCGGTGTACGAAATGTCTGCACATCGATCCCCCATGACCTCCCACAAACTTATCCCCCAAAATGTCATGGAGAACGGCCACTTACAAAAATGCTGCTTGTCCCCAATAGGCACTAATCAAGGAAGACACTAACAGTATCAGTGTGTTCTTACCTTACAAAAAAGTGAGAAAATCAGGCCACAAAATGTGGAGCAATGTTCGCCGATTAAAATGCAAGTAGCCATTGTTGAGCAAAGTCAACGGCCATTACCTGTTTCGTGCACTGTGCTGTCACACAACACCCCGTCAAAAACATGTTTCTTTGACCTATACTAGCCTACATACATCAAAGATACACGTCTTTTATAAAAACGAACTTTCTCCATACTGAACAGGCACCTTTTTACCTTTGACGTTGCCTTTTTAACTCCAAATAAAATAGTGAAAGAAAAAGTTCCTTACCGCAGTTTCATAATCATAGGCTAGGCCAAGGGCGCCGCCATTACTAAAACTATTCGCACCTCGACTTTTGAGGGCGCTACACATTATTTTTGTCAAAACATTCGCTTCAGACGCATCGCGTCCAAAAGCGACAAATCTATTATTATCATTGTTTTTTCTATTTTGTTTTTCAAGACCCATTTTTACTGTGTTTGTTTTTGTACCTACTTGTATCTCACCGAAATTTCGCGACGATTTTCTCTCCACTGATGTACACTCCGAACCTGGTGCGCTGGATAGCCGGGCTAGATAGCCGCTTCGCTGGACTCTAACCTGAGGGTGGCTGACCCTGGTGCGCTGTATAGCCGGGCTCAATAGCCCTTTCGCTGGACTCTGTTGTTCTCTAACACAATGACTGCTAGATGGACCTTGCTGTAGGCCCAACTCGGGTTCGCAGTTTGCTTACTATTGACGAATATTACGACGATGTTTCATTCAGCAGGTAGACCCAGCCTTGTACTTTACACCCCAAGCGACGAGGTAAATGGTGGTCGACTTCAGATTACTCTTTAGTCGATGGGACTCTTCCACATAAATTGAAAGGGCCCGGTGATGCAGGTACACCCCCTGCTACACCTGGCTGGGGTAGTAGAGGGAGCTTAACCCATCACTGGGTTAACAAAGGTCATACAGGGGTCAAAATTCAAATATATTCCAATCGTGTCGATATGCATATCAAATTACTCGTCTAGTCATGAGGATTCTAAAAATGTATAGTTTGGAGGGTATTTATGGGAGTTGTCACAAGTCAGTTCTAGCCACATTATCTCTGCTAGACGACAGTCAGTGGTTGGAGTCCGTGGACGTAGACCGTGGGATGATCATCTAAAAGGGCTCTAGTTTTTGAGTTTTGTAGTCTACCCTCTGCAACTACCTGATTTCCCCCCCCCCAGATTTACTTCAGATAGTCCTGAATGACATGTAAAATTCGTCAAGGGCAAAACCTGCACACTAATGAATTATCCCAATTAGAAAATAATTATAGGAAAATAGCGCCCTCTGCTGCTCAAAACTAGAGAACTGTGCACAAACTCAATTGGAAAATCACGTGTGTACCAACGAATAGGGAAATTACCCCGACTATTTTATCTTGCTTTTCCTTTACAGGTTTTTGAATACTTTTTGCCCAGATCTCATGTAATTAATGCTATTTAACACGGAATACATTAAAATGTTTCTTATTTTGCAAGTCAATAATTTCCCCCATGATTTTATTTAATAAATACTGCAATGGTTTCAATTTACTGTCACCGACAAACGTTTTGGACCTCATTTTGTTCATTTGCCAAGTCAATAGAACTTAAACAGACCTTAATTAAATTAAAATAAAATAAAATAAATAATTTGATACAGACTAATATTGCTGACACGTGATACACATTTTACTGATCTCATGGATTTTTTGTATTCCTTAATTTCAGATGTCACACTTATATATTTAAAATAAACATTGTTTGTTTACAAACATTTGTTGATTTTTACAAAACTTTATTTGCATTGCAAGTGTCATTCAATTTTCTTTGTTACTTTTAATATTGAACATTTATTGTTACCCTCATTCTCATTATGAATTTAATTGGTGACCTTTCACTGGTTAACTCATTGTTTGTCATGTTGTTGTTCCCCCAGCTTTTTCTACAAGTCATCATTGGTTTGGAGCACAAAAAGCAAACCCAGAACCTCTTGCCTATTCTACCTTCTTTGTATGCATATGTGCACACGACAAGTTACACACGATTTATAAATTGATGATCATGTATCTAGTGTTACAAAATACACACAGATTGTTTTAATTTAACAATTTCAAAGAATTAAAGTTATTACCAATTTAAATGAAAATTATAAAAGTCTATTTTCCAAACTGCCTTGTTTTTAAGCACAATATCACAGTGCCTGATGATCAGTCAATTCAATTCCCAAATAAATTGTTGCCCATTTATTTAAGGTGTACATTTTGGATAGCCAAAAGCTTAGTTACACATTGTACTCATGCAAAATCCTCTTCTCAATTTCTCCTCTGCCCGCTGTATTGTCGTTGTATTGCAGAAGTGCCAATAACACTGAATGTGGTACCCAGGGCGTCCAAGTCTAATTTAAAAAAAAAGTGAAATAAATTAGGACCTAATTACTAATTTAATAAAATTAGGCTTAATCCTTAAATAGCGAACGTCTAAAAAAAAATGTTTATCTTTGCTTATAGAATGTGAAAATAATAAAGATGGTGAAGTTAAGGTTATTCTTTCATGATTATTACTCCATCCGTAAGTGTAGGGTGCTTAGGGGTACATTCACAAAAGGGTAGGTGCCTAGGTGGTCTTGCTCCTTCCAGTGTTTTGATGGGCCAGTTAAATCTTCATGAATCGTTTATGTGCAATGCTTATTAAGTTTTGGATGTGTATAAAATAACTTGCCCGCTAACCAACTCGCCCCTTACCTACTCGCCCCTTACCTACTCGCTCCTTACCTACTCGCCCCTTACCAACTCGCCCCCTAACCGAGTCGCCACCTGGCCTACTCGCCCCCTCCGACCGACTCGCCCACTGGCCGACTCGCCCCAGTAGGCAGTTTGAACCATGGACATTGTATCCCTAACCATAAAATGATACATTTTGAGGAATACAAACACTCTCAACCTAGACATTTTGATTGTCTTCCCTAATACAGTATCAATTATGTATCATTGAAGAGAGATTCACGTATACACACAATCAATCGTATTTAATTACCAAATTCAAAAAATGTTAGTAAAAATAGGCCTATACTTTTTAAAAACCTATAGCTGTTTTGAATCAGATTTTATCGCTTATAACAAAAAGCTATGATTTTGTTTACATCGTACAATGTCAATGATTCAAACAAGTGGACTGCCTATTGAGGGGGCAAGTCGGCCAGGGGGCGCACCAGTCGGTCAGGGGGCAAGTTGACATGACACTATAACAAATCCCCAATAACTACTAATAATAATATTATAAGAGTAATAATACAATTGTTTTTCCACAATCTTTACCTTATTTTGCCTATAAACCGTCTTTATCATGAACCATGGGAATTTGTATCCTGAAATAGCCCCCTCCCCCCCCCTTCCTAAACATTGTATAATATTGTTTGAGCCTGAGGCAATGTTTATGTTTACAAAAAAAACAATTGATAAAATATATATTTTTTTTTAAAGCTGGGCCAAAATTAATCAATGAAATTTTGCCTAAATACCTTTGACTTCCACTAGTACTGGGCCTCAGCAACTGGGGCTGTGCTTTTTGATAAGCTTGGAAGGTCTTTGTCATGTTTGTCCGGGCTAGGCTGCGTCGCCGGCGTCCTCGACAGTAAATCTTCGATGCCGATATTCTTTTTAGAAATCACGCTTTCTGGGCAATCTAACTCCTGCCAGCGAGTGCTACATTCCCTAATTAACTTGGCAAGGCTTTTTCACTGAACTGTACAAGCTTGTATTTAGTTTTTGTTGTGTGCATACATCAAAAAGGGCCATCTTTGCCACTTTCTTCCCCTTCACAGGACGATGTTTCCTGAGAAGACGCCATCTTTCTTAAATCCGTAGAACCGAAGTACTTCGAAACAAGCTCTTTCATTGGTCCAGCCTATAGTCATCGTTTTATTTCTTGCACAGGCGCATATAGTCATTTGTTTATTATATACATATATGTTGCTTACATTTTCGCAAATAAATCAATAATGTGCAGGATTTGGGCTTGACGACTTTTGTGACGTGGTAAGTAGAATTCCCTACGAATTTTAAGCCCAAATATAAGTAGTTGTGCGGGGTAGACTACTGGAAAACAAAATTTGGAGCATCATCCCACGGTCTAACGGGCAAATACATCAAACGTCTGCAGGCCAATTGGGTTAGACATTCCCTAAAAGCGGGTGTTTTAAACTCTGGTTTTGTCGACGCGATGGATGGTTTGTGTATTGCAACAGTGATCCTTTGTTTTCAGTTCACTCAGTGATTGATTATTACCGGTGAAAGAGTAGGATGATGAAGAGTGCAACAAAGCAAGAAAAGAATGATTGGACAATGTGTTTAGAAATAGGTAAATGTGTTTTAGATTGAAGTCTTTCGGTAGCCCTTTTGCCAGCCATTTTTAATGTTCATGGCCAAGGTAAGCACTTTTACTTTTGAAAGTTGTATAGTGGAATTTGCCATGTCAGAAAACATATTATTAGGCACTGACATCATTAGAATCGGTAAACGTTAACCGTGTTGGTGAATTTGACCACCAGTCAAAAGTGCGTTGACCTTTCAACGGTTTTGACCTTTCAACGGTTTTGACCACAGCGCCCTCATTTAAGGTCGGAGGTATAGCAAACTATACATTTTTGGAATCCTTATGACTAGACGAGTAATTTGATATGCATATCGACACAATTAAAATATATTTAAATTTTGACCCCTGTATGACCTTTGTTGACCCCTCCCGGAAATGCCCGGCATTTTCAAGGGGGAAGCCCAAGTCAAAATTGTTGGTTATTTATAAGGGAACACAAAAACACTTTAAAACCTTTGTTCCCAGAATTTGGTCACGGGACCTACAGGCTGGTCTCCTACTAGTATGTATATGTTACGTAAATGTTAGGTCTAGTGTATACACACTCACGGACGCGTTATTATTTCCCGTAGCTTCAGAGTACGGCGACAAATCGACGTTTAAGTTGTTCCAGTTGCAGAGCTGGAGTCGCGCCCTTGTAAAACTAGCCTGTTATTTAGGCCTAACGATAGGCCTACTTAATAAGTAAACAACCAATATGCGTTTGCCTATTGTTTGACTAATTTGAAAAACGGCTAGAAAGCGGTGACTTTTGCGTGTAACTGTAAGACGTCCAAATCGTATTGCCACGGCCACCGAGCTGCAGCTGGCTGCGGTCAGTGTGCTCAAACCATTTGGAGTCAGAATGCTGTAGGCTAGTGGTACGGGAGAAAGAAGAAGAACCAAAACTGAAGCGAGGGGCAGAGCTAACAAATACTGCCCTTGGATGACCCTTTGTATTATTAAATTTATGTATAAGAGGGATTTTTTTAAAGCTCATTCAATTCGAAATAATTGCCGTGACTCATTAGCCGAGTATAAGAAATCTTGTCACATCTAGTATTAGGAAATCTAAACGTGATTTATTCGATCAGGTGTCCACAAAGTACAAACATTCCCCTAAACAATAATGGAAAGAAATTCATAAAGTTACTGGTAATAGCAAGTATGTGAAGAGTATCCATCCTGATCTAAATTGTGATGATATGAATAATTATTTTACCAATGTTGGTAAAGACATTTCTGATTGTTTCACAGAGCCCCTCTGAATTGAAAAAATCCTGAATGCCCTCACAAACCTACTTTTAATACTGTACCAGATGATACAATTTGTTACGCTTTATCTCATCTTATCAGTGACAGCAATTTGGATGTTCTTGATTTTGATACCAAATTGCTGAGATTATCCTCTCCTTATATTCACAAGTCTCGTTGTCACATTGTTATTATGTCCCTCGTGACTGGTTTTGTTGCAGATGATTGGAAGTTTGCTTGAACTACACCAATCTATAAAGGCAAAGGTTTTGAAACAACTAAGGGTAATTATAGACCTATTGTGCCACGTAGCCAAAATTATTGAAAAAGAAGTTCAAGTACAACTTCTGGATTATCTTAACGATCATGATATGATTAATGTTGATCAGTTTGTATTAATGACATAATTTTAGTACTTGTAATATCTTCGCAGATGATGTTGTTTATGTGACAGGAAATAATGTCCATAATACAAACCAGGTTTTACGATCTAATATTGATGATATTTTTACTTGGTATAATAATAATAGACTTCGCATTATTCCAAATAAGACTAAAATCATGCTTTTGCAATCTCGTTATACTAAGGATTCTGACAAATTAAATATTGTTCTTGAAGGCACCCAGCTTGAACACGAAAACAGTGTTCGGTATTTAGGAGTTGAAGTAGATGATAACCTCACTTTGGAACCACATGTAAGAAATCTCTGTAAAGTCAATTGCCTACAAAGTATATTCATTTCGACTTAGACATACATGTACTATTAATAGTCAGTTACTTGTCATTCTTCATAAAACCACAATTCAACCACGTTTTAACTATGCTTGTTCCGTGTGGGGAAATTGTGTGGGGACCAGTAGAAAGGCTCTTCTCAGATTGCCAAAAAAAAGCTGCTCGGATTGTCTCTAATAATTTTGACTATGTTAATTATCATGGCGAAGACATTTTTTAACAATTATCTTGGCAAACCCTAGAAGTAAGAAGATATATCTTCTTAGCTTTTTTTTAACGTATACAAGTGTTCATGGGATTGCTCCAATTGGATTATGTAATGACATTGAAATGTATTTCGATAGACATGGCTTTAATACAAGAAATGCTGATTCTTTAAATGTCGTTTTCCCTCAACCCAATATCGATTTCTTCAAGGAGTCGTATAAGTATGCTGATGCAAAGGTTTTGAATAATATTCCTTCATCAATTCAGATGTCGTCATCGTTTTATAATTTTTAATGTTTATCTCTACTTTAAATGATTTTAATTGTTGCTTTTTGTATTGCTGTTTAAATTATCCTACTTTTTATAACATTTGTACAGGACATTGATAAAAGAAAAAGCTTGTGCTGATCTTTTTATCCAGTTAAACAAATTGTAATAAATAAATAAATAATAAATAATTATGAAATGACAAACATTGGAATTCAAATTGGACAACAATTATAATTCAAATTTAAATTGGTTCAAAAGTTACATCAGTTGTGACCATACTTTTTTTTGCAGCTGTCCCCAGTTTGAAAATAATTTGAAATTTCTTTTCAAAATATTTTCAGAAAAAAATAATTGTTGACTCGTGTATATCGGAAGTTATTCTTATTCACATTTCTTATTCATACAAATGTGATATTGTCTATTGATATAAAAGTTGGTATGATGAAGAGAGCAACACGAATACAAAAAAAATACTTATTTTTATGTCCATTTTGTAATAAATTTGTTTTTCATTTAAAATATAAACATAATTTCTTTTGTGCGGTTCAATTTTGTTCTTGCTCTATGGTTATATAGGCCCTATGAGTGTTCCATGTCATTTTAGAAATTCAATACAACCATTAAATTCACTCTGGGTCTGTCTCCAACTGAACTACCTACAGGGGTAATAAAACGAAAGAGCAAAATACTAGAAACCAATTTCAGGAAGGGGCCTAAGTAAAATGATATTCATTCAAAAATGTAGGCTACATTACGTAGGAAAATAGTAGGCCTACATCAAGAAAGTGTAAAAAAGCTGGCTCTGTTAGGACTGCATGACTCCCTAACGTTAATCGATGTTTTTTTATCGATTTTATTGGCAGAGCGCTTAAATTCCTCACACCCACATACGAATAAAAATTCGATAATTTCGATAAACTCGAGTTTCCAGAGTGAATTAATACACATGCCGCGTTTACCCTACTGCAAAAAGCGCGCCGCCATTGTTTCGGATCACAAACACATACGCGTTGTCCTATCCAGTCTATATAATGGAGATCAATGGACAACAAAGTCGGCCCCTAACAGGATGTCACATTATCGCCACACCGCAGTGCCAACACCTCTAACTCCATACTGCTGTACTTGTCCGTGTTCTGCTTGCCTTCTCGAAGTCTTCTGCTAGCGTATCCTAGAACTACTCGACCAGTGTCCTGTTCCTGAGGCAGAACGAGACCAAGCTGGGTGGCATCAACTTCTAGGATGAGTTGGTGGACGTTTGAAGTCTGGATAGCTAAGAATTGGAGTGGACGTTAAAATGGACTTCAGTTGATTGAAGGAGACTTCACAGGCTTCGTTCAAAGCTTCGGGAAGTTGAACCTGAGGTGAGACAACTCTCTTACCATTTTTCCTTCGGACCGCCAAGTAGTTCACGGAGTGGAGCAGCGACCTTAATTAGCGAAACCTTGAACAAATCGACGGTAGCAAGGTCCTAGAAAATTCAAAGTTCACCTTCATTGGTTAGTCTCTTCTACTCAGTTTAAGCTCGTATCTTCTCCACATCTGGTGCAATTACATTCACTGATACTTTATGGCCCAGGTACTTCAACCTCTTGGCAAACCAATGACACTTCTCGGGTTTCACCATCAGGTTAAATCCATGAAGGCGATCAAGCACCACCTGGAGTGATCGAGTGTCTTGCCAAACCAACAAAATCATCGAGGTAGACAAACAGGGACTAGAAAGCTTATTCTCCGAAATCCTTTTCCATCAGACGCATGGAGGTTGCTAGAGCTTTGCAGAGGCCAAACGGCATTCGAGTAAGCTCGTATACGTACAAGCCGCCTGGCCAACACGAAATGCTGTCTAATCGGATTATTTGTTAGAAACAATGTGTAAGATAAACTGCAGAGTACTTGGCTCCATTGAGTGCCCCATGTGTCAAAGTGGGTATGCGTCTTTGTGTTTTTGCACCAAGTGCCCTATAGTCAACACACATTCTCAGCTTACCGTTGCTTTTCCCGACAAGAACTAAGTGCGGGGGAATGCGTCTGTTCAATTTTTGAAATCTAATTTTCAGGTACAATTCCCTAAAAGCACTGACACACTAACTTTAATTGCGATTACTGTACAAGAAACGTGCACTTTCTCATCACTTTCGGACACTCGTCGATGTTCATTTCCTCACAATAAGATAGGCCAATAAGAAGTCTGGTTGGAAACCTCAGTCACTAAGATTTGTGTGTGTGAAGGAGACAATGTTTTCGTTTTTAATAGGTCTATACCATAGTTTTGCCGAGATGTTCAACTTTCAAGTGAGAAAGAACGTTATGGGGTGATGACCAAGAGTCGCGAATTATGAAACCCAATGCACCCACAACCAATTTCAAATGGGTTTCCTGGCCCACCACAACTCTTCTTCTGTCCATTCGTGTAACTCAAAGCCACTGCGTCATAAAAAGGGTGTGGGGAGAGGCGGCACTGATAGTCTAGATAAACCTGTACTATATGAATGCGTATGTTATTGGCAATCTCTGTATCTGATTGTGGACTTAATTAAAACTGACCACTCAGAATGTGGTCCCCTCCTCCAGCTCCCACTTCATGGGAAAAGGAACGTTCATCAATGGCAGCGGGCGAGAAACCCGAAGGGTAACACCCAAGACCCGCTTCGCGCTCAGAGGGGAGCACTGTAACTCGTCATCGTGGTTGGCGAGGCACCGTACAAAAGTAAGATTGCGAAAGGAGATGCACACTATATAAATGATCCCTAAAAGTATGATCTTAATATGCACAACTAAAAATCGGCAAGTCTTTTGCTCACTACCACGTAGCAATCACTGTTGGGCAAATTGGTGGATTTTTTTCAAAACAGTTTTGCGGCCACTTAATACTTGTTTAACTTCTTTGTATTCACCCAAAACATTTAATCTATTAATCTGCTTCAAAATTTTCGATCGCAAGTAGTGAATCTGTGACATTTTTTGAAGATTTCTTTGCCACAAAGTATACTGTGCTGATGGCATAATGTATACTACATAATCAGTGGCGTTTGTGTTTCATAGGAAGATGTAGCATGAATTTCAGAGGCTTTATCGTATAAATCCGAAATAGTGTAATATCAACTAAAATCACTGCTTGCAAAAAAGACTACTGCGGCATTTAAATATACGGAGCAACAAAAGACCTATTAACCACAATAAGAATGTTTATGGAATCCTGCGCGATACCTAATAAGTTGGCAGCATGAGTATACATGGTACCTTTATGCCCTGCATTAGGCTCGTATTGTTTTAGGTTTCATTGCCAAAAACAATATGGGAAAAAAATAGTAAGGCATACAGTTTTCAGTTTGCCTTAGTATGATACATGACGATAATACATGTGCCAGTGAATTTCATTGGACCAAAAGATCACGGATCCTACGAAACCCAATTGTATTTGGGACGGGGGTGGCTGAGGAACACCAATGACAATGTTCCCTACACACCCTCACTGGCCACCCCTCCCACTCGCCGACACATTTTTACGCAACTGGCACAGCCGTTGTTCACTTTGCATCGCGGAAAGTGTTGGTGCAAAATTGAGTACTGGGTATCAACCATTGATAAACATCTTGTACGTATCACATGCTTTAAAACAGTTAGATTTCCCTCTGGCCATATCTGAATGTGCTTCCACGCCTGACCATGAACTGGCCCAACCAGGTTTTCACATACCATTTTCCAAAGAATGGTGCTCAGTGACATGCCCGAAGGAATGCAATCAAGGTATCATTGGAAAGCAGTTTGCTTCTACTTTATGGTAAAACATGATTAAAAGCCATACAATGCATACCATTGTCAAATTAACCTTTTTTTCTAGGACACTCGTATTGAGCTTTATACGCATCCAGACATTGTAGTTAGCTGTGTACACTGATGTTTTGATTACTGTAATTTCATACGTATGCTCGTCGGTGTTGCGCCGTGAGAATTGGAGTAATCTTAAAACCCGAATTTCGAATTTATTCCGGGAAAAAATACCACTCTCGCTCTATTAAAAGCAGAGTGGTTTTTTTTCCCAGGACAATTCTGAATTCGGGCCTTACGATAACTCCATTATTCATGGCGCAAATCGCCAAGCCTACATATCAATTGACCATTTGCGTGTGGAATTTAAATAAGATCTGGCACACAGCTTGGCACAGTTTGACTTTAAATTATCAAGACCGAATACACTTTTGCTATATCACGTGATTCGGGGCAAGCTCTTAGAATAGTTACGTTAGATACGCTCAGGACCAATACACTGTTCACAATGGTTGAGAATGGCACAAAGACACTAGACCATTCCAGAGCCGGGGGTTGCTAGCGTAAGGCTTGCCCTGAATCACGTGATATAGCAACAGTGTCTTTGGTCTGGAGAATTTAAATGTAAACTGTGCCAAGCTGTGTGAACAAGTCAGTGTACCAGATATTATTTAAATTCCACACGCAAATGGCCAATTGATATATAGTTCCGAGTAAAAGTCTGAAAACAATCACTAAAGCTTAGATACTCGGAATAAAATGCGCGCTTATAATTTAATTGTCAAGAGAGTGGCGTCTATTGAAATAGCCTAGTGGCTCAGTTGGTAGGCAATACGACTCACAATCACACGTTGGTGGGTTCGAATCCCGGCTTCGTTATTACTTTTAGCTTCACCGCGTGCCCTCGGTCATTTGCTTTGTCGCCAGATGCTACATGCTTTTGGAACTGTCAGCGAAGTTCATGTAATTTGTTAGTTTCTTCGTTATAGGTTCATTTAATATTTTAATATCACTCTGGGACCAAGGCGTAGGGTGCCGCCTTGTTTCCTCCCTGTTGTGGTGATTGTCATTCGGGCTACATGAACGTCCGGACAGGGGAGGAAATGGGTGGAGTAGAAACGCCAAGACCCACCCCAGAGGATTCCGATATGGAGGTCGGTACGGGTTCATTGAGTACCTCAGCCCGACTCCTGAATACTTGGTCAACACCCATAACTTTTTCCCCTACCGGAAAGATTCTTTAAAACTATTTGCGAAGATAACCCCTCACATTAAAAAAAAATTGACAATTTTTATAAAAATGCACGGTTAAACCCTTACAATTTAAAATATAATAATTTGGGTAAATTTTAATAAAAATTCAAGGCTTACCCCTTACAGTTTTATTTGTTTCCAAAAAGTCAAATTGTATTAAATTTTAATAAACATTTAAAGCTAACCACTTACACTGCATTTCAATTTTTACCCAAACGTGAAATTGTGGCAATTTGAATACAAATTGCAAGACTAACCCCTTTCAATTTTTATTTTTCAAAAAAGTCACATTTTTGCCAATGTTAATACAAATGCAAGGTTAACCCCTTACAAATAAATTTATAGTGGGTTTAGGACATTTTGGGACCAACATTTTGGTTTTATGGAAAATAGGTCAAAATATGATTTTCTCTAAACATTTCTTATATCCCTCAAATTAATGTATACGGGGTTAGCCTTGCATTCTTATGAAAAATAGGTCAAATTGTGATTTTGTCCAAAATGTCTCACACCCACCCAACATTAATTTGTAAGGGGTTAGCCCTTGCATTCTTATGGAAATTAGGTCAAAATAATGATTTTATAAAAATGTGTCTCACAATTGGTTACAGCAATTTCCACACCAGGAATGTCACCCCTTGGCAAGCCCCCATTTCTCAACGACCTTCCATCATCACCGCATATCCTTCCTCCTTGCACACTGATAACATCGGCACCACTGCTAGCAATCTCTACTCCGCAACCACACCCAGTCCAGATTCAATCCCACCCATCTCCTCGGGATCTACCAACCCATCCTCATAATGTCAAAGTGACAAATGTGGAATCAAAATTCAACGATGTGTTCGAGGTACGATGTAATTTCAATGTTCATGGTATTAATAGATTGGGTTCAGGTCAAATTAAAATAAAAGGTCGACTAAAGCAGCATTCACATTTTTGGTCAAGTATTGGGGCTTCTCGAATGGTAGTGTCAATTATAACTGAAGGTTACAGGATCCCTTTCTCAGAAGAACCGCCAGCCACCTATGTTTTTGAGAACAACATATCCGCTAAATTGGAATATTATTTCGTTACTAAAACGGTTTTAGAATTGCTGTCTTCTAACAGGATCACAGAAATAGGTCAGCTTTCGTGTGTTACTAATCCTCTATCAGTATAGCTTACCAAACTTCAGGAAAGAAAAGATTAATCTTGGATTTAAGTAGACTAAACAAGTTTATTACAAAAATACACTTTAAGCTTGATGATTGGAAGGTCGGATTATAGTATTTTTCTAAGGGCGCCCTCATGTTTACGTATTATTTAAAATCATATTTAAAATCAGGTCACCATCACATAGACATCTTTCCTGATTATCAAAGGTACTTGGGATTTTACTGGATTATTGATGGCGTGTGTACATTTGTTGAGTTTAATGACTCCCATTTGGCCTAACTTCTGCTCCTCTGATTTTCACTAAAACCCTTAAACCCCCAGTTGCTCATTTGAGATCTAGCGGTATCCTTGTAGCTTTATGTTTGGATGATGGTTAGTTGTTCCCCGTTCTACCGATAACATAGATTCAGATATTTCAATAGCAAATGCGATATCTAAGCACGTTAAAGTTGACCTACTGAAAGCTGGATTCGTTTATAATATAAAGAAGAGCAAATGGGACCCTTCTATCATAACCGAATGGTTAGGAATGTCATGGAATTCTCTAGAAGGTACTCTTAAGGTTTTAGAACGAAGAATAGCAAGATTAAAAGAATAATATCGGAAATCCTAGACTTCCAATTTCTTACTATCCGCAAACTGCATTCTTTTGTTGGCCATATCATTTATCTGAGTCCAGTATGTGGAAACATAACCAGGCTCATGACCAGACACTGTCAGATAAAAATAGCTGATGCTGCAGACGAGAATGATATTGTATGCCTAGACTCGTTTTGCAAAGACGATATACATTTGTGAACAAAATAATGTCCACCTCCTAAACGACAGACAATTACCCAAAACTGTAAATAAAATCATATGCTGTGATGCCAGCTCCACAGGTTCGGGGGCAATAATTTGCATTGATGTTCACACTGCGCACAAACTTTGGACAGACGAAGAGTCTGAGAAAAGTTCTACTTGGCGCGAAATCAATACCATTCTTTTTGCCATCACTTCTTTTTTGCCCATTGTCAGGAATTCTCAACTTAAGGTTGTTACAGATAGTCAATCTGCAGCCAGAATTGTCGAAGTGGGAATCATGAATTTTGATTTGCACAAGTTTTCATTGGACATTTTTTCAAACCCGTCTACACAATAATGTGAGATTAGAAGTCGTATGGATCCCGAGAAATAGGAACGAGCAGGCTGACTTAATTAGTAGGCTGAGAGATACTGATGACTTGATGATATCAAATCAATTAGGCCTACTCCAAACGCTTTCAGACCGATGGGCCCCTTTTCAATAGACTGTTTTGCTACTTATTATTATTCTAAACTTCCACGTTTTTATTCGAGATTCTGGAGTCCTGGGACTCATGGGGTAGATGGTTTTTCTCAGAATTGGGCTGGGGAAAATTGTATTCTAGTTCCTCCCGTAGTTCTTATTCCCTTTGTTCTCGAGCACATTCTCTCATGTGAAGGAAAAGGAACACTCGTATTTACACGTTGGCCATCTTCGGTGTTTTGGCCATTGCTTTGGTTTTGTTACAGACAAGGGATAAATGACATCATATATCTTGAAGGTCCTGGTTTACTGGAACAGGGTAGAAATAAGAATTCATTTCTATGGGTTCCACCAGATTTTCGTGAATTATTTGTGCAATAAATTTAGATTTCACTGAGTTATAATATAGTTAACATTTATTTTGTCTCCTCTTTGGCACAACAGATTATAAACAACCAACGATTTTGGGCAGATTTTTCCAACAAATTTCAAGGTGTCAAAAAGCAAATATTTAAAGACGTCTTGTTTGTCAAGGCCGAAGGAACTATATTCTCGTATCTCTATACATGTCGTCAATTTTTTGCCTGGTTGAATAGCTCAAGGATCAAGATTAATTCACCCATTCAGGACAAAATTATTGCTGCCTATTTAGTTTACACGATGCCTAATTGCGATTCCGATAGCACTTTGGTTTCAATAGCTGCCTCGCTCAAATGGCTATACATTCACTTGTCAACTCAAAATCGAACCCCGTAGACTCTCCCATTGTGCAACAAACTGTCACTAGTGGAAGGAAGAATCTTCATAAGCCACCTGTACAGAAACTCCCGTTGTCATTGGAACACACAAAACCTATCGTTTACAAGTTTGGTGGTCCGAATAATAACCTAATGGATTTAAGAACGCGTCCTATGTATCCCTTAAATATTCATTATTGTTTAGGCACGACGAAGTAGCACAGCTCAAGGCTAGTCATATAACTGTATTACCTTAATGATAAGGGCCTCAGTATATTTATCCCTCGCTCTAAAACAGATGTATTCAGAGAAGGTAATACGGCTTATTTATTTAATTCTCTCGACAAATACTCCCAGTATCATTACTATTTGCATCGCGGCGACGTTGCGGTCGGAGGATTCACACTCACTTGGTGAATCTGGTCGCTACCGCGATAGTCCATGGGCTACCGACCGAAACCCTACCCCCCCCCCCCCGGGGGATTTTCGGAGACCACTTTTTTTGGGTAGCCGATAGTGTACCATTGCAATATCTGCTTGTTTGCCAAATCAATACTGGTGGAATAAGGACTTGGGGGGGGGGGGGGGGGGGTCAAATTTTCCCCCTTAAAATCACTAAAAACCTATTTGTGCTGTTATGCAAGCACAGACTTACATCACATGTATGTATTTTGGTTCTAAGTGTCACCCCATTGTGGTTTTAGTCCCTGGCAAATGGTCTGGGGATAAAATATTGGTATTGAAGGTCTTTCTTACCCCCCCCCCCCCCCCCCCCCCCCTACCCCCCAAAAAAATAATAATAACAATTAAATAAATTAATAAAAAATAAAAAATAAATACATTTTTAAAAAATTAAAAATACCCAACAGTACAGAAAAGGGCTTCTTTAAAATAACTGTATCAGTTCAAACTATTTTTGTCAATTACTGGAAAACCTGCAAGGTGTACTATAAACCGTTACATAAAAGTTTCAATTAACAATCAGTGTGAACGGGCGCCGGGGTCCCGGTATCGGTGAAATCGCAACGCCGTTCCCACGAGCTCCTTCAGCTCTGATTTGGTCGGCCCTAATTCAGCTGGTTTTTTTTACACAACCCTATGAGACGAGCCTGAATTGGGGCAATCGCGTTGGTGTGGCTATATATAAGGGGGCAGGTGGTCAGGCCAAGGTTGTACACGACCTATGGAGCAGACCACCACTCGGACTGTCCCCCGTCGCCCGCCTATCGGGATCGGTGTGGAGTGCATCCGGAGTCGTTCTCGATACTCTGGCCTACCAGCCCCCCCCCCCCCCCCCCCCCCGTGTTGGTCAGAGCGGACCTGGCCCGTGGCTGCGGTGCTCGGGCCCTGGAGAGTGAGGCGGAGTGGGGGATGATTCCCCTACTCAACTCCGCATCCCCGCCGACCTGTCGTGCCCTCTGAGGCACTCGGACAGGCCCGGCACAGTGCGATGGAAGCCGCCGGGGCCGGCCCCTTCCGCACCGCCTTATAGTGCGGCACCGCCTTATGGTGCGGCACGGGGCGAGTCCGCCCCGACATCCCGCCGGGCTCCCGGAAACAAATGGCAATCAGAGCGGCCGAGCGGCACCTGTTCCACATGCCCGCTGCAGTTTCGCGGCGGGCGGCAGAAAGTTTCCCAGGCGGGGCGCCGAGCCACGTCGGAACGGGCGGCGGGCAGCAGCCCGCCCCGGAGCGGACCGAGGCGGCCCATCCTCTCTAGAGGGTCGGCCCTCTCTCTCGGACCGCCGGATTGAGATGAGAGGAGACGGCGGAGGAGGCTCCCGGGTCCCTTAGCCCGGTCAAGATGCCTCCGAGAGAGAGAGAGAGAGAGAGAGAGAGGGAGAGAGAGGGAGAGAGTTTTGAGGAAGGACACCGGCGCCGCGGCGCGTCTAGCCGGAGATCGGCGGGCCCCCGCCCCAGCGCGCGGGGCCTGCCCACCCAGGCCCCGAGGGCTACCTGGTTGATCCTGCCAGTAGTCATATGCTTGTCTTAAATATTAAGCCATGCATGTCTAAGTAAAAGCTTTCACAAGCGAAACTGCGGATGGCTCATTAAATCGGTTATGTTTCCTGGGAGCGCATCCCCCATCATGGCTAACTGTGGTAATTCTAGAGCTAATACATGCCAGCAAGCGCCGACCTTGCGGGAGGCGTGCTTTTATTAGGAACAAGACCAACCCGGGCTCGTCCCGGCTCCGTTGGTTAACTCTTGATAACCTGGCTTGATAACCATAACTCTTGATCGCACGGTCCTCGCACTGGCGACGGATCCTTCGAATGTCTGCCCTATCAACTTTCGATGGTACGTTATGAGCCTACCATGGTCGTAACGGGTAACGGAGAATAAGGGTTCGATCCCGGAAAGGGAGCTTGAGAAACGGTTACCAAACGGTTACCGACACGGGGAGGTGATGACGAAAAATAGCAATACAGGACGTACTCTTTCGAGGCCCTGTAATTGGAATGAGTACACTTTAAATCCTGTAACGAGGATCTATTGGAGGGCAAGTCTGGTGCCAGCAGCCGCGGTAATTCCAGCTCAAATAGCGTATATTAAAATTGCTGCAGTTTAAAAGCTCGTAGTTGGATCTTGGGCGCAGGCTGGCGGTCCGCCGCAAGGCGCGCCACTGCGCGCCTGGCCTTCCTCTCGGTCTCTCCGCCCGGTTCTCTTGACTGAGCTGAGCGCGGCCCAAACGTTTACTTTGACAGAATTGGAGTGTTCAAAGCAGGCCGACCGCCTGGACAGCAGAGCATGGAATAATGGAATAGGACCTCGGTTCTATTGCGTTGGTTTTTGGAACTCGAAGTACTGATTAAGAGGTACTGACGGGGGCATTATTCGTACTGCGATGTGGGAGGTGAAATTCTTGGGTCGCCACAAGACGACCGACTGCGAAAGCATTTGCCAAGAATGTTTTCATTATAAATCAAGAACAAAAGTTAGAGGTTCGAAGGCGATCAGATACCGCCCTAGTTCTAACCATAAACGAAGCTGACTGGCGATCCACCGGCGTTTCTCCAATGGCGCGGCGGGCAGTCTGCGGGAAACCAAAGTCTTTAGGTTCCGGGGGAAGTATGGTTGAAACTTAAAGCTGAAACTTAAAGGAATGGACGGAAGGGCACCACCAGGAGTGGAGCCTGCGGCTTAATTTGACTCAACACGGGGAAACTTACCCGGCCCTGACACAGTGAGGATCGACAGATTGAGAGCTCTTTCTTGATTCTGTGGGTGGTGGTGCATGGCCGTTCTTAGTTGGTGGAGCGATTTGTCTGGTTAATTCTGATAACGAATGAGACTCTGGCTTGCTAAATAGTCACGCCGGCCGCCGCGCAGGGCGCTGACTGCTTAGAGGGACAAGTGGTGTTCAGCCACGCGAGATTGAGCAATAACAGGTCTGTGATGCCATTGGATGTCCGGGACCGCACGCGCGCTACACCGAAGGGGTCAGCAGGTCCCGTCCCTTGGCCGGAAGGTCTGGGCAATCCGTTGAACACCCTTTGTGCTTGGGAGAGGGAGTTGCAATTGACCATTTGCGTGTGGAATTTGAATAATATCTGGTACACTGACTTGTTCACACAGCTTGGCACAGTTTGACTTTAAATTATCTAGACCAAATACACTGTTGCTATATCACGTGATTCGGGGCAAGCTCTTGCATAGTTACGTTAGAGACGCTCAGCACCAATACATTGTTCACAATGGTTGAGAATGGTACAAAGACACCAGACCATTCCAGAGCCGGGGGTTGCTAGCGCAAGGCTTGCCCCGAATCACGTGATATAACAACAGTGTCTTTGGTCTGGAGAATTTAAATGTAAACTGTGCCAAGCTGTGTGAACAAGTCAGTGTACCAGATATTATTCAAATTCCACACGCAATGGTCAATTGTCTCTCTAATTTTAACTTTGGGAGGCACCGATTGGTTTTTTTTATACGGACGCACCAAGGGGCTCAATCGGGAGGCGTTTTATGTTGGGGGTAATGAACTGTGTTTGGGGGCACAAATCTTTTTCTTACGGTCTGAACAGATGGATAGAAGGTCCCTGGACACTTATACCAAAGATTTAAACGTTCTGGCTATTTAATGTTCCATTGCAAGCATGTAAACATTGAAATCAGTATTGCCCTGCAATTCAAGCACTATCTTGAAACTTTGAAAGGATGGTCTACCCTCTGAATGACCTCTTGGGTTAGAAATGTTTTTCCAGTCTATTGAGCATGGTCTCGGGTTAGGAGGGGGGACACCTATTTTACATGTACAATGCATTTTTAGCGGTGGTATAAGTGTAACCCGTCCTCCCACGTGGCATGGTCAATAACAGGGATTTTGGCGGCCATTTTGAAAATACGCCCTCACGGCCACACCCACCAGTAGGGAATTTGCAAACAACCTGATTTGAATAGCTCTATGGTCAAGGTTTCCGAAAAAAGTTGTCTGGAAAAATCCCCCGGGGGGGGGGGGGGGGGGGGGGGGAGGGGGGGTTCTGGTAGCCCATGGACTACGATGACGTGCATCGCTTCTCGCTGATGGGGTATATGCACGTACCTTCCCACCTAGACTTGACCCAAGTCGGACTTACTATGGAGTTAAGACTACCAATTTGCTTTCGTCAATCCGGCCGAATAATTATGGGCATGCTTTGTTGGCCTAGATAAAGGGCGCCCTCATCTGGTTGTCGTTCCGCGATCGGCACCAACGTGATGTCATCATGTCAGTGCAGGGATTTCTGAACCACACATAAGCATGGGCGGCGCATAAGGGCGCGCTACTGATGAGCGTGGACGTGACGCGAGGCGCACGGTGTGGATGACCATGAGCAATGTTACCACAGAATCCCGACTTGGATCAAGTCTACTTCCCACCCGGCCCGTTGAGCAGCCAATTAAGTCGGCTTGCCATCACGGGTGTCGAAGGGAGGAGCTTGATCCTAATGGTGGGAATTGTGCATGTTTGCGATTCCGATTCTTCATGCATATACGTACGTAATACCCCCGTCACACCGGACTGGCGTCCTTACTGCGTTCCTACGGCGACCCAGGACGCGGTAGGGACGCCATGGACGCCGCGGGGTCGTGGTGAGAACGCAGAAGGACGCCGTGGGGACCCCAAGGACGCCGAAGGTCGCAGAGCGACGGCGTTTACTTCGGACATGTTCAAAGTAAACGCCGAGGTTTGGCGTCCTGGCTCAGGACGCGGTGGGATCGCCCTGTAGACCATGGGACGAGTGCGATTATTGTGTTCGTTCGTGATCCCCATTTTGGTACAAAATGAAAACATCGAAGTTCATTCAAGTTGTTGTTGCTAAATACAAAACTGACTGTTCATTTTTGCAAAAGTGGCACTTTTGGTGTTTTTTTGGCGAAAATATGGACCGAATTTTATTTTTATTTTAAACTTGCCGTTACTTGAACCTAGGCTTTGGCCCGTGTTTGGCTCCAGCGTTATTGCCAAAATGCATAACTGAAGCCAAAACTGAAACACAGTTTCATTTAACAAAACGGTACTCACGTGACTAAACATAAATTGTGACCAATCGGAAATACTGTGTTATGAGTCTTCGTCGGCATCCAATCAGCGCTCTCGTTACGCACAGTTTCTGACCCGGTGTACAGCAATCCAACATGGCGGCTTCTAAAGACGACGCCGAGCCTTTATTTACGTGCATTTTGCACTGTGATTCTGGAGCCAAAGGCAGGGTTTCACCTTTTTTCTATTCAAAGCTGGTCTCGCTTCCTCGAGTTTGCTGACAAATGGAAGAGTTTGAAGGGAAAAAAATGCAGAGAGTGGATGTGTTACATGTACTTAGCATCGGCAGGCGCACCACCGAAACATGTTGGATTTCATCGATCTTGCTACGCCCGGTTTACGGACATCAATAAGATAGAGCAAGTCACAGCGGTAACAGCTGTCCAAGAGAAACGACAAAGGAAAATCTTTGAAGCCGGTAGGTGTTGCAGTAAACGTTCAGGCCTATATTGTCTGTTCGACTGTTGTCGACGAAGTATAACACCTCAGTGTTTGTTTGTGGTTCCGAAAAAGATTATGATGCTCTTAAATGACATTTACGACAACAGGCCATATTCTCTTAACTATGAAATTGACCTTATATACGGGGCCACACATTCGAACACGCTTTATGTTATTATAGTTCTATACCTCTTTCTTTTGTCATTTGTCAATGTATATGTTATGGGATGGATGTGTTGTCGGTGCTGTGCATGTTGTTGGGAGTCATACTAATAACCGACAACACGCACAGCACCGACTTAAAACACGGCAAGTTTGCATTTCAAATCGTAAAAATTCCGTTCAACTATAGAAATTTTATTTCAATTTATTATTTTGTTGGGGGGGGGGGGGGGAGCGTGTGCAACTTTGGCTCCATATTTGTGTGTAGAACATTAACAAAAAAAGGAAAATAGGGACAAGTGACAAACTAAATTTCTTTTCTTGTAACAAGTCATTTCCAAATTCCATCATTGATTGTATTTTTCCCTTCTTTTTTCTCTCTAGATTTAACCTTATATGCAGTTGCTAATCAGGAGACGAGCAGTGATAATGACAGACCTCCAAAGAAGACTTGTGTTTACTCAGATCCAATGACAGCCTACCATCTAAGCCCCAACGTTAGAAGCATGTCATACCGACGGTGATCATACCGACTATGTGCATTATCTGCCAAAAATCGCATGGGTTGTGAATGTTGTAACATTAATGTGCTCACTTCAGTGATTTTGTGATTGTTATAATTCTTAATTTTAGAGGGGAAAGCTGAGAGAATTATGCTCGAACTGGTTTTTGTGTACTAAATGACTAAATATTTAAGACAAGTCAGAAGCATTTTTCTGACACTTTTCATTCTTTTCACGCAGTTAACTTCCACTATCCCTGTTCCAATGAGGGCAACTATTTTCAAGGCTCTTTCTAATTACTGAAACATCCATGATGGAGTATGAATATCCCTCTTACTGAGAAAAGATGGTACTCAAATAGGCATTTACACAAATTTAAATGTAATTATTATTTGCAAATGGTGCATACAATTCACCATTTCTGTAATTTTAAATGTTATTACAACATTGACTTTAATCACAAACAATTCAGCTTCCCAGTAATGTTACAGGTCCAGTGTAAAATAAAACTGTAGAGTTGGGGCAGGCACTATCACTCGTGGACCACAGCAACCAAAACGTGGGTACAGGGCCACAAATTGTGAACATTTATTTGTTAATTCTCAATTTTCATGTGATTCTAATTATTTTAATGTCACTTTGCAATGTTATGTTCCATAAAAAAGAAGTGAATACTGAAGTTTATGTACTAGTGCTGACAAGAATAAAATGACAAACAATAAATATTGTGTGGATCTTATCATTTGATGTATTTCATTATTATGTATTTCATTACAAGCTCGCCTTGCATGAAACCCATTAAACAAAACACTGAGCTGATTGACCCGCTTACCCCCAAAAATAGATAAACATTATTGCAGATTTAAATTGAATATAATTATAAGCCATTTTATTTATCAATCAATTATCTAATAACACACTTAAATGGACCCATCAACCCAAAGAGAGTGATTTACATTTAAACGGTGGTGTTATTGTTCATGTTTGTCGCCAGCAACTTGTTCCTGTCATGTACATGCTCTATGAGGCGAGTTGGCTTGAGTCAATACAATATTAAGTGAACAAAAGTATGGGGCGAACTGGCTTTGGGGCGAAATTGTTATGAAAACAAGGCGAGAAAAACCAACTCGCCCCATGTTATTTTCGCCCCATCAAATTGTTTACGTGAAATAACTCTCCAAAGTGCCACTTTTGCAAAAATGAACACCCCAAATGTTGTTAGGTATGCCCTAAAGATCAATTTGTGAAAGTTTTATCATGTACCAAGTTGGGGATCACGAAAATGTCTTTCTGAAAGGATTTTGTGACTTCGTCCCATGGTCTACTGGGGTCGCCATGGTCGCCGTAGCAACGCAGTAGGAACTCGAAGGACGCCCTAGGGACGCAGTATGGACGTGGTAGGGTCGCCGTGGAGACGCGAATAAATGGATCGTGGACCCTGCGGCGACCTTACTGCGTCCTTACCACGTCTATGGGGTTCTTACCACGACCCCACCACGTCTAAGGACGCGGTAAGGTCGTGGTAGAAACGCCAAAAACGCCGTGAGGTCGCCGATGATCGCCGTGGGGACGCCGTGAAAACTCAATAGAAACGCCAAGGACGCGGTAAGGTCGTGGTGAGAACGCCGTGGGGACGCCGAGTAGACGTACAGATCGCGGAGCACAGGACCCCGGTGTGACGGGTGACCGAAATCTTGATATTTTAAAGAAAAAGGATTGGGGTTCTCACGGCGACCATCGACGTCCTCCATTTTAGGACGCAGTAAGGACGCCAGTCCGGTGTGACGGGGGTATTAATGAAGTGAAAGGGTCAGCACGACGGGCGTGATACATTAGGTAGGCGTACGCGGTCTTTGTAGTGTACAAAGCTATTGTACAAAGCTATTGTACTTTGGATAGTAGCACGCGCTCAAGCATGCACGGCACGAAATTTGACTGCGAGAAGAAGATGGCCTCGCATTCCTGCTGGATTTTCACGAAGGCGTGGGTATTGTCCAAAGGTATGTGGATATGGATAATGGGTTTTTTATCAGTAGGCCTATTAGTCCAGGCTAGGCCCCATAGGAAAGGGACTGAACCATGTTTTTTTATATATACAATGTTTTTTGAGTGATTCTTGTCAATTCGAGGGTGCTGAATCCAAATCCGATGAGTGCCAGACGCGAAACCTTGAGCATTTTTCGTAAAACGCGAAAATTTAAAATGGCCACCAAAATGGGTGCCAAATCATGAAAACGCTTATTATATGGCTATTAAAAAGGTTATTTGATGTTTTCTTGTCAAATTGAGGGTGCTGAATACGAATCCGAGGAGTGCCAGACGCGAAACCTTGAGCATTTTTCGTAAAACGTGAAAAAATTCAAAATGGCCGCCAAAATGGCCGCCGAATCATGAAAACGCTTATTATATGGCCATTTAAAAGGTTATTTTATATTTTCTTGTCAAATCAAGGGTGCTGAATCCGAATCCGATGAGTGCAAGACGCGAAACCTTGAGCATTTTTCGTAAAACGCGAAAATTCAAAATGGCCGCCAATATGGCCGCCAAATAAATTTAATTACACATTTAATAAAACCATTAATGAGCACGATTTCAGACCTCAGAGGTTTTTTTCTAAATGTGCAATTATCACCCGCAAACAATTATACAAACACTCACACACACGCTCACCCATGTAGCTTTACCTTACATACGTACTGTGGACATTCCTTTGTCTGTGTAGTTAACAAACTTTGACTAAATACTCATTTTTCTCGCTTACCCAAAACAAATTTACCCTCAAATTTCTATTATAACCCTAACCCGTTTTTCCTCTAGCGCTCTTTTTCGGAAACTGAAAAACGAATTGTGGACGTGGTTTAAGAGAATGATGGCGCTTTCCCATCCAGTGACATTTCTCTCTCTGTGACTTGTATGGCTTAATTAAGCACAAATCAGTCTAGGCCCGTTATGTCCGAAATAAATGGAGTGGGCGAACACGAAAGACTAGATGACCGTAGTTGGTATAAGATAAATCAAATGTGATTTTATTTGGGGTGCGAGGGGAGAATTGTAATCGCAAATTCTCTTGTGTTAGCAATAGCAGTGCTTTCGTGTCTTTACTGTTATGACACTCGTCAGTTGCAGGTAGGTGATTCCATGGTAAGGAATCGGTTCTAACTCGCAAGGTGTGTGGGTTTGGTGTGGTCCAATCAGTGATCGTGAATTGGAAATGTTTGGAACAAAGCCATGTACTTTTAGTTGGTTCCGTGTTGTTCCTCTAGTAAAGAGAGCAGTATGTTGAGGGTTTGATCATGTTCAATACGTTCTTCAAAGCCGGAGTTGGGTGGGAATGGTTTGAGCATTTGTGGTAATTTGGCTCGTATTAGTTTTTCCCGGATGTTTTTGGCTTTTCGGAAGGCAATGAACGGGGGTTTAGGAAATATTTCCGAGAGTATTTCATTTCCTTGGATCAAGTTCCAATGTTTGTTAACTGCTTGATGTAAGTCACGGTGGTTGATGGCTGGGTTGTACGTAGTGGAGAAGACAAGTGGAATTTGTTTGGATTTGTCTTTCACTACGGTTCCGTGTATCAATCTGGTTCTATCGGAATGCGATACTTTGGTTGTTGCTTTTTCAATTTCCGTGAGGTTGTAACCTCTGGTGGCTAGTTTCTCTGAGAAAGATTTGTAATCATCCTTGTTGTTGGTGTTTCTAGCGTATCGGAGTGTTTCTCCGTAAATGAACGCTTTGAAAACGTGGGGTGGGTGGGATGATGTTTTGTGGAGATATTGGAAGGTTTCCGTTGGTTTTATATAGACTTTTGTGTCTAGGATTCCTGTTTTTCGAAAACGATCTCCTTTGAAGATGGTTAAGTCAAGGTAGTTGATAGATGATTCAGAGATGTGAACTTTAACGTTGGGTGCATCTTGTTCATTTCTGTGACGAGATTTTTGAATTCGTCCAGAGTACCATTGTAGATGACCAGTATGTCGTCTCTATAGCGCCACCATGTTAGGATATTATCCGCTTTATGGGTTATTTTCTTCTCGAATTCGTGTAGGGTGATATCACATATTTCAGGGCTCGATGTGGAGCCCATTGCACAACCAATTTTCTGGAGAAAGAACTTGTTTCCGAATTGGAAGCAGTTGCGACCGAGGATGAGTTCCAGAAGTTTTTGGATATATGTTGATGGTGGCTTTGTGATGGTATAGTTGTGATTGGTATTTTCTAGGGCATTGCAAACACAATCGATTGCTTCCGCTTGTCGGACATTTGTGTACATGGAAACAACGTCTATGCTAGCGATTAGAGCTTTTTGTGAGAATGTTTTCCCTTCTAGTCTGCGCAAAATGTCTGCGGTGTCGCGGACATATGTGGATTGCGCGGTTATTGGAAGGAGAAAATAGTCTATGTATTCTGAAATTTTGGCTGTAGGACTTGTGCAGCCGCTTATGATTGGTCGTCCAACAAATGGTTCTCCTTGTGGTGGAGTTTTGTGTATTTTTGGGAGAAAATACATTGTTGGACATTGGCACTTCTGTTGAAGTGGGTCGAGGTATTTCAGAATATTGTTGTCGATGTGACCGTTGTTTCTCATTTGTATCAGTGTGTTGTGAACCATAGTTGTGGTTTCATGGGTAATATCCTGGTCCAGCTGCGTGTAATGATGGGACTCAAGATGGCGGTAACCCACTTGTAGATAGTCTGTGTGGTTCATTATACATATGCCTCTACCTTTGTCATATGGTTTGACTACGATATCGGGGTTGTTTTTGAGGTTGCGTATGGCGGATTGTTCTTGTTTTGTCAAGTTCCTTTCTTGTTTTCTTAGCCTTATGTGGGCCAGTTCGAATTTAGTGGCTTCCAGGTATTCTTCTAGCGTTGCGCTAGGTGTGGATATTGGAAACCAGTTTGATGGTGGTTTAAAAGGATGTTTTTTAGAGCGTTTGTTACGCATTAGGAAAGCAACTCGAAGTTTTCGATTGAATGTCTTTATTTCACTCACGAGTGATGTTCGGTGTGGTTTAGCAGGAGTGGGAACGAAGTTGAGGCCTTTTCCTAAAGCAATTTTCTCGGTATGCGATAATGTTGCTTTGGATAGGTTGGTTATAAATGATTCGCATTGTTCTGCTAATAATTGTTGTTGTTGTTGATTGGATTTGGCTTTTTTGCTTTTGCATTTGCCAGAGAAAAGGTTTGATTTTTGTTGGCTAAGGGATCTCTTTCTTTCTTTATTTAGGTTTCTTCTTGCCATTGTTTTCCTGTGTGGAAATTAAATGGGGCACAATGTAAACAAGAAAAACGGTTTATCTCTTTTGAGAAGTTGTGGTGGTCTTGAAAAAGACCGTTTGGTTTATTGTGGTTGAAGAGATTCTTAGTACGGATGTTTCCTTTTGATGCCTCTTGATCGTCGGGGCCTTGTGAAGAAACTCAGCAACTGTTGTGCTGTTTGGTGGTCTTGGCCTTGGTATTCAGCGAGCTTTTCCTGAGCAGCTCGTCTTGTGTCGGTGTATCTCGACTCCGCCAGGTTGAGTTGGTGTTCGTACTCTTCAAGTGCGACTTTTGTAAAAAGCAGCGATGTACGGCTCTGCAATTTACTCCAACGTTCTGTGAACGATTTCTGGAGTTGCACCGATCGGTGTGGTCTTGGTGGCTTTACCTTGGTTTCCAGGTATGGAGGTGGTGTGGCGGTCTTCACATGTATGGACAAAGATTGTATCTGTCGATTGAGGTAGTCTTTAGCAGAGGTCAAAATGTTGATCGTTTCTGCTAAAGCTTTTACCTCTTTGAATTTTGTCTCTGGTAGACGGTGGGAGCCGGAGACCTGTGGTGTGTTGCTAGAAGTGGATGGGCCGGGTTGATCGTCTAATAATTCTAGGGATAGAAGAAGAGATTCATCATCGCTGCCAAGTTGTGAAGGTTGCCCGCAGGGTATACTTGAGGACGAACTGGATGGAGACGGAGACGGTGGTGGCTGGCTGGACTTGCTCTTGCTCTTGCTGGATTTGCTTTTGCTGAGTTTTGACATGTTGGATATCTGATATATTTTGGCGGCCATTTTGAATTTTTCGCGTTTTACGAGAAATGCTCAAGGTTTCGCGTCTGGCACTCATCGGATTCGGATTCAGCACCCTCGATTTGACAAGAAAACATCAAATAACCTTTTAAATGGCCATATAATAAGCGTTTTCATGATTTGGCGGCCATTTTGGCGGCCATTTTCAATTTTCGCGTTTTACGAAAAATGCTCAAGGTTTCGCGTCTGGCACTCATCGGATTTGGAATCAGCACCCTCGAATTGATAAGAAACCATCAAAAAACATTGTATATATAAAAAAACAAGGTTCCTTGCTCTCTAGCCTGGACTATATGTCGGACCGGGTTTCATCATGGTATAAGAGCTTTGGCGCAGTATACATGTAGTACGGCTAAGCATGTTCGGCGTTCCTGGAAATTCTGAGATTTGAGGAAGTAAGGCCCATGGCAGTTAAACCCAGCAGTCTTATTAGTAAACCCTTCTGGGTTATGAGTATAGGATCAAATGGTTGTTCTCCTTTGTTTCACAATTATTGATTTGTTCTTTACAAATTGTGCATAAAAAGGGAATTTGATCCCCAAAAGGCTGATTGAGACAATGAATTTGGCAAACTTTTGAGTAGATTTGCGGAGAATAGCTGTGAACAGGCCTATTATCATAGAACATGTTAAAGCTACAGGCCGCCTTCTAGCGCCAGCTTATGCAATTATGTTAGTGAAACATCATGGGCTCTAGATCTAGGAACGTTTTATATCAGATGTAGACTTGGTGCCAAGTCGGCAATAGCGGTCCACTCAGTACACGGGGGAGGTTGCGGTGGCCTCCTTCCCAATGTGCAGAGTTCGAAGTTAAATTACCGACTTGGACAATTCGTTTTCAGTTTTGTGCACAACCTATGACAATCGCTAGCGAATTCTATGCGAGCACTCTGATTGGTTCAGATTCCAGAGGGGATACAAAATTATGAGCAGTTTTATACAGCATGTATTCTACGCTGCTTCGCGTATTGTACTGGTACCCGGTACCACTGATCTCTACAAACTGGATAATTCGAGCGTACAATAATAGGATAGAGAGCCGTGAAACTTGTGTTGCCTTTGCATTCGCAAGTTCGTGCATGCGTACCGTAGACCGTCGAGAGTGACACAGTGGCAGCAGCGCGCGATGGTGGGTAAAATTGCATTAAAATCCTTTGTAAATAATTAAATTGATTATATAAACTAGCAGACTGTACGATTAGTGAACTATCAGTGTAGAAAATGTCAGAACTATGGTTTTAAGTGAGATTTAGGAGAACATTGCTCTAGGCGAAAATGTTATTTTTGTTTTCAGCGGGATTTGTTCATTATTATTGTGGTCCTTTCTGAGAGAAAAACTTGAATATTTCGAAAGAACAGTAGAATCAGTTGGTCTAGGGTACCCTTTACAAAGGATTGAATTCCACAATACAGGTATTTTCAGATCAATGTTGTGTACATTCCACGAAGACTGTCCTGTTGACTTTGGTTCATATTGTGTCATGAACTATTTGACGTGCATAAATGTAATGTACTGTAGAATTTTCCTAAAATTGCAATGGTCAGTTCTTTCTATCACAATTCTAGAAGTGTAGAGCCACCTAATGTTGCAACATCATTCCCTTGGCATTTAATTTATACCTGTATATTTTCTTTCTTTGTACACTACAGCTAATTGGTTTACCCAAGTCCACTTCTTGCTACTGAGATGTCAGGCTGTACAGCTTATTAATACGGCTGCATAAGTCACAGGACGAACTGCTCCCATTAATATGACAGAGTGAGGGATAACAGATGACAGCGAATGTCAAAACTTATTTTGTTTAACGGCTATCAGTAAACTACGGAAGCTTAATTGACCAACTAAATTTTCCAAGATAAGCTATCTCGGTGTTCCACATTTTTTAGATGTGCTGTAAAAATATCGCAGAACTCTGCATCTTGGCATTTCATGTTTCAACAATATAAGTACAGATAATAAAACAGTCGCAACAGTCACAAAATTATCTTGGAAACATGGAAGTATACATAATATTCTTTTAAGCTTTCGTATAGTGAATATGTGTTTCATGAAAACCGACAAGTCTGGTTAAAATTGTATTGTTAATATTCAAAGCAAATTATACAGATGTTAAAATGACATAGATTTACCCAGTCAGTGTTCTCCACAATCAATTTTAGCAGGGTAGCCTGCCCTGTGTAAATGTTACGCTGTTCTTATATTTCTATGCCGGCCTGTCAAATGTTATGCTGGCCTGTCAAATTTTGCTTTTCAATCACGGTTTTATACAAAACAGAAATTGTGTTGTACAAATCTTTAATATCGTGTTCGTATTGCAAAAATATCTAGAAACACTCACAATTCGAAATTAAAGCCGTACAGGGTGTCCTATCAAAATTTGGCCTGTGAAGAACGCTGCCAAATGTATCTTTGCATAGTATGAACAATTATTATTCTAAAATGACATCGCAAGTTTTTATTTTGGTTTTAAATTCATAGAAAGTCGGGGGCTAATTTTGTTTTTGTTTTATTATTTTCGTTTTATAACATCAGTAAACAATACATAATAAGAATATTAATACTATGACAGTAGTTATTACATGTTATCTGCAGTGTATCAATGCCAAATAAAAGCAAGCCAAATTGAATCCATTGTGTGACTTGTATGTCATTTAGTTACACCATGGAGGAACCTTCTTATTCCTCCATGGTTACATGTGTGATTGGTATTTTTAATTGTGATTTATTTCAAGTTTCTCAAGTTCATAGTTTAAGCCATAGAGCTGTATCTTTATTATACAGCTCTATGGTTTAAGCTCAAACGGCATAATTTATGTTTTCTGTCCACTTGTCCAGCAAGAATTGTTGGGACCCTTCCTAAAATATTTATTAAACATTCGGTTGATTCCACATCTGGACACTGTCCCCACGAACAAACCAATTAATGTGCCAAATACATTTTCCTAAAACAGACATTTTCCCTTTTTAATTTTATCATAAAACTTGCACTTGTTATTGTCTGGACATAAAATTAAATCAACATTTTCAAAAATGTTCTTTATCAAAAAAATCTCGTTTTTCTATGGTTTGTGCATAAGATTATGATGTGGAATTCTTTCCCCCCAAAAAAACTTTTCTAAAGATGTTTTTTTAGAACATCTTGTAAATACGTGCACTGCATTGCATCGTCTCACACGAATGTCTCGTATCTTTTCCCGAAAATAGGTCTACCTAACATTCAAACTTGGCGTATACATGTCATTCTTGGGTGTTTTTATGTTTAACTTAATTTTCCTGATCAAACTGGATTGTTTTTGTGATATTAACTTCGTTTCCTGTGATATTAAATTCGTTTTCTCGGTCGTGCGCTATACGAACATGTGTACGCCTGCAGTGTTTTTAAACCACCTTTACAGGTCTCGTACAACACATGCGGTTAAAAGAGGTGTTTAGCTACTATTCTTTTTCTACGTCGATCATTCTCATTACTTCAAGGGTTCGTACTTTGTATTGTGTAACATTACAAAAGTAATAATAGAGCATACACAACTCAAATAAATCAAGTGTATCACAATGATATATTTAATTGCAACACGCAATTGACCTAGCTGAGTGTGTTGGTCGTTAAACATCACCAGATCTAAAAACATGTTCCTAAAGTATTGAGAAGAACTCCCCATATAACGGAATGGATGAGTCACATTTGCATAGCAGTGCGCCATTTGATCTCACCGCAGAAATACATTGCATATGTATTGCGCTGCACGCATATATGAATAACGGTGCGAGATCGTATTGATCAAGTAGTTAGATTTGTCGCAACTTGGCACGTTACTAGTCTTAAACCAGCCGTGCCAATGAATTTCGACTGAAAAACACGGATGAAACCTGACTATCTAACGACTTGTCATCAAGTCTATATCCGATGCGGCAGTGAGTCCATAGGTAGCCAATGGACTACCAGGTGTGGTTTTTTTCAAGATTTTGTCTAGATTCAGATCGAGTTGTTTATCTCAGAGAGAACATTTTCAGTACTATAAAGCTTAATAGGATATGTCAGACCTTTTTTGAGTTAAACACTTATCACTGGTGACTGCAAAGGCAGTACGCCTTGAGCATACGTAAAGTGCTCTTAGCAAGGGGTAGGGTTCACAAGGTTAGAAATATGGATTAATCCCTCTGTGATTAGACGGACGCAGCACCGTTTATGTATCATGTTTCTTTTGATTTAATCCCATATGTACAGGACATGTGACGACTATGGTATGGCAAGGGTCTGGCGAAGCAGAAGCTTCATTACCACTACCAGAGGCACTAACAAGAGGGAGGAGGTCCTTGGAGCGACAGAGGGGTCAAGCTTTGCCCTGGGTTTCCAAGGTTTGAGTGAGTGAGCAAAAAAAGGAGCATTTACACAGGTAGTTAGCCCTGAAACTGTTTTATGTTTGGAACAGCCCAGGCGATCGGACCTTGAATTGGTATGGGAAAGTGTATTTGAACGCTTACAAAGCGTCGTACCCCCCCGGCAAAGCCCCATGGGATGGGTTCAGAACCACGCGATAGGCAAGGTGTATTGTGTTAACCTGTAAACAGGAATGCGAGGGTGGCGGTACTGGAGGGTGGTGAAGACCTGCACATTACTTTAACTTTCGGCGCATGCATGGCTGAATTTCACCAAAGAAATGGGCGCGGGAGCAATGAGTTGGTGCGATTGGCCATCGGTCACGGTGAGGGTTCAATGTTTTGGCCGAGGACGGGGGCCACATTTGCGCTGCCTTGCAGTGGCACGGTCCGTCCGTTGATTTATGTTCGTTTTTTTCTTAGGCATGTGGGTTGGTGTGTTCCGGGCGAGATTGGAGAGGGTTCGCGCTTGTGGGCCGAAGCAGCTGTGCCTCCTCGGGCGTCGCCGTTGGACGGTGTTCTGTGAGGTGGTTTTGACCAAGAGGTGGATGTGGTCGAGGATTGGACGCAAGGGTGGGGTGTCTTGGTGGGAGGAGGGTCCCAGGTGGTTTTGGTGGAAAGTGCAGTGGGCATGTACATTTTGTACGATGGGAAATGTACAGTAAAAGCAACTGTATAGGCCTAAGGAGATTATATCAATTTATTTTCTGTTGTGATTCCACTTGCAGGATTTGGTGGTTCGAGTTGACCATATTCTTGGCAGAGTGTACCATGAGCATCAGAAGGTACAGGTCAGGCTCAAGCACAGTCTCTCGGCGGGGTCGGGGCCGATGTTTGCAAAATTACCAGAAAACGGTGTCTGGGAAATGCATAGTTGGTAAGTGCCTCACAATTATAATGATTAATGTAACGCTTGGTTAACAAATAAATCTGTGAAAGTAATGCCTGTAAAATTATGCTGCGAAAGCGTAATTTATTGTCTGATCCGCAAAATGACTGTAACCAGGTATCTGCGAAGTATACGTGGGGTTGCCACGGGGAACCCCTGTTGTGGGAACGGTTTACTTTTCACAAATTGTATGAGCATGTCACTCAGACAAGCAAATTTTAGGAGTCTGGCGTTTTTTTACGATATTGTCGAAAATTCCTTGGAGGAGTAGGACGGAAAGTACAAATGTATGCTGTCTAATAAACGGCAAGCATCACAGCAATTGACAACTGAGCGTAAAATCGGAAGGGATTTTGGATCTTTCGTTTGAGTGCGTGCTGCGCCTATATTATATGGAAAATAGTGATGTAATGCTGGAAGAAAACAAATACAGGTCCCGCATATATAAAAGTGTTGGCTAAAATAAGGTATTTGGCAAGGCTATATCCATCCATAGTAATCACGTAGTTGGCACTTTCTTCTTTTGATTGTAGTTGGTGGCAGGGAAACCCGTCGTGCAGGCAAACATTGCCGATATCTACTCAAGCTCTTGAGCCAAGAGTACCTATGATATATAGTCATATCCTATAACAAACAGTTATTTCGAGGAAATATTTTCTGGCTGTTAAGCCTTTGCTAAACAAATGCACAACTGTAACGGGAGTTACCGTCACGGAAGTTGCCACCATGGTATGTTGGGGTCCAAAATTGAAAATGAATTTTCAAATTACCCAAATGAAAGGATGATATTACTGCATAGTGCTTTTATCAACTAAAATCTTACAGTTGATATTATGCAGTAGGTGCGCGTGTCAAGATGGAAAATTGTGAACGGGTTACCGGTGATAAGCATTTACATATGGGTACACTGCTTGAACGAAGTAATGTAGTTCATTTTATTAAAAGTGTTGATTAAAACTACTTTACATCAGGGTATGAGTGCCAAGTATAAAATATGTACACTGTCGATAGAAAGCTTGGCTCGGAATGTGACATGCGCGTGATGGCGCAGGGCTGTTGCAGATGACATTTTTATTCTCTCTATAACCCAGGAATTATGTTCTTTCAGCCGCACGGTCAGCTGGAATGTCAATGGTGGACTAGGCTTAGACTGAGCTCTAACTTTACTACGAAGACGGCAAGACAAAGATACTTTATAATGTCGAGTCTGAGCCGCTATGGAGTGGTAGGGAGATGAGGGGAAAAGCCCCCAGATAGTTTTGAGGGGGAAAGCCCCTAAATAGGCATGAAGGGGAAAAGCCTCTAGATAGGTATAAAGGGGAGAAGCCCACAGGTAGACAATAGGGGGGAAATCCCCCAAATATACACGAAGGGGAAAAGCCCCAATATAGACTTGAAGGGGACAAAACCCAGATATACAGGAGGGGGGGGAGCCCCCAGTTAGAGATGAAGGGGGAAGCCCCCAGTTAGACATAAGTAAGAGTAAAATAAACCCTTTAAACTAATATTTAAAAGGGCGAAAAAGCCCCATTTATAGAAATGGGGTGACAAACCCAAATCATAGAATGAGGTGAAAAACCCAATTTATAGAAATGAGGTAAAACCCCCATTCACAAACGTGATGTAAAAAACACAAAAAAACCCAACAACACAATTTATTGACGGAAGGTGATAAACCCGATTCGTTGAAAATGGTGAAAAGCACCATTGAGGGGCATGAAATAGAAAGCCCCATACACAGAAATTATTTGAGGAAAAAGCCCAGATTGGATATAGGCAAAGGCCCCATAGATCGATGTGGGTAACAGAAATAAATGGGGAAAAGGCTCGAGATAAAGGGGGAAAAGCCCCAGAGATTAATGTGGGGAAAGCACCAGAGATTGATGTAGGGAAAAGCCTCAGGTATTGATGTGGGGAAAGGCCCCGGGCAGAGATGTGAGGAATGCCCCAGGCAGAGATGTGAGGAAGGCCCCAGGCGGAGATGGGAAAAGGCCCAATTTGGGATATGCTTTTATAAAGAGAAAAATAGCCCCAGGGAATTTAGGAGGCAAGTAAAGAAATATATTATTGTCTTTATGGTATTAGTTATTCGGCCGCGGATGGCAACGATCGAATAAATATGCCGGTACAGAGAGTAGGATAGTGTCACTAAAAGTAATATAGCAACACAAACAAGGGCAAAGCAAATGGTTATTGCAATAGAAGACAAAGCAGAAACGAGGCAATATACCAACATCAAATAGTCACGGAAGGTGAAATGAATAATGAAACGGGGGTTGGCGGTATTTATGGGAAATTGGATCTAGACGTTTAAGTTTTGATGCTCGTAGAAATTGCTCAATAAAAGAGATGCATGGCAATGGGGGGGGGGGGGGGGGGAACAGCCCAAGTTATAATGGCACGGGATTTGTTGATGTGTATTCTGTATTCCCCCTAAATTTGTGCAGAATAAGCCGATTCAATAGGCCACACTACTCAGAAGGTAGACAACTCGCAGAGTAAGATTTTGACGTCTGATCAATTGGTCGCTATATGCTGTCCGGTGGGATTTTTGCCTTAGTGTGATTTACGGCACTTTTGTTAAGTTGATGTATTTCGCTTGCAGGCAATTAGAAAATACCCATTTAGTTTTAGTACTAGTTGAGGTTTGTCGTTTGTAGATGCGACTCCCAGTGCTGTTAATACAGAGAAATGAAACATTTGAGCACCTCACGGTTTTAGTTACCGGCTTTTATGAAATTGCGCTAAGGTAACAGTTGCACTGTGCAAGTGATTGGACAATCACGCGTTACGCTACAAGGTACTTGCTATGGCGGGCGTGGTCTACTCTGCGCTTTTTGATGTCCACGGTTTTGTCTGGCGAACTAGTAGAGTTTGAGAAACAAACAAACACAAAATTAGAAGATTGGCGGCTTGCTTGCCAAGCAGCATCAACGCAGACAGAGACGTTTTAGACGTCCCAAGCCCCAATCGACAACACCCCCTGCCAATACTGTTATTAACCTTTCCTCCTCATCCGTATCAGATGCTGAACACAAACTTCTCTCCAAGGGTCTGAACTTCTGTCCCACTCCCCGTACTGTGAACCAGGTACAGCTCAGCCAAGATCTCACGGAATACTATCGTAGGATCCGTCTCCGTGAGTTTTTTCTTGATTCTGACCCTTGTGACCCAGAACCCTTCCGTGTCAAGAGCGCATGGGTACCCCCCAAGAATCGTGTACCAGCTATCGAAACATACGTTCAAGTTGTCAATACCCAAGTCACTAACCCTGGTAACTTTCCCCACATGACCCATGATAACCTCCCCAGGGAAGAGCGCCTTGCACTTGCTGCTTTGCGTTCTCGTACTGACATCATCATCAAGCCAGCTGATAAAGGCTCAGCCGTGGTCATCATGGATCGTCAGCAGTACATCGACGAGGCCCACCGTCAGTTGGACAACCGTACTAACTATATCTGCCTTGACTCTGATCCCACAGGTACATTCTCTCGAGAGATACAGCAGTTGCTTGATGACATGCGATCACGTGACCAACTGTCAAAGAAAGCTCACAAATTTCTTTCACCCACCGACTGTAGAACTGCCAGGTTTTATCTTCTCCCCAAGATTCACAAGACTGGTAACCCTGGTAGGCCTATCGTCTCGGGTAATGGCTCACCCACTGAACACATCTCCCTGTTTATTGACAGTTTTCTTAATCCATAGGATTCCATCATACATCCATGACACCCCGGATTTCTTGCGTAAGCTCGAAGGAATCAAGGACCAGATTCCCAGAACGGCCATCATTGGGACCTTTGACGTCTCATCCTTGTACACTAACATACCACACGAAGAAGGTATTCGTGCTTGTTCCATAACCCTAGCTAGGGCAGGACACACGACCCCTCCCATAAGTGACATTCGCGCCCTCATGAAACTTGTACTAACGAAGATTAATGTTTCCTTCCTAGATAAGCACTATCTACAGGTACATGGCACTGCAATCGGTACTCGTATGGCACCCTCCTTTGCATGCCTCTTTTTGGGTGACCTCGAGGAACGCATGCTTGCCTTAGCACCGTGCCGTCCCTGGATCTGGTGGAGATACATTGATGATGTATTTTTCATATGGACCAGTGATGAGGACAGTCTGCTGACTTTCACTAATCACATGAATTCCTTCCACAGGACCATCAAGTTCACATCAGAGTACTCACATCACCAGGCCCACTTCCTGGATGTCACCATCCGCAAGGAGGACAACTTAATAACCACTGATCTGTATTCTAAACCCACAGACACACACCAGTATCTCCACTCCTCCAGCTGTCACCCTAGGCATTGCAAGACTGGTATAGCATTTAGTCAGGCCCTCAGACTCAAAAGGATTTGTTCTAACGACTATGATTTCTCCCGCCATTCACAGATACTGAAGAACAACTTGGTTGCCAGGGGTCACAGCTCCCGCCAAGTTCAACTTGCCATTGCCAGAGCCAAAGCCGTACCTAGAAATTTGGCTCTAAAGGTAAAGGCCCCCAGGCTAATGCCAAACCCATGATCCCCCTGGTGACTACCTTTCACCCCAGTCTCCCTTCCCTTCGCAAAATCACTAACGACAGCCATCACATTCTCCACACTTCAGATCGCCTTGTCCGGGCCATCCCCGACAGCCCTGTATTGGCCTATAGACGCCCTCAAAATCTACGAGACCTCATTGTTCGAGCCAAAGTTCCCAGCTTGGATGCATCTCCCCCCATCCAGCACGGAACTTTCAAGTGCAGTTCTAGATGTGTGGTCTGCCAGATCCACATTCAGGAGTCTGACTCCTTTTCTGGCCACTCTTCTGGTACTACTCATAGAATTATTGGTAACATCACTTGCAGTACATCTAATGTCATATATCTCATCTCTTGCAGGTTTTGTGGAGTTCAGTATGTCGGAGAGACCAAAAATGCCCTAAAAAAGCGTTTCTACGGTCATCGATCGACTGTCAACACCAAAAAACTGGATACCCCTGTAGGACATCACTTTAACCAGCCTAACCATTGCATTTCTGATATGATTCTTCAGGGCATAGAATCACTTGGCCATCGGAAAGACTCAGTCCGCCTCAGCCGGGAGAAAGTGTGGATGAATCGTCTTCGGACTATTCAACCACATGGGCTTAACATCCAACTAGGAAATGATTAACTTCTATTTTTTTCTCCATTTGTCATCTGTTTCAGATTCATTCCTTGCCAGAATTTTGTTTTTGTTTGTTCTTACTCCTCTGGTTTTCCTCAACCCCCACCTCCTCGTTACTCCTATTCATACTTCTTTGTTAGTTCTTCCCTTTGATCTCCACCCTGGACCCCTTTCCTTGTGGCTTTACCCCCTCTGTTTTTGTTCCTACCCCGCCTTTGATCCTACCCACACTTACCTCACCCTTTAATCCCTCAGCCTAATCCTCCTTTTGTTGTTTGTTCCATTGAACTCTGTGCTTTTTGGCTTTTTCGCAAATTTTGCGAAAAGCCTTTGTTTTTGTTCTGATTTTTGGCTTTTTCGCAAATTTTGCGAAAAAGCCTTTGTTTTTGTTCAGATTTTTGGCTTTTTCGCAATTTTGCGAAAAAGCCTTTGTTTTTGTTCTGATTTTTTTTTTCTTTTTTTTGGCTTTTTCGCAATTTTGCGAAAAAGCCTTTGTTTTTGTTCTGATTTTTTTTTTTCTTTTTTTTTTTTTTGGCTTTTTCGCAATTTTGCGAAAAAGCCTTTGTTTTTGTTCTGATTTTTTTTTTTCTTTTTTTTTTTTTTTTTTTTTTTTTTTCTTTTAGTAACCTAAACTCCATAGACTTTGTACACGTTTTTTTGCACAAGTACTTTTGCCAGAAAACAAAGTCATATTTCCATAAAACTTAACCCAAGTGAAGACCCCATAGTAAGCTCGTGCCTAGCAAACATACGTCATGGTGACGTCATCAGGGATCACGTGACGTCATCTTAAAGGTGCAATTGATTTAATCTTTGAAAATCAATAACAAATCAACCGCAAAAGACCTAAACTTGATTTTTGTGGCAATAGATAGAATAATTAAGGATCTTCATTTCATCTCATGTGCGTGAAATCACGTGACCCTTCCTTCCGGTCCAAACCGGAAGTGCCTTATAATTTAAAACTGGAAAATGATATGAACTTAATTTCAACGATGTTAGTGTCTGGCTAGAATAAACTTTTCAAAAAATTACCGGCGACGTCATAACACGTTATAGCGCCCTCTAGCGGCAGGTTGAAAAATGGTTAAAATGCATAATTTGTTGGTGTGTGTGGCGAAGTTTGCTGAAATCACTTCATAACCGGTGTATATAATCAGCTTCGTGCTAAGAACATATTGAGAAAGAGATTTATTGATGACGTCACCAAACCGGAAGTTACAATGAAAAGACCTTAACACCTTAAAACGTCGCTTAGACTTTGTACACGTTTTTTTGCACAAGTACTTTTACCAGAAAACAAAGTCGTATTTTCATAAAACTTAACCCAGGTGAAGACCCTATAGAAAAATCGTGTCTCGCAGACATACGTCATGGTGACGTCATCAGGGGTCACGTGACGTCATCTTAAAGGTGCAATTGCTTTAATCTTTGAAAATCAATAACAAATCAACCGCAAAAGGCCTAAACTTGATTTTTGTGGCAATAGATAGAATAATTAAAGATCTTCATTTCAACTCATGTGCGTGAAATCACGTGACCCTTCCTTCCGGTCCAAACCGGAAGTGCCTTATAATTTAAAACTGAAAAATGATATGAACTTACTTTCAACGATGTTAGTGTCTGGCTAGAATAAACTTTTCAAAATAATTACCGGCGACATCATAACACGTTATAGCGCCCTCTAGCGGCAGGTTGACAAATGGTTAAAATGAATAATCTGTTGATGTGTGTGGCGAAGTTTGCTGAAATTACTTTATAACCGGTGTTTATATAATCAGCTTCGTGCTAAGAACATATTGAGAAAGAGATTTATTGATGACGTCACCAAACCGGAAGTTACAATGAAAAGACCTTAAAACCTTTTCTGTTAATTACGTCACGATGACGTCATCAAGTGTCAGATTACAAGCAACCAAATATTTCTAAATTTAATCTTTGAAAATCAATATAAAATCAACTGTAAGAGATCTGATTTAGATTTTTAGGAGAATTGATAGATTAATCCATGGTCTTCATAATTTGTATTACATGCAAAAAGACCTGACCCTTCCTTCCGGTCCAAACCAGAAGTGCATTATAATTTAAAAGTGGAAAACGATGTAAACTTATTTAAAACGATGTTAGGCGCTGGCTAGGTTATAAGTAAAAACAAAGTTAACGTTGACTTCATAAAATGTTATAGCGCCCTCTAGCGGCATGTTGACAAATGTTACGTCATATTACGATTATATTTGAATTATTACGTTTTTCGACCTTTAAGTCATATCTCAGCAACGGAACGTGCTAACATAACATACGTTTGTATTGTTAGTTTTTGGCTTTTTCGCAAATGCGAAAAAGCCTTTGTTTTTGTTCTGATTTTTTTTTTTCTTTTTTTTTTCTTCTTCTTCTTTTTTTTCTTTTAGTAACCTAAACCCCATAGACTTTGTACACGTTTTTTTGCACAAGTACTTTTACCAGAGAACAAAGTCGTATTTCCATAAAACTTAACCCAAGTGAAGACCCTATAGTAAGCTCGTGCCTAGCCGACATACGACATGGTGACGTCATCAGGGGTCACGTGACGTCATCTTAAAGGTGTAATTGATTTAATCTTTGAAAATCAATAACAAATCAACCGCAAAAGACCGAAACTTGATTTTTGTGGCAACAGATAGAATAATCCAGGATCTTCATTTTATCCCATGTGCGTAAAATCACGTGACCCTTCCTTCCGGTCTAAACCGGAAGTGCCTCATAATTTAAAAGTGAAAAATGATATGAACTTACTTTCAACGATGTTAGTGTCTGGCTACAATGTATTTTTCAAAAAAAATATTGGTGACGTCATAACATGTTATAGCGCCCTCTAGCGGCAGTTTGAAAAATTGTTAAAATGAATAATCTGTTGATGTGTGTGGCGAAGTTTGCTGAAATCACTTTATAACCGGTGTATTTAATCAGCTTCATGCTAGGAACAAGTTGACGGGAAGAAAAAATTATGACGTCACCAGACCGGAAGTTAGAATGAAAAGACTCCTTTTCCTTTGAAAATTCCTAAAAAATTAAACCTGACAGATACAATCTTGATTTTTGCTCTAAAGGTTAATGTAAAAGTAGTTCTCGAACTTCCCTGTGTTTTGGGGCAAAAAACGAACTTGAACATACCCTGCGGCACCCTTAAAATGTAATCGTTTTGGCCTAGGTGCAAAAAGCATTGACCCCTTACGTGTGCATGGCACACGTATAATAGGGGTGTACATGCCTGTATATGTACGTACGTATACACTGATAGTGTACTATTCATTGAGCGAATGTATCACTACTGACATCGTACGTGCATGCAAATGTACGCTCACCCAAGAGGACACTAGCCGCCAACCAGCGAAACAAAATGACGTCATCAAATTGCCTATGGGGAAGGGCGCTGTGTGCGACAGGTAGGTAAACACGCTCTCGGCTAGCTACGCAGAATTCAATCCCATAGACTTTGTAAACGTTGTTTGCACAATTCCAAGCACTTTTAACGAAAAACAAAGTCGTATTTCCATAAAACTTAACCCAGGTGAAGACCCTATAGTAAACTCGTGTCTGGCAGACATACGTCATGGTTACGTCATCAGGGGTCACGTGACGTCATCTTAAAAGTGCAATTGATTTAATCTTTAAATATCAATAACAAATCAACCACAAAAGACCGAAACTTGATTTTTGTGGCAATAGATAGAACAATCCAGAATCTTCATTTTATCTCGTGTGCGTAAAATCACGTGACCCTTCCTTCCGGTGCAAACCGGAAGTGCCTCATAATTTAAAAGTGAAAAATGATATGAACTTACTTTCAACGATGTTAGTGTCTGGCTAGAATAAACTTTTCAAAAAAAAAATTGGCGACGTCATAACATGTTATAGCGCCCTCTAGCGGCAGGTTGGAAAATGGTTAAAATGCAGAATCTGTTGTGTGTGGCGAAGTTTGCTGAAACCACTTTATAACCGGTGTATATAATCAGCTGCATGCTTAGACCATATTGGGAAGGAGAAATATTTATGACGTCACCAAACCGGAAGTTACAATGAAAAATCCTTTAAACCTTAAACAATCGCTTTAAAATCAACCGCTATAGATATAATCCAGATTTTTGCATCAGATAGCAAATTAAAGACAGCTCTCGAGCTTTCTGTTAATTACGTCACGATGACGTCATCAAATGTCAGATTACAAGCAACCAAATATTTCTAGATTTAATCTTTGAAAATCAATATAAAATAAACTGTAAGAGATCTGATTCAGATTTTTAAGGGAATTGATAGATTAATCCATGGTCTTCATAATTTGTATTACATGCAAAAAAACCTGACCCTTCCTTCCGGTCCAAACCGGAAGTGCATTATAGTTTAAAAGTGGAAAACGATGTGAACTTACTTTCAACGATGTTAGGCGCTGGCTAGGTAGTAAGTAACAAACAAGTTAACGGTGACTTCTTAAAATGTTATAGCGCACTCTAGCGGCATGTTGACAAATGTTACATCATATTACGATTATATTTAAATTATTACATTTTTCGAACTTTAAGCCATATCTCAGCAACGGAACGTGCTAACATAACACATACGTTTGTATTGTTAGGTGATAGATAGTTGCACAACAAGTTCACAAACGTGTGACGTCATCGTTTTAATCAGTTTGGATTCATTTTAATCTATTTAAATTAACTTAAATTCGTTTTCGTTGATTTTAAATTATTTTGATGGTATAAAAGTTCAATTTTTGAAATATTTAATCTAAAAAATTGAGAATGCGAAAAAGCCCTATGTTCTGTTCCTCGAACAGACGTAGTTCTAGTTTTTTTTTTTTTTTCTTTTAGTAACCTAAACTCCATAGACTTTGTACACGTTTTTTTGCACAAGTACTTTTGCCAGAAAACAAAGTCATATTTCCATAAAACTTAACCCAAGTGAAGACCCCATAGTAAGCTCGTGCCTAGCAAACATACGTCATGGTGACGTCATCAGGGATCACGTGACGTCATCTTAAAGGTGCAATTGATTTAATCTTTGAAAATCAATAACAAATCAACCGCAAAAGACCTAAACTTGATTTTTGTGGCAATAGATAGAATAATTAAGGATCTTCATTTCATCTCATGTGCGTAAAATCACGTGACCCTTCCTTCCGGTCCAAACCGGAAGTGCCTTATAATTTAAAACTGGAAAATGATATGAACTTAATTTCAACGATGTTAGTGTCTGGCTAGAATAAACTTTTCAAAAAATTACCGGCGACGTCATAACACGTTATAGCGCCCTCTAGCGGCAGGTTGAAAAATGGTTAAAATGCATAATTTGTTGGAGTGTGTGGCGAAGTTTGCTGAAATCACTTCATAACCGGTGTATATAATCAGCTTCGTGCTAAGAACATATTGAGAAAGAGATTTATTGATGACGTCACCAAACCGGAAGTTACAATGAAAAGACCTTAACACCTTAAAACGTCGCTTAGACTTTGTACACGTTTTTTTGCACAAGTACTTTTACCAGAAAACAAAGTCGTATTTTCATAAAACTTAACCCAGGTGAAGACCCTATAGAAAAATCGTGTCTCGCAGACATACGTCATGGTGACGTCATCAGGGGTCACGTGACGTCATCTTAAAGGTGCAATTGCTTTAATCTTTGAAAATCAATAACAAATCAACCGCAAAAGGCCTAAACTTGATTTTTGTGGCAATAGATAGAATAATTAAAGATCTTCATTTCAACTCATGTGCGTGAAATCACGTGACCCTTCCTTCCGGTCCAAACCGGAAGTGCCTTATAATTTAAAACTGAAAAATGATATGAACTTACTTTCAACGATGTTAGTGTCTGGCTAGAATAAACTTTTCAAAATAATTACCGGCGACATCATAACACGTTATAGCGCCCTCTAGCGGCAGGTTGACAAATGGTTAAAATGAATAATCTGTTGATGTGTGTGGCGAAGTTTGCTGAAATTACTTTATAACCGGTGTATATATAATCAGCTTCGTGCTAAGAACATATTGAGAAAGAGATTTATTGATGACGTCACCAAACCGGAAGTTACAATGAAAAGACCTTAAAACCTTTTCTGTTAATTACGTCACGATGACGTCATCAAGTGTCAGATTACAAGCAACCAAATATTTCTAAATTTAATCTTTGAAAATCAATATAAAATCAACTGTAAGAGATCTGATTTAGATTTTTAGGAGAATTGATAGATTAATCCATGGTCTTCATAATTTGTATTACATGCAAAAAGACCTGACCCTTCCTTCCGGTCCAAACCAGAAGTGCATTATAATTTAAAAGTGGAAAACGATGTAAACTTATTTAAAACGATGTTAGGCGCTGGCTAGGTTATAAGTAAAAACAAAGTTAACGTTGACTTCATAAAATGTTATAGCGCCCTCTAGCGGCATGTTGACAAATGTTACGTCATATTACGATTATATTTGAATTATTACGTTTTTCGACCTTTAAGTCATATCTCAGCAACGGAACGTGCTAACATAACATACGTTTGTATTGTTAGGTGATAGATAGTTGCACAAAAAGTTCAGAAACGTGTGACGTCATCGTTTTAATCAGTTTGAGTTTATTTTAATCTGTTTAAATTAACTTAAATTCGGTTTTTTTGAAAACAAATACTCTAAAAAAATGGGAATACGAAAAAGCCCTATGTTCTGTTCCTTGAACAGACGTAGTTCTAGTTTCTTTTTTCTTTTAGTAACATAAACCCCATAGACTTTGTACACGTTTTTTTGCACAAGTACTTTTAATAGAAAACAAAGTCGTATTTGCATAAAACTGAACCCAGGTGAAGATCCTATAGTGAACTCGTGTCTCGCCGAAAAACGTAATGGTGACGTCATCAGGGGTCACGTGACGTCATATTAAAGGTGTAATTGATTTAATCTTTGAAATTCAATAACAAATCAACCGCAAAAGACCGAAACTTAATTTTTGTGGCAATAGATAGAATAATCCAGGATCTTGATTTTATCTCGCGTGCGTGAAATCACGTGACCCTTCCTTCCGGTCTAAACCGGAAGTGCCTCATAATTTGAAAGTGAAAAATGATATGAACTTACTTTCAACGATGTTAGTGTCTGGCTACAATGTATTTTTCAAAAAAAATATTGGTGACGTCATAACATGTTATAGCGCCCTCTAGCGGCAGTTTGAAAAATTGTTAAAATGAATAATCTGTTGATGTGTGTGGCGAAGTTTGCTGAAATCACTTTATAACCGGTGTATTTAATCAGCTTCATGCTAGGAACAAGTTGACGGGAAGAAAAAAATATGACGTCACCAGACCGGAAGTTAGAATGAAAAGACTCCTTTTCCTTTGAAAATTCCTAAAAAATTAAACCTGACAGATACAATCTTGATTTTTGCTCTAAAGGTTAATGTAAAAGTAGTTCTCGAACTTCCCTGTGTTTTGGGGCAAAATAAGAACGTGAACATACCCTGCGGCACCCTTGAAATGTAATCGTTTTGGCCTAGGTGCAAAAAGCATTGACCCCTTACGCGTGCATGCCACACGTATAATATACATGCTAGTACATGTACGTATACACCGATAGTGCATTATTTATTGAGCGAATGTATCACCACTGACATCGTTCGTGCAAGCACATGTACGCTCACCCAAGAGGACACTAGCCGCCAACCTGTGAAACAGGATGACGTCATCAAGTTGCCCATGGTGAAGGGCGCCGCGTACGACAGGTAGGTAAACACGCTTTCGGCTACGCAGAATCCAACCCCGTAGACTTTGTAAACGTTGCTTGCACAATTCAAAGCACTTTTAACGGAAAAACAAAGTCGCATTTCCATAAACTTGACCCAGGTGAAGACCCAATAGCGAACTCCAGTCTCGCCGACAGACACCACGAGGAAGACGTCATCAGGCCCACGTGACCTTATATTAAAGGTGCAATTGATTTAATCTTTGATAATCAATAAAACATCAACCGCAAAAGACCGAAACTTGAATTTTGTGGCAATTAATCGAATAATCCAGGATCTTCATTTTATCTCAGGTGCGTGAAATCACGTGACCCTTTTTTCCGGTCTAAACCGGAAGTGCCTCATAATTTGAAAGTGAAAAATGATATGAACTTACTTTCAACGATGTTAGTGTCTGGCTACAATGTATTTTTCAAAAAAAATATTTGTGACGTCATAACATGTTATAGCGCCCTCTAGCGGCAGTTTGAAAAATTGTTAAAATGAATAATCTGTTGATGTGTGTTGCGAAGTTTGCTGAAATAACTTTATAACCCGTGTATATAATCAGCTTCATGCTTAGACCATATTGGGAAAGATAAATATTTATGACGTCACCAAACCGGAAGTTACAATGAAAAGACCTTAGAACCTTAAAACGTCGCTTAAAAATCAACCGCGATAGATATAATCCAGATTTTTGCTTTAAATAGCAAAGTTAAGACTGCTCTTGAGCTTTCTGTTAATTACGTCACGATGACGTCATCAAGTGTCATATTACAAGCAACCAAATATTTCTAAATTTAATCTTTGAAAATCAATATACAATAAACTGTAAACAATCTGGTTTAGATTTTTAGGGGAATTGATAGATTAATCCATGGTCTTCATAATTTGTATTACATGCAAAAAGACCTGACACTTCCTTCCGGTCCAAACCGGAAGTTCCTTATAATTTAAAAGTAAAAAACGATGTGAACTTACTTTCAACGATGTTAGAAGCTGGCTAGGTTGTAAGTAACAAAAATGTTAACAGTGACTTCATAAAATGTTAAAGCGCCCTCTAGCGTCATGTTGACAAATGTTACGTCATATTACGATTATATTTGAATTATTACGTTTTTAGACGTTGAAGGCATATCTCAGCAACGGATCGTGTTAACATAACACCTCATTGTGTGTTGTTAGGTGATAGATAGTTGCACAAAAAGTTCAGAAACGTGTGACGTCATCGTTTTAATCAGTTTGAATTTATTTTAATCTGTTTAAATTAACTAAAATTTTTTTTTTTTTTTTAAATACTCAAAAAAAATGCAAAAGCGAAAAAGCCCTATGTTCTGTTCCTTGAACAGACGTAGTTCTAGTTTTTTTTCTTCTTCTTTTTTCTTTTCTTTTAGTAACCTAAACCCCATAGACTTTGTACACGTTTTTCCTGCACGTCACCTTTAGTAGAAAGCAAAGTCGTATTACCATAAAACTTAACCCAAGTGAAGACCCTATAGTAAGCTCGTGTCTCGCCGAAAAACGTCATGGTGACGTCATCAGGGGTCACGTGACGTCATCTTAAAGGTGTAATTGATTTAATCTTTGAAAATCAATAACAAATCAACCGCAAAAGACCGAAACTTAATTTTTGTGGCAATAGATAGAATAATCCAGGATCTTAATTTTATCTCGTGTGCGTGAAATCACGTGACCCTTCCTTCCGGTCTAAACCGGAAGTGCCTCATAATTTGAAAGTGAAAAATGATATGAACTTACTTTCAATGATGTTAGTGTCTGGCTAGAATAAACTTTTCAAAAAAAATATTGGTGACGTCATAACATGTTATAGCGCCCTCTAGCGGCAGTTTGAAAAATTGTTAAAATGAATAATCTGTTGATGTGTGTGGCGAAGTTTGCTGAAATCACTTTATAACCGGTGTATTTAATCAGCTTCATGCTAGAAACAAGTTGACTGGAAGAAAAAATTATGACGTCACCAGACCGGAAGTTAGAATGAAAAGACTCCTTTTCCTTTGAAAATTCCTAAAAAATTAATCATGACAGATACAATCTTGATTTTTGCTCTAAAGGTTAATGTAAAAGTAGTTCTCGAACTTCCCTGTGTTTTGGGGCAAAAAACGAACTTGAACATACCCTGCGGCACCTTTGAAATGTAATCGTTTTGGCCTAGGCGCATAAAGCATTGACCCATTACATGTGCCTGGCACACGTATAATAGGGGTGTACATGCTTGTATATGTACATACGTATACACTGATAGTGTACTATGCATTGAGCGAATGTATCACTACTGACATCGTACGTGCATGCAAATGTACGCTCACCCAAGAGGACACTAGCCGCCAACAAGCGAAACAGGATGACGTCATCAAATTGCCTATGGGGAAGGGCGCCGTGTGCGACAGGTAGGTAAACAGGCTCTCGGCTACGCAGAATCCAATCCCATAAACTTTGTGAACGTTGTTTGCACAATTCCAAGCACTTTTAACGAAAAACAAGGTCGTATTTCCATAAAACTTAACCCAGATGAAGACCCTATAGTAAACTCGTGTCTCGCAGACATACGTCATGGTTACGTCGTCAGGGGTCACGTGACGTCATCTTAAAGGTGCAATTGATTTAATCTTTAAAAATAAATAACAAATCAACCACAAAAGACCGAAACTTGATTTTTGTGGCAATAGATATAATAATCCAGAATCTTCATTTTATCTCGTGTGCGTATAATCACGTGACCCTTCCTTCCGGTCCAAACCGGAAGTGCCTCATAATTTGAAAGTGAAAAATGATATGAACTTACTTTCAATGATGTTAGTGTCTGGCTAGAATAAACTTTTCCACAAAAAATCAGGCGACGTCATAATATGTTATAGCGCCCTCTAGCGGCAGGTTGAAAAATGGTTAAAATGAATAATCTGTTGATGTGTGTGGCGAATTTTGCTGAAACCACTTTATAACCGGTGTATATAATCAGCTTCATGCTTAGACCATATTGGGAAGGAGAAATATTTATGACGTCACCAAACCGGAAGTTACAATGAAAAATCCTTTAAACCTTAAACAATCGCTTAAAAATCAACCGCTATAGATATAATCCAGATTTTTGCATCAGATAGCAAAGTAAAGACAGCTCTCGAGCTTTCTGTTAATTACGTCACGATGACGTCATCAAATGTCAGATTACAAGCAACCAAATATTTCTAGATTTAATCTTTGAAAATCAATATTAAATCAACTGTAAGAGATCTGATTTAGATGTTTGAGGGAATTGATAGATTAATCCATGGTCTTCATAATTTGTATTACATGCAAAAAGACTTGACACTTCCTTCCGGTCCAAACCGGAAGTGCCTTATAATTTAAAAGTGGAAAACGATGCTAACTTACTTTCAACGATGTTAGGCGCTGGCTAGGTTGTAAGTAACAAAACAGTTAACAGTGACTTCGTAAAATGTTAAAGCGCCCTCTAGCGTCATGTTGACAAATGTTACGTCATATTACGATTATATTTGAATTATTACGTTTTTAGACGTTGAAGGCATATCTCAGCAACGGATCGTGTTAACATAACACCTCATTTTGTGTTGTTAGGTGATAGATAGTTGCACACAAAGTTCACAAACGTGTGACGTCATCGTTTTAATCAGTTTTAATTCATTTTACTCTGTTTAAATTAACATAAATTAGTTTTCAATGATTTTAAATTGTTTTGATGGTTTAAAAGTTCAATTTTTAAAATATTTAATAAAACAAAATTGTGAATGCGAAAAAGCCCTATGTTCTGTTCCTCGAACAGACGTAGTTCTAGTTCTAGTTGGCTTTTTCGCAATTTTGCGAAAAAGCCTTTGTTTTTGTTCTGATTTTTTTTTTTCTTTTTTTTTCTTTTTTCTTTTAGTAACATAAACCCCATAGACTTTGTACACGTTTTTTTGCACAAGTACTTTTAATAGAAAACAAAGTCGTATTTGCATAAAACTTAACCCAGGTGAAGATCCTATAGTGAACTCGTGTCTCGCCGAAAAACGTAATGGTGAGGTCATCAGGGGTCACGTGACGTCATATGAAAGGTGTAATTGATTTAATCTTTGAAATTCAATAACAAATCAACCGCAAAAGACCGAAACTTAATTTTTGTGGCAATAGATAGAATAATCCAGGATCTTGATTTTATCTCGCGTGCGTGAAATCACGTGACCCTTCCTTCCGGTCTAAACCGGAAGTGCCTCATAATTTGAAAGTGAAAAATGATATGAACTTACTTTCAACGATGTTAGTGTCTGGCTACAATGTATTTTTCAAAAAAAATATTGGTGACGTCATAACATGTTATAGCGCCCTCTAGCGGCAGTTTGAAAAATTGTTAAAATGAATAATCTGTTGATGTGTGTGGCGAAGTTTGCTGAAATCACTTTATAACCGGTGTATTTAATCAGCTTCATGCTAGGAACAAGTTGAAGGGAAGAAAAAAATATGACGTCACCAGACCGGAAGTTAGAATGAAAAGACACCTTTTCCTTTGAAAATTCCTAAAAAATTTAACCTGACAGATACAATCTTGATTTTTGCTCTAAAGGTTAGTGTAAAAGTAGTTCTCGAACTTTCCTGTGTTTTTTGGCAAACAACGAACTTGGACATACCCTGCGGCACCCTTGAAATTTAATCGTTTTGGCCTAGGCGCATAAAGCATTGACTCCTTATATGTGCATGGCACACGTATAATATGTGTGTACATGCTTGTATACGTACGTATACACTGATAGTGTACTATGCATTGAGCGAATGTATTACTACTGACATCGTACGTGCATGCAAATGTACGCTCAGCCAAGAGGACACTAGCCGCCAACAAGCGAAACAGGATGACGTCATCAAATTGCCTATGGGGAAGGGCGCCGTGTGCGACAGGTAGGTAAACAGGCTCTCGGCTACGCAGAATCCAATCCCATAGATTTTGTAAACGTTGTTTGCACAATTCAAAGCACTTTTAACGAAAAACAAAGTCGTATTTCCATAAAACTTAACACCCAGGTGAAAACCCTATAGTAAACTCGTGTCTCGCAGAAATACGTCATGGTTACGTCATCAGGGGTCACGTGACGTCATCTTAAAGGTGTAATTGATTTAATCTTTGAAAATCAATAACAAATCAACCGCAAAAGACCGAAACTTAATTTTTGTGGCAATAGATAGGATAATCCAGGATCTTAATGTTATCTCGCGTGCGTGAAATCACGTGACCCTTCCTTCCGGTCCAAACCGGAAGTGCCTTATAATTTAAAACTGAAAAATGATATGAACTTACTTTTAACGATGTTAGTGTCTGGCTAGAATAAACTTTTCAAAATAATTACCGGCGACGTCATAACACGTTATAGCGCCCTCTAGCGGCAGGTTGAAAAATTGTTAAAATGAATAATCTGTTGATGTGTGTAGCGAAGTTTGCTGAAATCACTTTATAACCGGTGTATATAATCAGCTTCGTGCTAAGAACATATTGAGAAAGATATTTATTGATGACGTCACCAAACCGGAAGTTACAATGAAAAGACCTTAAAACCTTAAAACGTCGCTTAAAAATCAACCGCGATAGATATAATCCAGATTTTTGCTTGAAATAGCAAAGTTAAGACAGCTCTCGATAGATAGAATAATTAAAGATCTTCATTTCAACTCATGTGCGTGAAAACACGTGACCCTTCCTTCCGGTCCAAACCGGAAGTGCCTTATAATTTAAAACTGAAAAATGATATGAACTTACTTTCAACGATGTTAGTGTCTGGCTAGAATAAACTTTTCAAAATAATTACCTGCGACGTCATAACACGTTATAGCGCCCTCTAGCGGCAGGTTGAAAAATTGTTAAAATGAATAATCTGTTGATGTGTGTGGCGAAGTTTGCTGAAATCACTTTATAACCGGTGTATATAATCAGCTTCGTGCTAAGAACATATTGAGAAAGATATTTATTGATGACGTCACCAAACCGGAAGTTACAATGAAAAGACCTTAAAACCTTAAAACGTCGCTTAAAAATCAACCGCGATAGATATAATCCAGATTTTTGCTTGAAATAGCAAAGTTAAGACAGCTCTCGATAGATAGAATAATTAAAGATCTTCATTTCAACTCATGTGCGTGAAATCACGTGACCCTTCCTTCCGGTCCAAACCGGAAGTGCCTTATAATTTAAAACTGAAAAATGATATGAACTTACTTTCAACGATGTTAGTGTCTGGCTAGAATAAACTTTTCAAAATAATTACCGGCGACGTCATAACACGTTATAGCGCCTTCTAGCGGCAGGTTGAAAAATTGTTAAAATTAATAATCTGTTGATGTGTGTGGCGAAGTTTGCTGAAATCACTTTATAACCGGTGTATATAATCAGCTTCGTGCTAACAACATATTGAGAAAGAGATTTATTGATGACGTCACCAAACCGGAAGTTACAATAAAAAGACCTTAAAACCTTAAAACGTCGCTTAAAAATCAACCGCGATAGATATAATCCAGATTTTTGCTTTAAATAGCAAAGTTAAGACAGCTCTCGAGCTTTCTGTTAATTACGTCACGATGACGTCATCAAGTGTCAGATTACAAGCAACCAAGTATTTATAAATTTAATCTTTGAAAATCAATATAAAATCAACTGTAAGAGATCTGATTTAGATTTTTAGGGGGATTGATAGATTAATCCATGGTCTTCATAATTTGTATTACATGCAAAAAGACCTGACACTTCCTTCCGGTCCAAACCGGAAGTTTCTTATAATTTAAAAGTAAAAAACGATGTGAACTTACTTTCAACGATGTTAGGAGCTGGCTAGATTGTAAGTAACAAAAATGTTAACAGTGACTTCATAAAATGTTAAAGCGCCCTCTAGCGTCATGTTGACAAATGTTACGTCATATTACGATTATATTTGAATTATTACGTTTTTAGACGTTGAAGGCATATCTCAGCAAAGGATCGTGTTAACATAACACCTCATTTTGTGTTGTTAGGTGATAGATAGTTGCACAAAAAGTTCAGAAACGTGTGACGTCATCGTTTTAATCAGTTTGAATTTATTTTAATCTGTTTAAATTAACTGAAATTCGGTTTTTTTGAAAACAAATACTCTAAAAAAATGCGAAAGCGGAAAAGCCCTATGTTCTGTTCCTTGAACAGACGTAGTTCTAGTTTTCTTTTCTTTTAGTAACCTAAACCCCATAGACTTTGTACACGTTTTTTCTGCCCGTCACTTTTAATCGAAAACAAAGTCGTATTTACATAAAACTTAACCCAGGTGAAGACCCCATAGTGATCTCGTGTCTCGCAGAAATACGTCATGGTGACGTCATCAGGGGTCACGTGACGTCATCTTAAAGGTGTTATTGATTTAATCTTTGAAATTCAATAACAAATCAACCGCAAAAGACCGAAACTTAATTTTTGTGGCAATAGATAGAATAATCCAGGATCTTGATTTTATCTCGCGAGCGTGAAATCACGTGACCCTTCCTTCCGGTCTAAACCGGAAGTGCCTCATAATTTGAAAGTGAAAAATGATATGAACTTACTTTCAACGATGTTAGTGTCTGGCTACAATATATTTTTACAAAAAAAATTTGTGACGTCATAACATGTTATAGCGCCCTCTAGCGGCAGTTTGAATAATGGTTAAAATGAATAATCTGTTGATGTGTGTGGCGAAGTTTGCTGAAATCACTTTATAACCGGTGTATTTAATCAGCTTCATGCTAGGAACAAGTTGACGGGAAGAAAAAATTATGACGTCACCAGACCGGAAGTTAGAATGAAAAGACTCTTTTTCCTTTGAAAATTCCTAAAAAATTAAACTTGACAGATACAATCTTGATTTTTGCTCTAAAGGTTAATGTAAAAGTAGTTCTCGAACTTCCCTGTCTTTTGGGGCAAAAAACGAACTTGAACATACCCTGCGGCACCCTTGAAATGTAATCGTTTTGGCCTAGGTGCAAAAAGCATTGACCCCTTACGTGTGCGTGCCACACGTATAATATACATGCTAGTACATGTACGTATACACCGATAGTGCATTATGTATTGAGCGAATGTATCACCACTGACATCGTTCGTGCAAGCACATTTACGCTCACCCAAGATGACACTAGCCGCCAACCTGTGAAACAGGATGACGTCATCAAGTTGCCCATGAGGAAGGGCGCCGCGTACGACAGGTAGGTAAACACGCTTTCGGCTACGCAGAATCCAACCCCGTAGACTTTGTAAACGTTGCTTGCACAATTCAAAGCACTTTTAACGGAAAAACAAAGTCGTATTTCCATAAACTCGACCCAGGTGAAGACCCAATAGTGAACTCCAGTCTCGCCGACAGACACCACGAGGAAGACGTCATCAGGCCCACGTGACCTTATCTTAAAGGTGCAATTGATTTAATCTTGGAAAATCAATAAAACATCAACCGCAAAAGACCGAAACTTGAATTTTGTGGCAATTAATAGAATAATCCAGGATCTTCATTTTATCTCGTGTGCGTGAAATCACGTGACCCTTCCTTCCGGTCAAAACCGGAAGTGCCTTATAATTTGAAAGTGAAAAATGATATGAACTTACTTTTAACGATGTTATTGTCTGGCTAGAATAAACTTTTCAAAATAATTACCGGCGACGTCATAACACGTTATAGCGCCCTCTAGCGGCAGGTTGAAAAATGGTTAAAATGAATAATCTGTTGATGTGTGTGGCGAAGTTTGCTGAAATAACTTTATAACCGGTGTATATAATCAGCTTCATGCTTAGACCATATTGGGAAGGAGAAATATTTATGACGTCACCAAACCGGAAGTTACAATGAAAAGACCTTAAAACCTTAAAACGTCGCTTAAAAATCAACCGCGAGCGATATAATCCAGATTTTTGCTTTAAATAGCAAAGTTAAGACAGCTCTCGAGCTTTCTGTTAATTACGTCACGGTGACGTCATCAAGTGTCAGATTACAAGCAACCAAATATTTCTAAATTTAATCTTTGACAATCAATATAAAATCAACTGTACGAGATCTGATTTAGATTTTTAGGAGAATTGATAGATTAATCCATGGTCTTCATAATTTGTATTACATGCAAAAAGACCTGACACTTCCTTCCGGTCCAAACTGGAAGTTCCTTATAATTTAAAAGTAAAAAACGATGTGAACTTACTTTCAACGATGTTAGGAGCTGGCTAGGTTGTAAGTAACAAAAATGTTAACAGTGACTTCATAAAATGTTAAAGCGCCCTCTAGCGTCATGTTGACAAATGTTACGTCATATTACGATTATGTTTGAATTATTATGTTTTTAGACGTTGAAGGCATATCTCAGCAAAGGATCGTGTTAACATAACACCTCATTTTGTGTTGTTAGGTGATAGATAGTTGCACAAAAAGTTCAGAAACGTGTGACGTCATCGTTTTAATCAGTTTGAATTAATTTTAATCTGTTTAAATTAACTTAAATTCGGGTTTTTTTGGGAAAACAAATACTCTAAAAAAATGCGAAAGCGAAAAAGCCCTATGTTCTGTTCCTTGAACAGACGTAGTTCTAGTTTCTTCTTTTTTCTTTTCTTTTAGTAACCTTAACCCCATAGACTTTGTACACGTTTTTCCTGCACGTCACTTTAGTAGAAAGCAAAGTCGTATTACCATAAAACTTAACCCAAGTGAAGACCCTATAGTAAGCTCGTGTCTCGCCGAAAAACGTCATGGTGACGTCATCAGGGGTCACGTGACGTCATCTTAAAGGTGTAATTGATTTAATCTTTGAAAATCAATAACAAATCAACCGCAAAAGACCGAAACTAAATTTTTGTGGCAATAGATAGAATAATCTAGGATCTTAATTTTATCTCGTGTGCGTGAAATCACGTGACCCTTCCTTCCGGTCTAAACCGGAAGTGCCTCATAATTTGAAAGTGAAAAATGATATGAACTTACTTTCAACGATGTTAGTGTCTGGCTACAATGTATTTTTCCAAAAAAATATTGGTGACGTCATAACATGTTATAGCGCCCTCTAGCGGCAGTTTAAAAAATTGTTAAAATGAATAATCTGTTGATGTGTGTGGCGAAGTTTGCTGAAATCACTTTATAACCGGTGTATTTAATCAGCTTCATGGTAGGAACAAGTTGACGGGAAGAAAAAATTATGACGTCACCAGACCGGAAGTTAGAATGAAAAGACTCCTTTTCCTTTGAAAATTCCAAAAAAATTAATCCTGACAGATACAATCTTGATTTTTGCTCTAAAGGTTAATGTAAAAGTAGTTCTCGAACTTCCCTGTGTTTTGGGGCAAAAAACGAACTTGAACATACCCTGCGGCACCCTTGAAATGTAATCGTTTTGGCCTAGGTGCAAAAAGCATTGACCCCTTACGTGTGCGTGCCACACGTATAATATACATGCTAGTACATGTACGTATACACCGATAGTGCATTATGTATTGAGCGAATGTATCACCACTGACATCGTTCGTGCAAGCACATTTACGCTCACCCAAGATGACACTAGCCGCCAACCTGTGAAACAGGATGACGTCATCAAGTTGCCCATGAGGAAGGGCGCCGCGTACGACAGGTAGGTAAACACGCTTTCGGCTACGCAGAATCCAACCCCGTAGACTTTGTAAACGTTGCTTGCACAATTCAAAGCACTTTTAACGGAAAAACAAAGTCGTATTTCCATAAACTCGACCCAGGTGAAGACCCAATAGTGAACTCCAGTCTCGCCGACAGACACCACGAGGAAGACGTCATCAGGCCCACGTGACCTTATCTTAAAGGTGCAATTGATTTAATCTTGGAAAATCAATAAAACATCAACCGCAAAAGACCGAAACTTGAATTTTGTGGCAATTAATCGAATAATCCAGGATCTTCATTTTATCTCCTGTGCGTGAAATCACGTGACCTTTCCTTCCGGTCAAAACCGGAAGTGCCTTATAATTTGAATGTGAAAAATTATATGAACTTACTTTCAACGATGTTAGTGTCTGGCTAGAATAAACTATTCAAAAACATTCCGGCGACGTCATAACATGTTATAGCGCCCTCTAGCGGCAGGTTGAATATGGTTAAAATGATTAATCTGTTGATGTGTGTTGCACAGTTTGCTGAAATAACTTTATAACTGGTGTATATAATCAGCTTCATGCTTAGAGCATATTGGGAAGGAGAAATATTTATGACATCACCAAACCGGAAGTTACAATAAAAAAATCCTTTAAACTTTAAAAAGTCGCTTAAAAATCAACCGCTATAGATATAATCCAGATGTTTGCTTCAAATAGCAAAGTTAAGACGATCTCGAGTTTCTGTTAATTACGTCACAATGACGTCACCAAGTGTCAGATTACAAGCAACCAAATATTTCTAAATTTAATCTTTGAAAATCAATATAAAATCAACTGTAAGAGATCTGATTTAGATTTTTAAGGAAATTGATAGATTAATCCATGGTCTTCATAATTTGTATTACATGCAAAAAGACTTGACACTTCCTTCCGGTCCAAACCGGAAGTGCCTTATAATTTAAAAGTGGAAAACGATGCTAACTTACTTTCAACGATGTTAGGCGCTGGCTAGGTTGTAAGTAACAAAACAGTTAACAGTGACTTCATAAAATGTTAAAGCGCCCTCTAGCGTCATGTTGACAAATGTTACGTCATATTACGATTATATTTGAATTATTACGTTTTTAGACGTTGAAGGCATATCTCAGCAACGGATCGTTTTAACATAACACCTCATTTTGTGTTGTTAGGTGATAGATAGTTGCACACAAAGTTCACAAACGTGTGACGTCATCGTTTTAATCAGTTTTAATTCATTTTACTCTGTTTAAATTAACTTAAATTAGTTTTCAATGATTTTAAATTGTTTTGATGGTTTAAAAGTTCAATTTTTAAAATATTTAATAAAAAAATATTGTGAATGCGAAAAAGCCCTATGTTCTGTTCCTCGAACAGACGTAGTTCTAGTTTCTTTTTTCTTTTCTTTTAGTAACCTAAACCCCATAGACTTTGTACACGTTTTTTCTGCCCGTCACTTTTAATAGAAAACAAAGTCGTATTTACATAAAACTTAACCCAGGTGAAGACCCTATAGTGAACTCGTGTCTCGCAGAAATACGTCATGGTGACGTCATCAGGGGTCACGTGACGTCATCTTAAAGGTGTAATTGATTTAATCTTTGAAATTCAATAACAAATCAACCGCAAAAGACCGAAACTAAATTTTTGCGGCAATAGATAGAATAATCCAGGATCTTAATTTTATCTCGCGTGCGTGAAATCACGTGACCCTTCCTTCCGGTCTAAACCGGAAGTGCCTCATAATTTGAAAGTGAAAAATGATATGAACTTACTTTTAACGATGTTAGTGTCTGGCTACAATGTATTTTTCAAAAAAAATATTGGTGACGTCATAACATGTTATAGCGCCCTCTAGCGGCAGTTTGAAAAAAATTTAAAATGAATAATCTGTTGATGTGTGTGGCGAAGTTTGCTGAAATCACTTTATAACCGGTGTATTTAATCAGCTTCATGCTAGGAACAAGTTGACGGGAAGAAAAAATTATGACGTCACCAGACCGGAAGTTAGAATGAAAAGACTCCTTTTCCTTTGAAAATTCCTAAAAAATTAATCGTGACAGATACAATCTTGATTTTTGCTCTAAAGGTTAATGTAAAAGTAGTTCTCGAACTTCCCTGTGTTTTGGGGCAAAAAACGAACTTGAACATACCCTGCGGCACCCTTGAAATGTAATCGTTTTGGCCTATGTGCAAAAAGCATTGACCCCTTACGTGTGTATGGCACACGTATAATATACATGCTAGTACATGTACGTATACACTGATAGTGTATTATGTATTGAGCGAATGTATCACCACTGACATCGTTCGTGCAAGCACATGTACGCTCACCCAAGAGGACACTAGCCGCCAACCTGTGAAACAGGATGACGTCATCAAATTGCCCATGGGGAAGGGCGCCGCGTACGACAGGTAGGTAAACACGCTTTCGGCTACGCAGAATCCAACCCCGTAGACTTTGTAAACGTTGCTTGCACAATTCAAAGCACTTTTAACGGAAAAACAAAGTCGTATTCCCATAAACTTGACCCAGGTGAAGACCCAATAGTGAACTCCAGTCTCGCCGACAGACACCACGAGGAAGACGTCATCAGGGCCACGTGACCTTATCTTAAAGGCGCAATTAATTTAATCTTTGAAAATCAATAAAACATCAACCGCAAAAGACCGAAACTTGAATTTTGTGCCAATTAATAGAATAATCCAGGATCTTCATTTTATCTCCCGTGCGTGAAATCACGTGACCCTTCCTTCCGGTCCAAACCGGAAGTGCCTTATAATTTAAAAGTGGAAACGATGCTAACTTACTTTCAACGATGTAAGGCGCTGGCTAGGTTGTAAGTAACAAAAAAGTTAACAGTGACTTCATAAAATGTTAAAGCACCCTCTAGCGTCATGTTGACAAATGTTACGTCATATTACGATTATATTTGAATTATTACGTTTTTAGACGTTGAAGGCATATCTCAGCAACGGATCGTGTTAACATAACACCTCATTTTGTGTTGTTAGGTGATAGATAGTTGCACAAAAATTTCACAAACGTGTGACGTCATCGTTTTAATCAGTTTTAATTCATTTTACTCTGTTTAAATTAACTTAAATTAGTTTTCAATGATTTTAAATTGTTTTGATGGTTTAAAAGTTCAATTTTTGAAATATTTAATAAAAAAAATTGCGAATGCGAAAAAGCCCTATGTTCTGTTCCTCGAACAGACGTAGTTCTAGTTTTTTTCTTTTTTCTTTTCTTTTAGTAACCTAAACCCCATAGACTTTGTACACGTTTTTTCTGCCCGTCACTTTTAATAGAAAACAAAGTCGTATTTACATAAAACTTAACCCAGGTGAAGACCCTATAGTGAACTCGTGTCTCGCAGAAATACGTCATGGTGACGTCATCAGGGGTCACGTGACGTCATCTTAAAGGTGTAATTGATTTAATCTTTGAAATTCAATAACAAATCAACCGCAAAAGACCGAAACTAAATTTTTGCGGCAATAGATAGAATAATCCAGGATCTTAATTTTATCTCGCGTGCGTGAAATCACGTGACCCTTCCTTCCGGTCTAAACCGGAAGTGCCTCATAATTTGAAAGTGAAAAATGATATGAACTTACTTTTAACGATGTTAGTGTCTGGCTACAATGTATTTTTCAAAAAAAATATTGGTGACGTCATAACATGTTATAGCGCCCTCTAGCGGCAGTTTGAAAAAAATTTAAAATGAATAATCTGTTGATGTGTGTGGCGAAGTTTGCTGAAATCACTTTATAACCGGTGTATTTAATCAGCTTCATGCTAGGAACAAGTTGACGGGAAGAAAAAATTATGACGTCACCAGACCGGAAGTTAGAATGAAAAGACTCCTTTTCCTTTGAAAATTCCTAAAAAATTAAACTTGACAGATACAATCTTGATTTTTGCTCTAAAGGTTAATGTAAAAGTAGTTCTCGAACTTCCCTGTGTTTTGGGGCAAAAAACGAACTTGAACATACCCTGCGGCACCCTTGAAATGTAATCGTTTTGGCCTAGGTGCATTGAGCATTGATCCCTTACGTGTGCATGCCACACGTATAATATACATGCTAGTACATGTACGTATACACCGATAGTGCATTATCTATTGAGCGAATGTATCACCACTGACATCGTTCGTGCAAGCACATGTACGCTCACCCAAGAGGACACTAGCTGCCAACCTGTGAAACAGGATGACGTCATCAAATTGCCCATGGGGAAGGGCGCCGCGTACGACAGGTAGGTAAACACGCTTTCGGCTACGCAGAATCCAACCCCGTAGACTTTGTAAACGTTGCTAGCACAATTCAAAGCACTTTTAACGGAAAACCAAAGTCGTATTCCCACAAACTTGACCCAGGTGAAGACCCAATAGTGAACTCCAGTCTCGCCGACAGACACCACGAGGAAGACGTCATCAGGGCCACACGACCTTATCTTAAAGGTGCAATTGATTTAATCTTTGAAAATCAATAAAACATCAACCGCAAAAGACCGAAACTTGAATTTTGTGGCAATTAATAGAATAATCCAGGATCTTCATTTTATCTCCTGTGCGTGAAATCACGTGACCCTTCCTTCCGGTCAAAACCGGAAGTGCCTTATAATTTGAAAGTGAAAAATGATATGAACTTACTTTTAACGATGTTATTGTCTGGCTAGAATAAACTATTCAAAAAAATTCCGGCGACGTCATAACATGTTATAGCGCCCTCTAGCGGCAGGTTGAAAATGGTTAAAATGATTAATCTGTTGATGTGTGTTGCAAAGTTTGCTGAAATAACTTTATAACTGGTGTATATAATCAGCTTCATGCTTAGAGCATATTGGGAAGGAGAAATATTTAAAACGTCACCAAACCGGAAGTTACAATAAAAAAATCCTTTAAACTTTAAAAAGTCGCTTAAAAATGAACCGCTATAGATATAATCCAGATTTTTGCTTCAAATAGCAAAGTTAATTGGCTTTTTCGCAATTTTGCGAAAAAGCCTTTGTTTTTGTTCTGATTTTTTTTTTTCTTCTTCTTCTTTTTTTTGGCTTTTTCGCAAATTTTGCGAAAAAGCCTTTGTTTTTGTTCTGATTTTTTTTTTCTTCTTCTTCTTCTTCTTCTTCGGTACAGACGTGTTTCGATCGAGCTCCGCTGTAAGTTAGTTTTTTGTAGCTTTTAGACCTTGTATGGTCCCAGTTTCTATATCAGTTTGTTCTGTATTTACTGTAGATCAGGCTAGACCATCCTCAATCTGTCGGGTTTTATCATTTTCCTGTATTTTAACGATCTTTTTTTTTACACAATTTGTATTGGTTTTCTGCTTTGGCTAGCCATCATGGCTAGTCAAGCGGGACCAGCCATTCAGGGTCAGCCAAGCGCAAGCACGGCTGGCGTTGGCAGACCCATTGTTCCGGGTGACGAGCCTTTCAAAAACGTCACACGGAACAATGGGATCAGTTTTCGGGCGTCCGATACTGTATCTGTGCAGTCGTACATTGACCACTTCACAAAACAACAACCTGCTAAAGATGTACTTTCGGCTTCTCGAATTTCCAATGGTCGCATTGCTATTTATTTGAGTTCGAAAGAGGCCGTTGTGAACGCAGTCGAACGTGGACTCGACTACAGCGGGACCTTCGTCGAGCTCACCCCGCTCGTTCGCCCAACCACCCGAATTACCCTGTCCAATGTCTACCCCGAGATCCCAAACACCGTTCTTGTACACAACCTTTCCTCATTTTGTAAGGTAGTGTCTCAGATTCGGCCCATTCCCCTTGGCCTCAAGCAAAATCAGTCACATATAATGTCCTTCCGAAGACAAGTCCATGTCTTACTAGCTCCAAACATCCTTCCCCCTGATCACATCAATTTCACTTTCTCGGGTGTCAACTACCGTGTCTTCCTCTCAACGGAGTCGGTGCGGTGTTTTAACTGCGGCGAGTTTGGGCATGTCAGCCGCTCCTGCAAGAAACGACGACCCGACGACGACAATGACAAACGTGACGACGGTGAAGTACCGAACAAACCTGACAATCCACTCAATCCACCCACAACCTTTGTCCACAACAAATCCAGTACCAAATACCCTGCAAAAAAGTCAATACTTCCTGCCCCACACCAGCCAGCTCCATCTGCTGGGACCGCCGGGCCTGCGCCGGCGCCCACTGCTCCGGTTGGGGCACCCACTGCTCCGGTTGGGGCACCCACTGCCCCGGTTGGGGCACCCACTGCCCCGGTTAGGGCACCCACCTCTGCCCCCCCTGGTAATAAACAACCAGGTTCGTCTACTAAGACAGCCCGGCCAGCTGTGGGCGCCGGACCTGCGCTCGGCAAGGAAGCTGAACCCACATGTATCCCTGAAACACCCAAACCCCACTCCAAACCCCCTCCCAAACAACCCTCCACTGATCCCTCCAAGACAACTACCCATCCAAACCCGCCATCGAAGAGTCTTTCTGTTTGGGGATCACCCCCTCAGCCGTCACGACTCTTTTCTGACATAACCAAAGGAAAACAAACCCGAAGCAAAACGTCCTCGCCTCCACCTCCCAAATTTGTCAAACTGTCCCACAATTCCTCAAAACAAATGCCCACATCCTCAGTGACCCCCGAACCGAACGGCTCTCCGTCCCTTTCCCAAGCCCTTGACACCCAAACACCCGTTCCCTCCTCCCCCGCCTCGACAGCCGCAGAAACAAACACTGACACCGACAACATGGTGTGGGAAGACACACAGACCGACGATGACTCCATTCCTGAGTCAATTTTCACCACAAAAGGTCCTCACACACTCACAGATGATTAACTTTCTCTCCCAAGTCAAAGCTAAAAAGAAAAAGACACAGGTCGTAAAGAAATTTACATCTGACATCCCGGGACTTGTGAAACAACTAAAACCCCTGCGAAATCATCCCCTCCTGCAAAAAAGCGTGCAGCAGAGAGTACAGAAACTGATCAGATCACTCGATGTTTAATTTCTCATATTCAAAATGGAATCTCATTTGTCTCTTTTTCATAATATGTTTATGGCTCTTTCGTTCCTCACTCTAAATACTGGGGGATGCTCTACTGCAACAAGGAACGCCTCCTTTCAAGTTTATGTTCATAATATTTGTAATAATCCTGACATTGTATTTTTGCAAGAAACGTATAGCCTCACGGAACAATGCCCCTGTTGGAACACGTGGCCTTATACGCCCTTATGCGCCCCCGATTCGTTTAAAGGATCCGGTGTCACTACCCTCGTTAAAAAGGGTAGTTTTAATATTCTGGATTCTAGTGTTATCTGCCGCGGACACATTCTTTACACTAAACTCGATTTTCAAAATACTTTATATCACACCTACAACGTTTTAATTCCTCAAACCGACAATGTTGCCCTCCAAGCCATTAGTGATCTCGCTGATCATTGTTGTTAGTGTTCCGATGGGGTCATTGTTCTGGGAGGCGATTTCAATTGTACGGAATGTCCCTCTATTGATCGTTTGCGTACGCTCACTGAACACAGGCGCCGAATCTCTATGGCTCTTACAAACGCTGTCAATACGCTGTCTTTTTGTGACATCTGGCGTGGACTGCACCCGTCTGACCAAAAATTTACTTGGTCTAGAAATAATCCCGCCCACCCTTGTGGAATTTCCCAAGCGAGGTTGGATCGTTTTTATTTGGACTCCAGTATCCTCCCGTCTGTGCGTTCTTGCAAAATTGTCCCCTGTTCTCTTTCGGATCACTCCGCTGTTTTTCTTTCTTTAAAACCCCCCAGCGTTAGAGAGAGGGGAAGTGCTTATTGGCATTTTAACAACGCTCTTTTAGAAGATCAAAATTGTATCGATACTATTCATTTCTTTTGGAAAGACTGGAGGACCCAAACGTCTGATTTTTCTGATCTTGGGTCGTGGTGGGATCTCGGAAAAATCCACATCAAAAGAATTACCCAGATGTACAGTACCAAAGTTGCCAAAGAGAAACGTGCCAAATTCGCCCAAATTAATCAAATTATTGATGACTTGCAGTCCACGCCGGATGTTACACCTGAAACTCGTGATATCTTGAAGGAACAGAAACATAACCTAAATACTCTACTGAAATTCGAGGCGCAGGGCGCCCTCGTCAGATCCCGCTTTAAGCACACTACTGAAGTCGATTCCAGCTCTTCCTATTTTTTCAAATTGGAAAAATCGAATTCAATGTCCAAGTCCGTTTCTCAAATTCGGCTCGCCTCAGGGTCAATCACTGAAGACCCGGTAGAAATTAGAAATCACGCTCGTGATTTCTATTCCTCTCTTTATTCTCTTCGGCCAACTGACGAGGGCGCCCTCGACCCACTTATAAATAATCTTAATAAACTTGACTGTGACGATTGTGAAAACTTAGAGTGTCCTCTGACTGTTGAGGAACTCGATGCTGCTGTCAAGCAACTTGGCCAAAATAAATCACCCGGTCTCGACGGTCTCACTTGCGAATTTTATAAATTGTTTTGGCCTCTTTTTCAAAATGATCTTCTCTCTGTTCTCAATTCCTCCCTTGCCTCCGGTCATCTACCCAGATCCTTTCTCAGAGCTGTGATCACTCTTCTTCCCAAAAAAGGTGATCTTGCTGACATAAGTAATTGGCGCCCGGTCTCTCTTCTTAATACTGACTACAAAATTCTGGCCAAGTTGCTTGCCAATAGACTAAAGCAATGTATTGGCAGCGTTATTCACGAAGATCAAGGATACTGTGTCCCTGGTAGATCTATATACGATAATTTAAATTTAACTCGCGACATTCTTGCTTGTTGTAATTCTAACGATCTTCCTCTTGCTGTGGTCAACCTTGATCAAAAGAAAGCTTTTGACAATGTTGACCACAGCTATTTGTTCTCCACAATGAGAGCCATGGGTTTCGGCCCCTCTTTTATTAACTATATTCACCTGTTGTATAAAGGAACGGAAAGCCTTGTCAAAGTGAGCAGCTCTTTAACAGCGCCTTTTCCTTTTGAAAAAGGGATTAGGCAGGGCTGTCCGCTTTCTGGCCTTTTATATTCTATTGCCATTGAGCCTTTTCTGAATAAGCTGAGAGAAAACCTCAGTGGGAAGAGTTTTTGTGTTCCCGGTGAGACGAGTTTTTGTTCAGTGTCCGCGTACGCAGACGATATTTCTGTTTTCATTACTGAAGATTCTGGTTTTAATGTTATCCGTGACACTTATGATATGTTCAGTCGCGCATCTGCTGCATGCTTAAACACACTAAAATCTCAGGGTTTATGGGCCGGATCATGGACCGGACGAAGCGACGAGCCTTTAAATTTCCGTTGGAACAACGAAGGCTTGTGTTTTCTTGGAGTTTACCTAGGAAACAGTCCTCATTACGTCAAACAAAACTGGGAAAAATGCAAACTCAAAGTTTCTAAAACTCTCGCTAACTGGAAAAGACTGTCTTATTCTCTCTCACTCAAAGGAAAAATTATTGTGGCTAACCAATTGGCCGCTTCTCAAATATTCCACCATCTTTCTGTCGTCAGCCCCCCAGACGATGTCCTAGGTGAACTCCAAAACCTGCTCGTCGACTTTGTCTGGTCCAACAAGAGACACCTACTTAAACGAAAAGTTCTTTTACAAAAACCCGACAGAGGAGGACTTGGTCTAGCTTGCCTCCAAGCACGCATTCTCACTTTTCGTCTTAAATCAATTCAGCGCTATCTTACCCAATCTAGCCACCCATCCTTTATTCTTTTTGACTATTTCCTTTGCAAATACAAAAAATTAAATTTAAATTACCATTTATTGTTCTGTCAAATTGACCAAAAATTTCTTATCAGTCTCCCTCCTTTTTACGGTGAGATTTTGCGTGCTTGGACCGTATCCGGAGCTCGCATCGAAATACCTCAGTCCTCTGTCAACCATGTCATAAACATACCCCTAATCAGTCCCGTTTTAGACCCTTTATTTGGCAGCGACACCGACCTGGCTGCCCGGCTCTTGGTTCGCGGAGTCAAGCTCATCCGTCAACTGCTTCATGTGGACAACGGCCGCTGGCTCAACGCCGAAGATCTTCCCTGGACCTTCATATTTGCACCTCGCCCGCCCTCTTATCGTGCCCTTCAACCTCAACTTCTTCGTCTTCGCCACAGTCTCATCTCTACCTTTCCCACGATCTTTTCCGACATCGGACTTCGGTCTAAACATGGACACCCTCATAACATCTCTTATCGCCCAGACTCACCCATTGAATTCATGCTGGGATCCTCCATCAAGGGAATATCCGCACCATCCAGCACTTTGTATGTCACCTTCAACAATCATCTCAACTCGCTTCCAGCTATCCCTCAATCTCCTTGGCACAAACCTGGCTTTCTGGACGCCTCCACCAAAATTCAATGGCTGTCCATCTACAAGCTGCCATCAACCAAAAAAGAAGGAGACGTCCAGTTTAAACTTCTTCACAATGTTCTACCATCTCTGTCAGTTCTTCATCATCTAAACCCGGATATCCCTTCGTCTTGCGGATGGCGCGGAGAGAAGGGCACAACTGAGCATCTCTTCATACTCTGTCCATCTATTCAACCGGCTCTAAACTTTCTCCACTTCGCTTTGTCTCGTCTTCTACCAGACCTGGAACTGAATTTCGATCTGTACTGGGCCCTGATTCCGCGTACGAGGGGCCACAGCGGTGAGGCGGTTCGACTTGCCAATTTCCTTATCATCAATTGTAAAAATGTTATCTATTGGCTTTATCGCACCTGTCGTTTTTCTGACCCCCTCACTATTTGGCAACATAGATTAAAATATACAATTCTTCTAGAGTACACCTATTTTCAATCCCTAAATAACCTTGATGCGTTTTTTACTAAATGGCCCCTACAGAATATTCTTTTTATTGTTGTTAAAAACAAACTGACATGGTTGATGTAACTTTCTTCATGTCTGTTACTATTACTATGTTACTCATTACTGTTACTTTCTATCATCTACCCACTTTCCCCTCCTCCCCCGTCCCCCCTTGGAAGCCGCCGGTAGTGGGTGCAATAGCGCCCACATCCAGAGACGCTGGTGGCTCCTTTTCCCTTTCCCCCTCCCCTCGCCCTCTTTCCTTTCTCCCTCCTCCTGGATGACTTAGTTGTTTTGTTTTACGATATGTGTGTCTTCATTCTCCTGCTTAGTCACCGCGGTAAGCTAGTCTGGCAGTAGTATACAGCTAGGCGAGCCGCTGTGACTTTGCATTCCATGATTTAGATACATTGTTGTTCATTATGTGTCTGAAACGAGTTTTTTGTTAATTACTGATTAGGTGGTAAAATTAGTTTCCAACCCTTTTATTTGTACATGATTTATTCTTTGTATATATATATATATTCCCTGTTCATTTGTCTTGTGTTCAAGTGAAATAAAGTATTCATTTGAAAAGTCAAAAAAAAGTCTTCTTCTTTTTTCTTTTCTTTTAGTAACCTAAACCCCATAGACTTTGTACACGTTTTTTCTGCCCGTCACTTTTAATAGAAAACAAAGTCGTATTTACATAAAACTTAACCCAGGTGAAGACCCTATAGTGAACTCGTGTCTCGCAGAAATACGTCATGGTGACGTCATCAGGGGTCACGTGACGTCATCTTAAAGGTGTAATTGATTTAATCTTTGAAATTCAATAACAAATCAACCGCAAAAGACCAAAACTAAATTTTTGTGGCAATAGATAGAATAATCCAGGATCTTAATTTTATCTCGTGTGCGTGAAATCACGTGACCCTTCCTTCCGGTCTAAACCGGAAGTGCCTCATAATTTAAAAGTGAAAAATGATATGAACTTACTTTCAACGATGTTAGTGTCTGGCTACAATGTATTTTTCAAAAAAAAATTGGTGACGTCATAACATGTTATAGCGCCCTCTAGCGGCAGTTTGAAAAATTGTTAAAATGAATAATCTGTTGATGTGTGTGGCGAAGTTTGCTGAAATCACTTTATAACCGGTGTATTTAATCAGCTTCATGCTAGGAACAAGTTGACGGGAAGAAAAAATTATGACGTCACCAGACCGGAAGTTAGAATGAAAAGACTCCTTTTCCTTTGAAAATTCCTAAAAAATTAAACCTGACAGATACAATCTTGATTTTTGCTCTAAAGGTTAATGTAAAAGTAGTTCTCGAACTTCCCTGTGTTTTGGGGCAAAAAACGAACTTGAACATACCCTGCGGCACCCTTGAAATGTAATCGTTTTGGCCTAGGCGCATAAAGCATTGACCCCTTACATGTGCCTGGCACACGTATAATAGGGGTGTACATGCTTGTATATGTACATACGTATACACTGATAGTGTACTATGCATTGAGCGAATGTATCACTACTGACATCGTACGTGCATGCAAATGTACGCTCACCCAAGAGGACACTAGCCGCCAGCAGCCAACAAGCGAAACAGGATGACGTCATCAAATTGCCTATGGGGAAGGGCGCCGTGTGCGACAGGTAGGTAAACAGGCTCTCGGCTACGCAGAATCCAATCCCATAGACTTTGTGAACGTTGTTTGCACAATTCCAAGCACTTTTAACGAAAAACAAAGTCGTATTTCCATAAAACTTAACCCAGATGAAGACCCTATAGTAAACTCGTGTCTCGCAGACATACGTCATGGTTACGTCGTCAGGGGTCACGTGACGTCATCTTAAAGGTGCAATTGATTTAATCTTTAAAAATAAATAACAAATCAACCACAAAAGACCGAAACTTGATTTTTGTGGCAATAGATATAATAATCCAGAATCTTCATTTTATCTCGTGTGCGTATAATCACGTGACCCTTCCTTCCGGTCCAAACCGGAAGTGCCTCATAATTTGATAGTGAAAAATGATATGAACTTACTTTCAACGATGTTAGTGTCTGGCTAGAATAAACTTTTCAAAAAAAAATCAGGCGACGTCATAATATGTTATAGCGCCCTCTAGCGGCAGGTTGAAAAATTGTTAAAATGAATAATCTGTTGATGTGTGTGGCGAATTTTGCTGAAACCACTTTATAACCGGTGTATATAATTAGCTTCATGCTTAGACCATATTGGGAAGGAGAAATATTTATGACGTCACCAAACCGGAAGTTACAATAACAAATCCTTTAAACCTTAAACAATCGCTTAAAAATTAACCGCTATAGATATAATCCAGATTTTTGCTTCAGATAGCAAAGTTAAGACTGATCTCGAGTTTCTGTTAATTACGTCACAATGACGTCATCAAGTGTCAGATTACAAGCAACCAAATATTTCTAAATTTATTCTTTGAAAATCAATATAAAATCAACTATAAGAGATCTGATTTAGATTTTTAAGGAAATTGATAGATTAATCATGGTCTTCATAATTTGTATTACATGCAAAAAGACCTGACACTTCCTTCCGGTCCAAACCGGAAGTGCCTTATAATTTGAAAGTTGAAAATGATATGAATTTACTTTCAACGATGATAGTCTCTAGGTAGCCTGCACTCTACAAACAAAGTTACCGGTGACGTCATAAATTGTTATAACGCCCTCTAGTGACAGGTTGAAAAATGTTTAAAATGAATAATCTGTTCATTTTCGTGGCGCAGTTTGCTCAAATCGCTTTATAATTGGTATTTATAATCAGCATCTTGTTAGGAACAAGTTGGCGGATAAAAACAAAATAATATGACGTCACTAGACCGGAAATTACAATTAAAAAACCTTTAAACATTTCTGAAAATTAACCGCGAGAGATATAATCCAATTAATAATTTAAAATTTGCAGTTTTGAAAAAATTAAAGTAAAGAAATTTATTAAATGAAATCATAAATGTAATGAACAATACAACAAAAAAATGCGAAAAAGCCATATGCTCTGTTCCTTGTACAGACATATCTCTAGTTTTCTTTTCTTTTAGTAACCTAAACCCCATAGACTTTGTACACGTTTTTTCTGCCCGTCACTTTTAATAGAAAACAAAGTCGTATTTACATAAAACTTAACCCATGTGAAGACCCTATAGTGAACTCGTGTCTCGCAGAAATACGTCATGGTGACGTCATCAGGGGTCACGTGACGTCATCTTAAAGGTGTAATTGATTTAATCTTTGAAATTCAATAACAAATCAACCGCAAAAGACCGAAACTAAATTTTTGTGGCAATAGATAGAATAATCCAGGATCTTAATTTTATCTCGTGTGCGTAAAATCACGTGACCCTTCCTTCCGGTCTAAACCGGAAGTGCCTCATAATTTAAAAGTGAAAAATGATATGAACTTACTTTCAACGATGTTAGTGTCTGGCTACAATGTATTTTTCAAAAAAAATATTGGTGACGTCATAACATGTTATAGCGCCCTCTAGCGGCAGTTTGAAAAATTGTTAAAATGAATAATCTGTTGATGTGTGTAGCGAAGTTTGCTGAAATCACTTTATAACCGGTGTATTTAATCAGCTTCATGCTAGGAACAAGTTGACGGGAAGAAAAAATTATGACGTCACCAGACCGGAAGTTAGAATGAAAAGACTCCTTTTCCTTTGAAAATTCCTAAAAAATTAAACCTGACAGATACAATCTAGATTTTTGCTCTAAAGGTTAATGTAAAAGTAGTTCTCGAACTTCCCTGTGTTTTGGGGCAAAAAACGAACTGGAACATACCCTGCGGCACCCTTGAAATGTAATCGTTTTGGCCTAGGTGCAAAAAGCATTGACCCCTTACGTGTGCATGGCACACGTATAATATACATGCTAGTACATGTACGTATACACTGATAAGGTATTATGTATTGAGCGAATGTATCACCACTGACATCGTTCGTGCAAGCACATGTACGCTTACCCAAGAGGACACCAGCCGCCAACCTGTGAAACAGGATGACGTCATCAAATTGCCCATGGGGAAGGGCGCCGCGTACGACAGGTAGGTAAACACGCTTTCGGCTACGCAGAATCCAACCCCGTAGACTTTGTAAACGTTGCTTGCACAATTCAAAGCACTTTTAACGGAAAAACAAAGTCGTATTCCCATAAACTTGATCCAGGTGAAGACCCAATAGTGAACTCCAGTCTCACCGACAGACACCACGAGGAAGACGTCATCAGGGCCACGTGACCTTATCTTAAAGGTGCAATTGATTGAATCTTTGAAAATCAATAAAACATCAACCGCAAAAGACCGAAACTTGAATTTTGTGGCAATTAATAGAATAATCCAGGATCTTCATTTTATCTTCTGTGTGTGAAATCACGTGACCCTTCCTTCCGGTCAAAACCGGAAGTGCCTTATAATTTGAAAGTGAAAAATGATATGAACTTACTTTTAACGATGTTATTGTCTGGCTAGAATAAACTTTTCAAAAAAATTCCGGCGACGTCATAACATGTTATAGCGCCCTCTAGCGGCAGGTTGAAAATGGTTAAAATGATTAATCTGTTGATGTGTGTTGCGAACACTGACCTCTATACATGGACAGATCATCATTGTTCTATTTTGAAGTCGGCATGCGGAGAAGTGCAACATGGCGGACCCACGACGTCACTCTGTGAGCCAATGAAATGTCTAGGTGTTGGTACGATACGTATTACGTAATGTTTATAAATACAAAACGTACAGAGTAAATCCACTAACCTCTACACCTGGACATTTCATTGGCTCACAGCAGTGACGTCTCGGGTCCGCCATGTTGCACTTCCAGTTCGCGCCGACTTCAAGTGTTAGCACAGCAGAATATGGACAATGATCCGTCCAGGTGTAGAGGTCAGTGGTTGCGAAGTTTGCTGAAATAACTTTATAACCGGTGTATATAATCAGCTTCATGCTTAGACCACATTGGGAAGGAGAAATATTTATGACGTCACCAAACCGGAAGTTACAATACAAAATCCTTTAAACTTTAAAAAGTCGCTTAAAAATCAACCGCTATAGATATAATCCAGATTTTTGCTTCAGATAGCAAAGTTAAGACTGATCTCGAGTTTCTGTTAATTACGTCACAATGACGTCATCAAGTGTCAGATTACAAGCAACCAAATATTTCTAAATTTATTCTTTGAAAATCAATATAAAATCAACTATAAGAGATCTGATTTAGATTTTTAAGGAAATTGATAGATTAATCATGGTCTTCATAATTTGTATTACATGCAAAAAGACCTGACACTTCCTTCCGGTCCAAACCGGAAGTGCCTTATAATTTGAAAGTTGAAAATGATATGAATTTACTTTCAACGATGATAGTCTCTAGGTAGCCTGCACTCTACAAACAAAGTTACCGGTGACGTCATAAATTGTTATAACGCCCTCTAGTGACAGGTTGAAAAATGTTTAAAATGAATAATCAGTTCATTTTCGTGGCGAAGTTTGCTCAAATCGCTTTATAATTGGTATTTATAATCAGCATCTTGTTAGGAACAAGTTGGCGGATAAAAACAAAATAATATGACGTCACTAGACCGGAAATTACAATTAAAAAACCTTTAAACATTTCTGAAAATTAACCGCGAGAGATATAATCCAATTAATAATTTAAAATTTGCAGTTTTGAAAAAATTAAAGTAAAGAAATTTATTAAATGAAATCATAAATGTAATGAACAATACAACAACAAAATGCGAAAAAGCCATATGCTCTGTTCCTTGAACAGACATATCTCTAGTTGGCTTTTTCGCTAAAAAGCGAAAAAGCCTTTCTTTTTCTTCTGTTTGTTTTTTTAGCTGTTTCGGCATTTCAGCCGAAACAGCTTTTGTTTTCGTTAAAGTTTTTTTAGCTGTTTCGGTTTTTCACCGAAACAGCTTTTGTTTTCGTTAAAGTTTTTTAGCTGTTTCGGTTTTTCACCGAAACAGCTTTTGTTTTCGTTCTGGTTTTTTTTTTTTTTAGCTGTTTCGGCAATTCAGCCGAAACAGCTATTGTTTTTGTTAAAGTTTTTTTTTTTTTTTTTTTTTTTTTTTTTTTTCCTTCTGTTTCAGACTATTCTCCATAGGATTTGTACACGGTTTTTTTTCAGCCAGTACACTTTGACACTTTGGTAAATCCGATCGACTTGAGACTTGGCATACACTTAGACCACCACCCACAGATGATCCTAGAAGAAATTTGTCACGATTACGTCATTCGTGGTCACGTGACGTCACGTTAAAGGTGCAATTTTTTCCCATAGGATTTGTACACGTTTTTCTTCAGAATATTGAATTTGACACTTCGGTAAATCCGATCGACTTGAAACTTAAGACACACCTCGACCACCATCCCCAGAGGGGCCAGAAGAAAAATCGTCATGATGACGTCATCGTGGGTCATTTGACGTCACATTAAAGGTGGAGTTTATAAGACCCTCTATCTCTGGAAGTACAGGCCCGATTGGGGACAAACTTGACATGCAAGTATCCCGGGATGTGTTATAGACGAAAATTAAGATGACATTACGATGACGTCATCGGGTGTCATGTGACGTCACATTAAAGGCGCAGTTTTCCCTATAGGTTTTGTACACGTTTTTCGTCAGACTATTGAATTTGACACTTTGGTAAATCCAATTGACTCGAGACTTAGTACACACCTCGACCACCATCTCTAGGAGGGCCACAAGGATAATCGTCATGATGACGTCATCGTGGGTCATGTGACGTCACTTTAAAGGTGTAGTTTTTAAGACCCTCTATCTCTGGAAGTAAAGGTCTGATTGGGGTCAAACTTGGTATGCAAGTATTCCAGGATGTGTTATAGGCGAAAATTAAGATGACGTCATGACGACGTCATCATGGGCCATGTGACGTCACATTAAAGGTGTAGTTTTCCCTATAGGTTTTGTACACGTTTTTCTTAAGACTATTGTCTTTGACACTTTGGTGAATCCGACCGACTTGAAACTTAGCATACACTTAGAACACCACACCCAGATGTTCCTGAAAGAAATTTGGCACGATTGCGTCATTCAAGGTCACGTGACGTCACGTTAAAGTTTCAATTTTTCCCCCATAGGTTTTGTACACGTTTTTCTTTAGACTATTGACTTTGACACTTTAGTGAATCCGATCGACTTGAGACTTGGCACACACTTAGACCACCGTCCATAGACGGTCCTAGAAGAAATTCGGCACGATTAGGTCATTCAAGGTCACGGGGCGTCACGTTAAAGGTTTAATCTTTCCCCCATAGGTTTTGTACACGTTTTTCTTTATAATATTGCCTTTGACACTTTAGTAAATCTGATCGACTTGAGACTTGGCACACACAAAAGACCACCACACACATATTGAAAGTAATTTTAGACAATCGAAACAGCTCTGTGTTTGTCCACAAACACATGTCTAGTTTTTTTTTTTAGCTGTTTCGGTTTTTCACCGAAACAGCTTTTGTTTTCGTTAAAGTTTTTTTTTTTTTTTTATTTTTTTTTTTTTTTTTTTTCAGATTTTTCTTCATAGGATTTGCACACGTTTGTTCAGACAGAGCACTTTGACACTTTGGGAAATCCGATCGACTTGAAACTTGGCATACATTTAGACAACCACCCAAGGACGGTCCTAAAAGAAATTTGTCACGATTACGTAGTTCAAGGTCACGTTACCTCACGTTAAAGGTGAAAATTTCCCCATAGGTTTTGTACACGTTTTTCTTCAGACTATTTACTTTGGCACTTCGGTAAATCCGACCGACTTGAAACTTGGCATACACTTAGAAGACCACCCCTAGATGTTTCTGAGAGAAATTCGGCACGATTGCGTCATTCAAGATCACGTGACGTCACATTAAAGGTGCCCATTTTTCTCCCATTGGTTTTGTACACGTTTTTGTTTAGACTGTTGACTTTGACACTTTGGTGAATCCGACCGACTTGAGACTTGGCACACACTTAGACCACCGTCCACAGACGGTCCTAGAAGAAATTCGGCACGATTAGGTCATTCGAGGTCACGGGGCGTCACGTTAAAGGTTCAATCTTTCCCCCATAGGTTTTGTACACGTTTTTCTTTAGACTATTACCTTTGACACTTTAGTAAATCTGATCGACTTGATACTTGGCACACACAAAAGACCACCACACACATAATGAAAGTAATTTTAGACACTCGAAACAGCTCTGTGTTTGTCCACAAACACATGTCTAGTTTTTTTTTTTTTTTTTTTTTTTTTTTTTTGCCTTTTGTTCTTTATAGGATTTGTACACGTTTGTTCAGACAATACACTTTGACACTTTGGTAAATCCGATGGACTTGAGACTTGGCATACACTTAGACAACCACCCAAGGACGGTCCTAGAAGAAATTCGTCGCGATTACGTCATTCAAGGTCACGTGACTTCGCGTTAAAGGTGAAAATTTCCCCATAGGTTTTGTACACGTTTTTCTTCAGACTATTGACTTTGGCACTTCGGTAAATCCGACCGACTTGAAACTTGGCATACACTTAGAAGACCACCCCTAGATGTTTCTGAGAGAACTTCGGCACGATTGCGTCATTCAAGATCACGTGACGTCACATTAAAGGTTCACATTTTTCTCCCATTGGTTTTGTACACGTTTTTGTTTAGACTATTGACTTTGACACTTTAGTAAATCCGATCGACTTGAGACTTGGCACACACTTAGACCACCATCCACAGACGGCCCTAGAAGAAATTCGGCACGATTACGTGACTCAAGGTCACGGGGCGTCACGTTAAAGTTTCTATTTTTTCCCATAGGTTTTGTACACGTTTTTCTTTAGACTATTGCCTTTGACACTAGTAAATCTCATCGACTTGAGACTTGGCACACACAAAAGACCACCACACACATATTGAAAGTAATTTTAAACACTCGAAACAGCTCTGTGTTTGTCCACAAACACATGTCTAGTTTTTTTTTTTTCTCCTTTTTCAGACTTTTCTCCATAGGATTTGCACACGTTTATTCAGACAATACACTTTGACACTTTGGTAAATCCGATGGACTTGAGACTTGGCATACACTTAGACAACTACCCAAGGACGGTCCTAGAAGAAATTCGTCGCGATTACGTCATTCAAGGTCACGTGACTTTGCGTTAAAGGTGAAATTTTTCCCATAGGTTTTGTACACGTTTTTCTTCAGACTATTGAATTTGACACTTCGGTAAATTCGACCGACTTGAAACTTGGCATGCCCTTAGAACAACACCCCCAGATGTTCCTGAAAGAAATTAGGCACGATTGCTTCATTGAACGTCACGTGGCGTCACGTTAAAGGTGCACATTTTTCTCCCATTGGTTTTGTACACGTTTTTCTTTAGACTATTGACTTTGACACTTTAGTAAATCCGATCGACTTAAGACTTGGCACACACTTAGACCACCATCCACAGACAGTCCTAGAATAAAATCGGCACGATTACGTCATTCAAGGTCACGGTTTTGTACACGTTTTTCTTTAGACTATTGACTTTGACACTTTAGTAAATCCGATAGACTTAAGACTTGGCACACACTTAGACCACCATCCACAGACAGTCCTAGAAAAAAATCGGCACGATTACGTCATTCAAGGTCACGGGGCGTCACGTTAAAGGTTCAATTTTTCCCCATAGGTTTTGTACACGTTTTTCTTTAGACTGTTGACTTTGACACTTTCGTAAATTTGATCGACTTGAGACTTGGCACACACATAGACCACCACACACACATATTGAAAGTAATGTAAGACACTCGAAACAGCTCTGTGTTTGTCCACAAACACATGTCTAGTTTTTTTTTTTTTTTAGCTGTTTCGGCAATTCAGCCGAAACAGCTATTGTTTTCGTTAAAGTTTTTTTTAGCTGTTTCGGTTTTCCACCGAAACAGCTTTTGTTTTCGTTAAAGTTTTTTTTTTTCTTTTTTTTTTTTTCCACTTTCAGTGTTTTTACCCATAGGATTTACACACGTTTGTTCTGCCAATACACTTTGGCACTTTGGTGATTCCAATCGACTTGAGACTTGGTGTACACTTAGACCTCCACCCACAGATGGTCCTAGAAGAAATTTGGCTCGATTGCGTCATTCAAGGTCACGTGACGTCACTTTAAAGGTTTAATTTTCCCCATAGGTTTTGTACACGTTTTTCTTCAGACTATTGACTTTGCCACTTCGGTAAATCCGACCGATTTAAAACTTAGCATACACTTGGAACACCACCCCCAGATGTTTCTGAAAGAACTTCGGTACGATTGCGTCATTCAAGGTCACGTGACGTCACATTAAAGGTTCACATTTTTCTCCCATTGGTTTTGTACACGTTTTTCTTTAGACTATTGACTTTAACACTTTAGTACATCCGATCGACTTGAGACTTGGCACACACTTAGACCACCATCCACAGACGGCCCTAGAAGAAATTCGGCACGATTACGTCATTCAAGGTCACGGGGCGTCACGTTAAAGTTTCAATTGTTTCCCATAGGTTTTGTACACGTTTTTCTTTAGACTATTGCCTTTGACACTTTAGTAAATCTGATCGACTTGAGACTTGGCACACACAAACGACCACAAACACATATTGAAAGTAATTTTAGACACTCGAAACAGCTCTGTGTTTGTCCACAAACACATGTCTAGTTTTTTGTTTTTTTTCTTCTGTTTCAGACTCCTCTCAATAGGGTTTGTACACGTTTTTTCTTCAGCCAATACACTTTGGCACTTTGGTAAATCCGATCGACTTGAGACTTGGCATACATTTAGATAACCACCCAAGGACGGTCCTAGAAGAAATTCGTCGCGATTACGTCATTCGTGGTCACGTGACGTCACGTTAAAGGTGCAATTTTTTCCCATAGGATTTGTACACGTTTTTCTTCAGACTATTGAATTTGACACTTCTGTAAATTCGATCGACTTGAGACTTAGCACAGACCTCGACCACCATCCTTAGGAGGGCCAAGAAAAAAATAATCAAGATGACGTCATCGCGGGTCATGTGACGTCACATTAAAGGTGTAGTTTTTAAGACCCTCTAACTCTGAAAGTACAAGTCCGGTTGGGGTCAAACTTGGTTTGCAAGTATTCGAGGATGTGTTATAGACGAAAATTAAGATGACGTAATTATGACATCATCGGGTGTCATGTGACGTCACATTAAAGGTTCAATTTTCTCCATAGGTTTTGTACACGTTTTTCTTCAAAATATTGAATTTGACACTTCTGTAAATTCGATCGACTTGAGACTTAGCACAGACCTCGACCACCATCCTTAGGAGGGCCAAGAAAAAAATAATCAAGATGGCGTCATCGCGGGTCATGTGACGTCACATTAAAGGTGTAGTTTTTAAGACCCTCTAACTCTGAAAGTACAAGTCCGGTTGGGGTCAAACTTGGTTTGCAAGTATTCGAGGATGTGTTATAGACGAAAATTAAGATGACGTAATTATGACATCATCGGGTGTCATGTGACGTCACATTAAAGGTTCAATTTTCTCCATAGGTTTTGTACACGTTTTTCTTCAAAATATTGAATTTTACACTTCTGTCAATTCGATCGACTTGAGACTTAGCACAGACCTCGACCACCATCCTTAGGAGGGCCAAGAAAAAAATAATCAAGATGACGTCATCGCGGGTCATGTGACGTCACATTAAAGGTGTAGTTTTTTAAGACCCTCTAACTCTGAAAGTACAATTCCGGTTGGGGTCAAACTTGGTTTGCAAGTATTCGAGGATGTGTTATAGACGAAAATTAAGATGACGTAATTATGACATCATCGGGTGTCATGTGACGTCACATTAAAGGTTCAATTTTCCCCATTGGTTTTGTACACGTTTTTATTCAGACTATTGAATTTGACACTTTTGTCAATCTGATCGCCTCGAGACTTAGTACACACCTCGACCACCATCCCCAGGATGGCCAAGGGGAACTTCGTCAGGATGACGTCATCGTTGGACATGTGACGTCACATTAAAGGTTCAGTTGATAAGACCCTCTATCTCTAGAAGTACAGGTCCGATTGGGGTCATACTTGGTATGCAAGTAATCGAGTATGTGTTATAGACGAAAATTAAGATGAAGTAATTATGACGTCATCGTGGGTCACGGAACGTCATATTAAAGGTGTAGTTTTCCCCAAAGGATTTGTACACGGTTTTTTTCCAACCAATATATCTTTGGCACTTGGGTAAATCAGATTGACTTCAGATTTGCGACACACTTAGACCACCACCCACTTATTACAAAACAAATTAGGCATCCGAAACAGCTCTGTGTTTGTCCACAAACACATTTCTAGTTTTTTTTTTTTTTTTTTTTTTCCTCTTTCAGACTTTTTCCCATAGGATTTGTACACGTTTGTTCTGGCATAGCACTTTGACACTTTGGTAAATCCGATCGACTTGAAACTAGGCATATATTTAGACAACCACCCAAGGACGGTCCTAGAAGAAATTCGTCGCGATTACGTCATTCAAGGTCACGTGACGTCATGTTAAAGGTAAAATTTTCCCCATAGGTTTTGTACACGTTTTTCTTCAGACTATTCACTTTGACACTTTGGTAAATCCGACCGACTTGAAACTTGGCATACACTTAGAACACCAGCCCCAGATGTTTCTGAAAGAAATTCGGCGCGATTGCGTCATTCAAGGTCACGTGACGTGACGTTAAAGGTGCAATTTTTTTCCCCATAGGGTTTGTACACGTTTTTCTTTAGACTATTGACTTTGACACTTTCGTAAATTTCATCGACCTCAGACTTAGTGCATACCTCAACCACCATCCCCAGGAAGGCCAAGGGAAAAATCGTAATAATGACGTCATCGTGGGTCATGTGACGTCACATTAAAGGTTCAATTTTAAGGACCCTCTATCTCTAGAAGTACATGTCCGATTGGGGTCAAACTTGGTATGCAAGTATTCCAGGATGTGTTACAGACGAAAATTAAGATGACATCATGATGACATCATCGGGTATCATGTGACGTCACATTAAAGGTTCAATTTTTCCCATAGGATTTGTACACGTTTTTTTCAACCAGTTTATCTTTGGCACTAAATTCGATCGACTTTAGACTTGGCACACACTTAGACCACCACACAAATATTGAAAGGCATTTTAGACATGCGAAACAGCTCTGTGTTTGTCCACAAACACATTTCTAGTTTTTTTTTTTTCTCCTTTTTCAGACTTTTCTCCATAGGATTTGCACACGTTTATTCAGAACATACACTTTGACACTTTGGTAAATCGGATCGACTTCGGACTTAGCACACACTTAGACCACCACCCACAGACGGTCCTAGAAGAAATTCGTCTCGATTACGTAATTCAAGGTCACGTGACGTCACGTTGAAGTGAATTTTTTTCCCATAGGGTTTGTACACGTTTTTCTTCAGACTATTGATTTTGACACTTTAGTAAATCCGACCAACTTGAAACTTGCCATACACTCAGAACACTACCACCAGATGTTCCTGAAAGAAATTCAGCACGATTGCGTCATTCGAGGTCACGTGACGTCACGTTAAAGGTGCAATATTTTTCCCCATAGGGTTTGTGCACGTTTTTGTTTAGACTATTGACTTTGACACTTTCGTAAATTTGATCGACTTCAGACTTAGCACATACCTCGACCACCATCCCCAGGAGGGCCAAGGGAAAAATCGTAATAATGACGTCATCGTGGGTCATGTGACGTCACATTAAATGTTCAGTTTTAAGGACCCTCTATCTCTAGAAGTACATGTCCGATTGGGGTCAAACTTGGTATGCAAGTATTCCAGGATGTGTTACAGACGAAAATTAAGATGACATCATGATGACATCATCGGGTATCATGTGACGTCACATTAAAGGTTCAATTTTCCCCATAGGATTTGTACACGTTTTTTTCAACTAATATATCTTTGGCACTTGTGTAAATCCAATCGACTTCACACTTGGCACACACATAGACCCGCATACATGTAGACACTACCACACTGAGGGCATACTTGTCATTCTATCCAATGGAGGACACTTGAGTGTGTGTGAATTACACCTATCAAAGTGAGGACACTACACTAAATTGCTGGTTGTCCATTGGTTTCATATTGATGTGCATTCTAAAGTCATCATTGCGATTGCAAATTCTAAATAGTCAAGTACTCTGACGCATCCGTACATGTATGTGAACTGACGAAACACCCTGCTTAGCTTTGATGAAGCTTCATTTTGTTCCGACAAAAGTCTTTGATGTTCCTCCAGCTTCGTGTCTGCAGTGCCACAAGACAGGATGTTTCGATGTCTCGTTTGCCAGGAAGCTTCTTCAGCAGAAAGAATTTCTGCAAACCCTTCGTAACGTCTCCCTTCTCCTCGGCAGTCCAGGGACGACGTTTCACTCGTCTCGAGTTGTTCAGAGATGCCAGACTTCCAGATGGAACACTGATAGGAGCCTGTCGAGTACCTAATGTCAAATAGGAAACAAGTCGATATAAAACACAGATATTTCGGCACTTTTAATTCAGACAGCCCGATAGCCAGATGAACAAACAAATGGACAGACAGACAATTGTTTTTTTAAAGACAGCCCGACTTAACCAGTTTGCGCCGGGATTATTTTAACATCGCCAAGCCCACGGGAGGGATTATTTTTTAAGAAACTCGATCTGAAGCGGGTTCAGGCTGATAGTGCCGGGAAGCACACCCACGCATTTCCGGCCTTGCGCGCTGCTGACATACATTTCCGAACTTGAACTTGGCAGGTTTATGCGTCATTCGTTTTGAATTTTGGAAAATTTTTGCGTTTATATACGTCATCCGGCGCGAACTGGTTAAAATACAGACACATAAAAGCCTAAACTTACTGTTTTCACTGGGCACATCACAGGAATTGTCACTGCTGTTATCGCTGTTATCGCTGTCCTCGTCACTAGTGAAGCCTTCTGCAAGTCACAAAGAGCAGTTTTTGTTAGATTAATGCACACATACCCGACAGTTGGTTGTTGTCCTGCATGTAAATTCAGAAAAGTGGACTCAACTCTTGTCAAATTTCTGTGGTCTGTTTCTTTCTATTTTTCTCTATTTCTCTTTCTTGTTCTGTAATGCAGGAGCAATAGCAAAAGAAATGCACACAAACACGTATACCATTTGTTATCATATATTGTGAACTGATAACAAAATGTTATTTCTTGCATTTCTTTCGCTGTTGAAGATGTATTAGTGAATAGTAATTACTGATCAAATATGTTTCAACAAAAGCAATAATTAATGTCTTTCTTTTGCTGTTGAGTAAATAATTTAAAACAACTGTGTCCTTACCGCCAGTGACATGCAGTTCATCCAGGGATTTGCCCTGCTGGGAAGGCAAGTTTCCCCTCTCCAAGCTGAGAAAAAGTCTAGAAAGTTTGGTGACCCTCTGCACAGTATCTGGCAACTGGTAGTATTCACGATGGACACGCAAATCATGACCCATGAAGTTTGCAAGTGTTTCAAGTTGATGTTCCTTCAAGGCAAGAATTTGCGATGCGGTTGCCACGTGCTTACGAAGTTTTGTAGACCGGATGCTGGCAGCATTGTCAAGGCCCGCCATGTCTGCGTACAATCTTATACAGTCACATCCTCTTATATGACCTGTACCTCCATAAGAACATCGTGCAAACAAGTAGGTGTTGTCGTGGGCGACTCCAGCTTCATTTCTCTTCGCAATCAGAGCACTCAACCACGCCACCACCTCATTGCTGAGAAGCACAGGAACAGTTCGACCCCTCTTGCCAACTATTTCGACAACTCTGAACATCTTGCACAGATGCCGTTCAAGATCAGTCAGCAGGCATTCCCCGTTGACACTAGCTGTTGTGTGCTTCTGAAAGTCTTCTAGTTTCATTTTTGATACCTCCCCTTGCCTTCTGCGGTTGAACATAATAAGGTGGCACAGTGCGACTTCATTCAATCTCTTCCAAGCTGGTCCAATTTGTTCGCCCCGAGCATCCTGGACAAGTTCCACTTCTCTGTTGCCAGCTTCATAGAGGAACGCCGACATTTTCACAACATCAGCATTTGTCGGCAGAATTTGAGGTTGGTTGCGCTTTCCTTGGTACAGTGTTCTGTGTGCATGGGTGGATACACGGTCTCGCCAGGTCAGTTCGCACAACTGCAGAAATTCTTCAGCGTGTTGGGCTTTTTGCTTCTGGCCAGACTCTAGAGCATTTCCTTTAAGTATGAGTGCACACTTCTTGATGGAATGTCCAATCTTTAAAGCTAGAGACGGAACATCATACAACTGGTTGTCTTCATTAAAGCCAGCAATACCGTGAATAGCCTTGATGATATCATTCAGGTAGTGGGGGTGGACAAATAATTCAAGTGATGCATTTGGCTGGTGGGTATTCTTGCGGAGTTGTATGACAAGACGACCCAATTCCCGTATCTTGTTTCGGATGTAGCCATGTTGATCTACATCGTGCCCGAGTTTCGCGTATTCCCGCTTGGCTACTTCCACAATCAAAGTGTCATTCTTGGCCAGCAGAGTCACCTCATCTCTCTTCATCGGAATAAGAACCTGGTTCAACTGGAAAGACACACCGACAGGTGGAGGCTTTAACAAATCACTCTTGTGAGCAACACATCTACGCAGAGGAGTTGTGGTAGTGCTACCATGCGAGTGTGCAGGGAGTGCAGGTTTCAGTGGGCACTGGTGACGCCAGAGATCACTTCGCACATAATAGCCATAACAATATATGCACGGTCCGTATGCATGTGGAGATACCTTATGATTAGGCCTATATCCTACAATAAGTGCACCCCGGCCTTTCCGAAGGACTTGGCAATTGTGCCTATGATTACCAACATTGCGGATTTTCCACAAAAGTATCTTACGGGCACTTGGGTTGGTCTCAGACGCAATCTCTACAACTTCGCTCTCTTCTTTGTGACATGACTGGAGATGACGGGGCAACTTAGATTGAGGTACTTCACAGAAAAAGCAAAAGTGTTTCTTGTCCCATTTCCTGTGCCCACTTTCATTGCTGGTCTCCATGACCGTTATGTGACCGGTCTCAGTAGCCTCGGTTGATGATCTCTGTGACTCGGCACTTGAGGCTTCATATGGAGCAGTACAAACGGCAGGTCCTGTACCAGAATCAGCCTGTGGGCCATCATCCCAAATGGAACTGCTTTGTAGACTGTCTGAACCATTCAAGTGCGGATTCAAGAAACTCGGATGGGCCACCTGGCATAGAAATCAAATCAAAATCACATTTAATTTCAAACAAATAACAATTTCTTTGGGGAGGGGTGGGAGGGCGAGGGGAGGGGTGGGTGTGTGGGGGAGGGGTGGGTGTGTGGGGGGGGGGGTGGGGGGGGATGGTGCTTGCCAAAAACACTTTATTTACAAATTTGTTTCTGGCTTCTGGGCACCCACAGTGAATATTTGATAGGGTTCAGAAAACAAGTTCACTAATGAATCAAAATCTTACTACTTTCTATGTTGCCGGATGCAGAAAACGTTTATGATTTAGAACGAGTGGAAAAAACCCAAAACACCACTGTTATTTTCTTTCGGGGTAGACGCATATGCCTAATTGCCTCGGACTAGTTGCCCCTCTGAAGGAGAGGGAGTTGGGAGTAGGGGTGGGAGGGGTGGGGTGTGGGGTGGGGGGGGGGGGTGAAAGGGGGGGGGGGGTGCTTGCAAAAAAAACACTTGATTTATAAATTTGTTTCTGGCTTCTGGGCACCCAGAGTGAATATTTGGGTTCTGAAAACAAGTTGAGTGTGTGTGAATTACCTCATATGGAGCAGTACAAACGGCAGGCCCTGTACCAGAATCAGCCTGTGGGCCATCATCCCAAATGGAACTGCTTTGTAGACTGTCTGAACCATTCAAGTGCGGATTCAAGAAACTCGGATGGGCCACCTGGCATAGAAATCAAATCAAAATCACATTTAATTTCAAACAAATAACAATTTCTTTGGGGAGGGGTGGGAGGGCGAGGGGAGGGGTGGGTGTGTGGGGGAGGGGTGGGTGTGTGGGGGGGGGGGGGGGGGGGAAGGGGGGGGGGATGGTGCTTGCCAAAAACACTTTATTTACAAATTTGTTTCTGGCTTCTGGGCACCCACAGTGAATATTTGATAGGGTTCAGAAAACAAGTTCACTAATGAATCAAAATCTTACTACTTTCTATGTTGCCGGATGCAGAAAACGTTTATGATTTAGAACGAGTGGAAAAAACCCAAAACACCACTGTTATTTTCTTTCGGGGTAGACGCATATGCCTAATTGCCTCGGACTAGTTGCCCCTCTGAAGGAGAGGGAGTTGGGAGTAGGGGTGGGAGGGGTGGGGTGTGGGGTGGGGGGGGTGAAAGGGGGGGGGGGTGCTTGCAAAAAAACCACTTGATTTATAAATTTGTTTCTGGCTTCTGGGCACCCAGAGTGAATATTTGGGTTCTGAAAACAAGTTGAGTGTGTGTGAATTACCTCATATGGAGCAGTACAAACGGCAGGCCCTGTACCAGAATCAGCCTGTGGGCCATCATCCCAAATGGAACTGCTTTGTAGACTGTCTGAACCATTCAAGTGCGGATTCAAGAAACTCGGATGGGCCACCTGGCATAGAAATCAAATCAAAATCACATTTAATTTTAAACAAATAACAATTTCTTTGTGTTATCTATAAAATATACTATCTATTTTAACACCATCACAAGCAACAACATTCGCCCTTGATGTGCAACTTAACTGACGACATACCGGTATTTCAATTCAATTCAATTCAATTCAATTCATTTATTCATCATGTGACACACATGAAATTTGATTTCCCTAGTACAGCAGTAATTACACAAAAATTACACAAATATTAGAAAATATGCTCACAAAGGCAATACACACAAGAAATCATTTACTAACATTACATATTACAAATTATACAATTTCAATTCCAATTAACTACATGATAACGACCCGGGCCCCTACTCTGTTATACCTTGAATATGAAGTTGGTAAAAGAATTTAAAAGCCTATTTCTTTGGGACTATACACATTGCACAAGGTAAATACACCCTGCAATCATCTAGTAAAATTACAGTTAAAGTTGTGTATGGCATTTGGTAAAAAGGAATTTTTGAACCTGTTTGTTTTTAGACTTAACTGACGAATTCTACCCGATTTATTTGTAACAATTAATGGGTTGAGAGGATGTGTGCCGTCAGACAAAACACAGTTGAACTTGTTCATGAGACTCCTTTGAACCAACACCTGAAGGCTCTCATTACCATCACCTATAATCCTATCTGCACGTTTCACAATACGTTCCAGTTTCTTCCGGTTGTTAACAGTGAGCGAGTTAAACCAAGCAATAGAACAGAAAGTTAACAATGATTGAATTGTGCTCTGGTAAAACAATTTTAAGATCCGGGTGTTTACATTAAAGGATTTCATGTACGGTATTTATCCTCTTCATAAAAAGATATGTAATTCAAATGAGAATTTGTGTCATGTGCATTCATTATATGACTTCTAAGACTTCTAAGGCACTTAGGGAGACACTAAAATGTCTCCCTAAGTGCCACTGTCTCCTTATTACCTAAAAAATTACGCTAGTTTGTCTCCCCAAGTGCCTATTTGGAAGAATTACGCATTTCATTGGTATTCTTCCTAACCTGTCTGTTTTTAATTAATGCATTCTATGGTAATTTTCTCACCTGGTGCTCAAATAGGCAGCGTGTCACACCATCTGTGTATCGGACGCAGTACTTTCCTGATAAGAAAGCCACAAATTCAACTAATTAAACTTTAAAGGGATTACATGCAATTGGGAGTGGAATGTTGAAAAGTATTTGTTGTTTACAGATCATATATATTTTTGGTTCTGAAAGGGGGGGGGGGAGGAATCAAGTTTAGGAAAAATGGCATTGTTTATTTACATGTGGTACATGTCATGGGGGGATGTAAGAGGGTATACAGCTGTCTTAATTTATGTGTGACAAATGGGATTCTACATTATGGATTACATTTCTTACCTACAGAACCCACAACCCTAATGTGGGTTCACGTTAACGTGAACCCACAAATTACGAGGGCATTCCATTTGTTTTCGTCATATGTCCTTTTAGAGGCTCCGCACTTACCTTTGGTGAAGGAGATTATTACGGCAGGATACCATGATGAATCTGGAGGCCACAGTGCGATTACGTTCTCCCCTTCATGATGCTGGTGATTTGTCAAGGTTCCATCAAGACGACTACTTCGTTTCATGTTTGTTATGGTAGTTCTGTCAGCCACACCTAGACTACACAACAATACAACAACAATATACCATTAAACTGATAATAAGCCACTTTGGAGTTCCGACTGCGCATGTGCACAACAAGATTCAACAATTTTTCTCAAGGAGGTCAAGTGATACAAACACGGCAGACAAATGCACACAAGGCTATGGGGGACGTGGTAACCAAATCCGCATTTTTTACATTTTCTTGTGAAATCGAAAAAAATAAATAATATTTGTTCGAACAAAAGTTTGGCCACACAAAGCGGCTGAAAACACCAAAACGTAAACAAAAATATGTTACTTAGTAACTTTAAAACACGACGATCTCTTGAAATTTGCTGGTACCCCGCTATGCTTTTGCACGCAATCGATGAAATGTTTATATCGAAAGAAAAATCGTCAAGGGAAAATGTGCGCATGTGCAGTTGGAATACCAAATTGGCTTATACAATTAAATATTAATAATTGTGGCTACTTATTTGTTTTATTATTTATACAATAACTACAATTAACTATTTCTTGTTCGCACGGTGCTCAACAACTCATGCTTGCGTTGGCAAAATAAAGCAGTTAAATTTGGTTATAACTTCTATATTATTCTGAAATTAGGCATATTCACTTCCCATATCATCCTATAGACTAGAGTAAGAGATCGAGGCCATTTAACTAAAAATTACATTACAACGTAAATGAGCACGTCATATACCGTCATCTGGGGTGACTTTGATACTCAGTGTGACTTTGATAAATCACCCCGAATGTCAAAATTGAACAACAAAGTGTCCAAAACTCTGTGTAGTTGTGTTTTTATGATAGTATTTGTCTTTTCTGTCTTCGCAGATACTGATTGAGCTCTGATGTACCGTAACAATCATGCCACGGGTCTATAAACGGAAGGCTGGGTCGAGGGGCTATCAAACCATTAAAGTTATCAGAAAACCCAAATATTTGTATTGTTTGAATAGTTTTGTAGCTTGTGTTTTTTTAAAACGAATTAAAATTATCAAAGTCACCCCAATAAGAGGGTTAATTTGATAACATAGGCTTTATTCATTGGTTATCAATGTCACCCCGACAACGGGGTGACTTTGATATTTTGTTGTGGTTTTAAAAAAAATATGAAAACACAATCTGATGAAGAAGTGATTTGGTCTATTGATAGCCAAGAGGCACATTGTTATTAGTTGAAAGAATCAAGGGTGAAAACCCCATTTATCCTACTCAAAAGATATCAGAAGTGCCAAAAACTATCAAAGTCACCCCAGATGACGGGTATGTCATACTCTGCTACATTCATACTCAGTCATACTCATAGTCATACATAGCGAGTAACATGCAAGCTTCCAAATACAATATCTCTACTTACCATTTATTCCAGCTCCATGGTACACCTAGCTAGCTGCAAATGACCACGTCTTCGCATAAACTACAATATGCACTTAGGCCAAAACAACGTTATAATAGTTAAGACATGTCTGAACGAGTATGTTGTCATGTACTAATGTACACATGTAATTGCATGTTTACATTTACGTCATTTTCACACGCGCAACCAACGGAGGGCGCTATGCCATTCAGAGTAATCCCGTTTGCGGTTTTTTTGACGGGGAAAAAAATGTGCATACTGCCTCACGTCAGGTCTTATGCGTCAACCGAGGACTCCTCCCAAACGCTTTGATATTTAACCAACAGTCAAAAACGGCCACGAAAGTGCCATTTTTCACAATATTTCATACCGAGGACGCGCTCGGTTTGCAAGGTGTCCTCAGTATGTGAGTGTGTACTTACATTAAAGCCCTCCATTTGCGGTATTGACATGTACACGCACCCAGACGGGCCGTACTACACCGACTGACTAAACTTTTCAATCATGCTTTTATATAGCGCTGGCTAGCTAAGCCACTGCATTGATTTTGAGTAGAGATAATAAGAATTACGTAACGACGCATCCATTAACCCTTTCCGAGTCTAACAATATTTCCGACACCAATTTGGACCAATATTCCTCGTGATGACCCACATATTGAAAATGATAAAAATGTGTCTAGGCCGCCAGCATTTTGTTCCTGTTTAGAGTGTCTCCTATTAATTTCAAAGGCCTTACACACGCTGATCATATAGGTAAATTATATTTTGCGGTTAGGAAGGGGTGGGTGGAGTTTCTAACGGTCGACACGATAGACCAAAGAGGAGGCACCACGATTTACCATGACTAATTCAAGATAACCGGACGCCTCCAAACGAATGTCTGTTTTTTAACAGTGACTTTGCAGCGTCAAAAAACAATATAATGTTACTTTCGGTATATTGACTTACGAGAATCCGTGAAATCATTGTTTTATTCAACGGTAAACCATAAGTCTGTGTTTAAAGTAATAATAATTCTTATCTTACTTTACCAGTAGGGGTTAACCGTTCACGTTTACTCAAGCTTCCCAGCGAATTAAGACACATTGCAACCACAAAACCATCTATTGGTCAGACGGCACATTTGAAACTCTCATGACAAGACAAATAAGAAAAAGATTCATACAATCACATTTAAAACCATTTTTTGCCGACTGTCAACCGTGAAGGGTTGACCGTGACGGTCTACGACGTTGGCAGGGTGCCAACTTGACAGGTGTACATAATATGACGTCATTAAGAGTTAAGTAACATTTGTCCAACGAGACACGTGTAGTTTTGAATGTACATTGTAGTTGATTGTTCTAGCATGGAGAAAATTTGGTGCTGGGTAATTGCAAGGCTATATAAGCCGCCGGTCGTGTAGTGTCATTGGGGCAATTGCAGAATTGGCATCATCGACATCTATCCGGGCACTTGGTCTACATTTTGGCCGCACTCGAACCACCATGGACAACAACGTGGAATTAATGCCACTGGCGGACCGTCAAGTGCGACAAGTCTACTTGATTACCTACAGCCAGGCAGACGATAGGGTCATACCAGATCGAGCGACATTTGCGGGAAAAGTCGTGCAAGCTTTTAGTCCGGTGCATGTCGTGTGCTGGTCTTGCTGCAAGGAACCTCACATAAACGGGGGTTTTCACTATCACATGGCGGTTAAACTTCAAGCTGCCATGCGCTGGCTACAAGTGCGAAATCGTTTAGCTGATGTGAACGGTATCAGAGTGAACTTTTCGTCCAATCACACCAATTATTTCAGCGCATGGCAGTATGTCATGAAGGAAGACGAACTTGTAATACAGTCACCCGGCCATCCCGATTTGACAAACGCGGACCCGCCTAGGACAGCCCAGGCCTCTAAAGTGCGTCATGACGCGGTCGTGAAGCGGTCTGCAGAAGATACGGAACAACCGTCCAAAAAAAAGCGTCGATCCCGGTTGTCGGCCTACGACGTCGGCCAAATCATGGTCTCCAAAGGCATCAAGTCGCGCTTGGAGTTGTTGGCCTTTGCCAACAAACAGAAAACGATGGGGAAAACCGACCTGGCCGAGTTTATAATCAACAGGGGCGAGAGAGTTGTCAACCAAGTACTAAAGGTAACACATAGCCTATAGGCTGCATTAAAATGAACATCAAATAATTTGAGGTACACACCATCTTTGCTAACAAATTAGTGTTTTAATAAACTCAGATTTCCACAAATTTTTCATTACACTTTAGCTGTGTACATATTGATGAGGGTCGCAGAATCCCACAATAGAAACAACAACAACAACAATTATTATTTATACGACTCTTTGAAAATTCGTTAATAAGCCCTAATAGTATTATCTCTCATGCTTATTTATTTTGTCTGGAAAAAGTAGAACTCCTTCGCCTGACTGTTCGAAGCCTGTTGTAAATTCATCCAGTAATGTTATTGTGTGGTTTTTTTCTCTCTCCCTCCCCCCCCCCCCTTCCCCCTTCCCATTTTGTTTAAAGGACGCCTGGGACATGGCGGAAGCTGAACCACTACTAGAGCGATCGAGACTGACTCGACTTCAAATACTGGAGAAGTGTCATAAAGTCGATAAATGTGTCTGTCATGGCGACTGGCTGAGATGTGCTAAAGACGTTCTGCATAACAATGGTGTGTTCGAACAGACTTTTACAGAAGCAGTTGCCACGCTTCTGGACAAAGGCAGGGGAAAATATCGTAACATAATGATTACTGGCCCAGCAAATTGCGGAAAAACATTTTTATTAAATCCACTCAACAAAATCTATAAAACATTTACCAACCCAGCAACAACCACGTTTGCGTGGATTGGTGCTGAGCAGGCAGAAGTCCTCTTTCTCAATGACTTTCGTTGGACTCAACAAATGATACCCTGGCAAGACCTTCTTTTATTACTAGAAGGTCAACTTGTCCACCTTCCGGCCCCTAAATCCTACTTTGCACGAGATCTAGTTTTAGAAAATGACACCCCAATTTTTTGTACTGGGAAACATCAACTTGTGCTTGTCCAGGGTGGGGGCTGTGGATGAGAGGGAAACTGAAATGATGGCTGTCCGTTGGAAGGTTTTTCCATTCCACTACCAAATTCCTGAAGACCAACAAAAGCGCGTTCCACTTTGTACGCGCTGCTTTGCGTCGCTGATATTGGGTAAAGATTGATTATTATATGTATTGTTAGAATGAGAGGTTAAATAAGACAATAAGACAAATGGTACAAATGTGGGTTTTTTGAATTCCCCCCCCCCCCCCCCCCCCCCCCCGCCCAAATGTTTTTTCACTAAATATATTATTTGCTTTACAAATATTCTCTCAACTAAACAAGTTTTACTCAAGGTCACGGTTGTATTTAGATAAATTATAGGGTCTACCCTGGTGAAATAAGGAATTTAGTACATCATTACTTAAAGATAGGATGCACCATTGGTAATAGCTTGAATTATCATGAATGGGTGGATTTTGGGGGGTGTAGTTTAAAGTAAATTATGTCCGAAGTTTGACAATCGTGCATGCCGAGAAAAGCACAAACAGCGTTTATTTTTAACCGGCGTCGAGCAGTTGATCTTAATTGTGTTTTTTCGCGATCGCAATTTTTTTTAAATAAAATTATATTTTTCAGAATAATTAAAGGACATCTAGCGCGCTCAATTTGCTGGATGCCTCCAATCATTATTAATTATTAACTTTCAGATGATAAGATATCTTTTAATAATTAGGTAGTAAATTCTTTCGATATCTGCAAATGGTGTATTCTACCTTAACACAAAATCAAGACCAAGAAACATGAATTAGTTTTCCGCAATTAAGAACTGATTGTTTTTATTGCCAGATAAAATGTACATGTACTATGCTACACAACTTGTACTGATTTTTCGATATCGCTTGTTTGTTTGTAACACTTGAAGGAAAACTCTATGTTAAACAGGTGGTTTTTTTTCTAATTACGGCAATCTTTGTCATAACAATGTGAAAAGGTGGTTTTCAGCACGATTGCAAACATCTACAATTTAACTGTAGACTTCCATGTTTATGTCTATACTGTCATGTCACAAACATAGTACAATTAACAACAATCATATTTTTTTTAGATGAGCATTAGGCATTAGAGTGTTTACAAAAACAATTATATTATTAAAAATAAGGTCCTAAGTTTGTTCAGAGGTAGTATTCCTTTATAGAACTGTCCATGGTGGTTTGAAAAAGCAAATAAAAATGATGATGCCAATTCTGCAATTGCCCGCCCCCTCCAAAAGTAATATAATAAAATTAAACAAAAGCAAACTTTAAAACATAATGAAATTGAAATTCTAAAACCAAACGAAAAAAACTGAATATATAATGTACATTTAAAAAAAAATGCACTTGAACAATAAAATGTACATTAATTTAAATGAATACTGGTGACTGTGTAAATTTTTTTATACTTCCACTTTGTAAAATGGTTGTTGTGCTGCCCAAAAGCATCAGCCGAAATGCCAAGCAAACACTTTGGAATTTGTTGTGCGGAAACCAAGATTTATCGATTTCTGTACACGCTGTTCC